>JAJLRJ010000013.1:21227000-21397000 GCA_024195265.1 Dendrophyllia cribrosa
CGTCTTCAGAAAAAATATTTTAACCCCAAATGAAAGTGGTATTGTTTACGGCCTTCTTCCTGATAGTTTTAATGACATGTTTTTACTTAACCGTGACGTACATTCTTATAACACTAGAAGTAAGAATTCCTTCTGTTTGCCCTATTGCAGGACAAATGTAAGGAAATTTTCACTTGGTTTTTAAGGACCCAAAATATTTAATTCCCTTAGCTCTGAAATTCAGAATCCCTCTAGTATTGCTTTGTTCAATTCTAAACTTAAGTCATTTTTCTTGGTATATAATCACACTTTAGTTCTCTTTATGCTTGTGTGTAGTTTTTCGCTTTCTTCGCTTCTTTTTCTTTTTTTTGCCTCGTATATTCTTGCATTATTTTTTCTCTCACCTTTTCTTTTTTATTTTTGCACTTACACGTTCAGCCTTATCTATTTTTATCCTATTTAATGATTATTTTTTATGTTCTAAACATTGTACATGCTTAGTTAAATTGTCTTGCCCATGTCAGTATTTTATTTATTGATTAAAAAATATATACTTAAAGGTAGTCCTATTCACAAGCCTTATTGGCTTCCTTGCCTCTTTATCTTTATTTAAACTTGGCAAAAAATGATAAGAAACAAAAATAATAATAAACAAATGTTTTGATGCAGGAACCCCTGGACACCTTGAGTCACATACATGATCAGCCCTTTTTTTAAATGACTGATTTGAAGTGACAAATACTGCTGTCCCATCAAATATGACATTAATCCAAGTGAAAGATAGGGAAAAAGTAATGTTTAGTTTCTTGTCCAATGGAATCATGGCTACAAGTGTGAAAGTGACAATGTTTTGCCTGTTTTAAATGATGACATCAAATCCCTAATATGCCAACCTTTTACCTTTAATACATATATAGTTACTTTATTTGATAAGCAGGTTAATTAATTGCAGTGCCAAAGTGCTTATGTGGACCTGCTATATAAAAAAATATCTATCTTTTTACCATGACAAATAAAGAATTACATATTTAAAAAATAAGGGTGTAAAATGTATGAAATTAGGAACTATATACAAGGAGAGCCTGAAAATGTTTTGGTGTCAAAAAGCAGTGTAGATATTTTTATAGCACTGCTGTAACTAGTTGCTTACAAATTATACACTAACAAAAATATCCCTTTTCCTGTGAATTTTCTCCATGTAGATTTGCTAGGGTTCAGGATTTTCTAGGGTACTTGTACTACAAATGCTTTTCCTGGAGGTTGGGATTTTGAACAAAGAATTTCCCACTTTAAGCTAGATTTAAGGGGAGTGTTTCCCACTTGCCAGGCAATTTTTGCTGCGTTTCTTGAACTACCTAAACATGTTGTGTTTTTGCTTATGATGAATGTAAAAAAAAAATGCAGTCGATTGGTACTGGTAACTTCAAAGCTGTCAATTACCTTTTTTATAGGAAATTAATGGTTTTGTTTATTAACATATTTGAAATTAACGCAACTTAAATTAATACAAATTGAAGGAAAAAATAGTCTAGAATATAGGAAATTAACACGAAAAAAATCTACAATTTCCAAAAAAAAAGAAAATTGACGTGACTGGAAATCTCGTGTGCTATCTAGGAACTATCGTACACGTTGTGAAATGTCCTCAACAAAGAAAACTGTTCTTTAAGCAGGTATAGCGAAGGACATGATTCAGATTTTGAGGCAAAATAATAGAAATTAATGTCGTGGAAATTAATGCTCCATCCAATTAAGTTTGTAGAAAATAATTCTCCTAGAAATTAACACAACTTGAATTAATTATTTAAATTTGCATTAATTTCATAGAGCATTAATTTCCTATAATAAGGTACAAGAAATTCCAGTAGCCCAGGCTGTGATGTGCACAGTGGATAGCTGTCAATGCTATATACCTCACATCTCATGCCTGTGTGAGATAAGAAACTGAGTGGGCTGAACTGAGTGGTTGTGTTGTGCAGTTATCACAGTGTTCTGCACCTACACCTTCCATTTACTTCAAATTTAAGTGAAATTGTTTTTTTCTTAAAAGAGATTTCAACTTATTTTATATCAACTTATTTTCATTCTATTCAAGGTGTCATCTGAAGATTCAGAATTTGAAGAAGAGGTAAATTTATGTTTCCAGTTATTCAGTGTATCGATTTGCTTCTGCCTTTGAAATTTAAATCATTTACACTCCATAAAGTGTTAAGCAGTTTTCAAAATTTAGCCAACTTTGAAACTCAATGACTGTGCATGAGATGATACATGTAGAAGAGAACATACCTGATGTTAGGAAGTCATACATAGGTATACAGAAGTTCAAAATCAGCTTTTAATTTAAGAATTGTATCGTTTTTCTTTTGAATTCAATTTATTTGTAATATTAAGTGAAGTAAACTTTAAGTGTTATAGACCCTATTCATAAATGGCGGCCGATTTATTATTCTTTTATATTCATGCTAATCAGCCTACCAAACCTCGTTAGCTGTGCAAAATTCAAAAGAATGTTTGCTCTAAAATGAGGCTAGGTAGGTTGATTAGCATGAATATAAAAGAATAATAATAATAATAAATGGCCGCCATTTATGAATAAGGTCTATAGGTAATGAAATTCCAAAGTTTGAGTCTGTCAGTCTTTAATCATTTACAAGTAAATTTTTATTTATTTGTTATTCACTGCATAAGTCCACATTTAATGTTGAATATTACAAACTGCGGTAATAAATTTATAATATTTTATTATAATAAATTTATTTTTTACAACATTTCACATTGTGCCTGATTTGTCTCAGTTTGATTAAAGCCAAACACAAGAGAATGCTAAATGCAGTTTGGTTAATTTGATTTATAATTTCACATATTTGTAAACATCACATGCACAATATATAGAGGAATTAAATTGTGGAGTAAACAAATGATTTTAAGAAAACTACAACTTACAGCGAAATATTCCTGTAATTTTCTTGTGATGTTACAATAAGCAAAAACACGAATTATTGTTTGGCCTTAAATGTGCTTTTGTAATTGATATCATTCTGATTACTGGAATAATCACTTTTTTTTAATTCAAGGCTTCAGCGCAGTCCGAGGGGTCATGGGAAGATGCAAGTGACACTGATAATGAAGGGGAAGAGGAAGAGGTACTACACTCCCATTTCACATTGAAGATTTGCCATGCCTACATGTGCATGTATCTGTATTGAAAAACTGTCTGTTTTGAGAAATTTATATAAAATATGAAATTCAACTATGTTCTACTTAATATTATTACTCCTAACAGGACTCAGAGTTTTCTGGAGCCCTTACTAGTCTGAGGGAGATCCCCGGTATACTGGAGATTTTAAACAAAGATGGGGTTCCATCAGCATCCAGAATTATCGTTGATGCAGAAGAAATAGGGAGTCAGCTTCACTCCCTATCATTTATTGCAGGTCAACAAGATGTCATTCCGAGTAATGTTGGAACAGATGTGGCTATTGTCAATGCTGTTCGTGACATTTCCACCCGTCTGGTGTCCTTTAATGCATCATCGACAACTGAAACACACACAAGCTCTGCTTTTCATGCAGCTAGGCAGATTGCCTATTGGTCGTCAGTGTTTGTATCAATGATGGCAGCACCAGTAACCAGTGCAACACCAGGCAACAGTAGCACTGCAACCAACAGCCCACCCATGGCAAGCAACATTACACAGAATGCTGCAGATGCTTCTGCTTATCCGTCTGTCGTTCAGCCATCTCCTTATCCAGCTTCTGTCCAGCCTGCTCCCCATCCACCTTCTGTCCAGCCTGCTCCTCGACCACCTTCTGTCTATCCTGCTTCTCGATCACCTTCTGTCCAGCTTGCTCCTTGCCCACCTTTTGTCCAGTCTGCTCCTCAACCACTGCCTGACCAACCTGCTCCTCAACCACCTTCTGTCCATCCTGCTCCTCGACCACCTTCTCTCCAGCTTGCTCCTCAACCACCTTCTGTTCAGCTTGCTCCTCGACCACCTTCTCTCCAGCTTGCTCCTCAACCACCTTCTGTTCAGCTTGCTCCTCGACCACCTTTTGTCCATCCTGCTCCTCGACCACCTTCTGTCCAGCTGGTTCCTCAACCACCTTCTGTCCAGCCTGCTCCTCGACCACTGTCTGTTCAGCCTGCTCCTCAACCACCTACTGTCCAGCTTGCTCCTCGACCATCTTCTGCACAGCCTGCTTCTCGACCACATTCTGTCCAGCCTGCTTCTCGATCGCCTTTTGTCCAGTTTGCTCCTCAACCACTGCCTGACCAGCGTGCTCCTCAACCACCTTCTGTCCAGCCTGTTCCTCAACCACCTTCTGTCCAGCCTGGTCCTCAACCATCATCTGTCCAGTCTTTTCATCCACCTTCTGTCCAGCCTGCTCTTCAACCACTGTCTGTCCAGCCTGCTCCTCAACCACCTTCTGTCCAGCTTGCTTCTCGACCATCTTCTGCACAGCCTGCTTCTCGACCACCTTCTGTCCAGCCTGCTACTCGACCACTTTCTGTCCAGCTTGCTTCTTACCCATCGTCTGTCCACCCTGCTCCTCATCCATCATCTGTCCAGTCTTCTCTTTATCCAACTTATGTCCATCCTTCTTTACAGCCAGCTTCTGTTCAACTCGCTCATCATCCACCTTCTGTCCGGCATCATCCCGTGCAGCCCTTCCATCCTTCTTCTGTCCAGCCTCATATAAGTGATTCCCAAACTTTGGTGATGTTTGAAAGGTATGGTTCAGATCACCATTCACTTTTAGAGTGGCTAAACTCACTACAAATTCCACGAAAGGTAGACACTTTGGAGCAAGTCAAAGTTATTTGGGAAGTTATGCGTAACCACAAGTCCTTAAAGGGAACCAACGCTTCCATTTATAGCCAGAGAAAATTTATGTATAAAGTGTTTCAACGCCACAATTTTAATGTTGATAGTGTCTTTGTTGAGTACAAAGAAATAAAACCTGGAAAATTATATAAGGTTCTTAATAGTAGAGGAAAGGGCAGTCAAACCTCTGCTAATGGACACCTCCCGTAGGCAGACACCTCTCATAAGCGGACACTGAGTTGTGGTCCTAACCACAAACAAACAATACATTTTTAACCTCTCAGACGCGGAAACCTCTCTTGAGTGGACACTTTTTCTGGTCCCGATGGTGTCAGTTAATTAGAGGTTCCACTGTAGGTTGGTTACCAATAACTAGCGTGACTGTACACGTAGGATTTGGCAAGACAATATTGATAAAGAAAGATATGTGAAAAAGTTTGCTAAGATTATCCTACAAAATTGATATAAGGGCAGTTGCAGTTTGTGCTTTAGGTCGATTATCATTTATAGTTGTTGGGAATACAAAGTTCGTATTTAGTTGTAAGGCCCGTTCAAGTCTCGTGAATATTTAAAAAAATTGTAGAATAATGAGCTTTTTTTGGTAGAATAGCGTTATGAAAATTAAATTTAGCCTGAAAATCAAACCGGACTTTTGAGCAACACATTGTAAAAACTATGTATACTACCATGTCGGAAAAAATGATTTTCTTCGACTTTCTTCTTTTTTGTTTTTATTTGTAAGGTTACGTAGACTATTGTGTACACTGAAAAGAAAGACAAGTTGTTTAAGTCCCGTGTTTTTCCCGAGAAGACTAATTAAACTATTTTAACTGTAACATTGCTTTGACTGTAATGATTAAAATTAATGACAAATTTTCATTGAGGTTATTGCTTGCTGTTGCTTATAATAATAACGTTTTGTATTTGATATATCTTTTTCTTTCCCTCTTGGGGATAGTTATTGATATTTTCCCGGTTGCTTTATCAGTAATACGGGTCGTTACTACCAAAGAACTTTGTCTTTGTCGGAGTGTTGACATATATGTTAGTTCACGCGATCATTTGTTATTTCAGATTGTCCAAATAATTAATGAAGATTTCATCGAAAACCAGTTGCGTTTATTTATTAGAAAAAATCGTTAATCTGCCTTACCAACAGGGGACGTAAACATGTTAGTTAGCGGGTGTTTTATCAGTGGGACACATATTGAGTTAACGCAAAATGAGACCCTCGCCATAAAGGCCACAGTTTGCGATGACTCAAAACCTGGTTTTAAAAGGAAAGCCTATATATAGTCCATACTCTTGAGACCACGTTTTGCGTTGTCGCAAAACAAGGTGTTTCGTCACTGGGACACAGATTGAGTTAACGCAAAATGAGACCCTCGCCATAAAGGCCACAGTTTGCGATGACTCAAAACCTGGTTTTTAAAGGAAAGCCTATAGGCCATACTCTTGAGACCACGTTTTGCGTTGTCGCAAAACAAGGTGTTTCGTCACTGGGACACAGATTGAGTTAACGCAAAATGAGACCCTCCTCATAAAGGCCACAGTTCGCAATGTCTCAAAACCTGGTTTTAAAAGGAAAGCCTATGGGTCCATACTCTTGAGACCACGTTTTGCGTTGTCGCAAAACAAGGTGTTTCGTCACTGGGACACAGATTAAGTTAACGCAAAATGAGACCCTCGCCTTGAAGGCCACAGTTCGCGATGACTCGAAACCTGGTTTTACAAGGAAAACCTATGTATGGTCCATACTCTTGAGACCACGTTTTGCGCTGACGCAAAACAAGGTGTTTCGTAATTGGGACACAAATTGAGTTAACGCAAAACACGACCTTGTCGTACATGCCATGGTTTGATATATTTCAACCCTATTTAGAGCCATGTTTTGCGACAACTCAAAGCACGGTGTTTGAGGCCGGGTCCACAGATTGAGTTAACGCGAAATACGTCTCATCTGTCACAACACATTTCGCGTTAGCGCAATCCGTGGTTTGAAAAGACGGTAGGTTTTTTCCAATGAAAACGACAATGTGCGGAAATAATCAGTGGTGTGGAACTTCTTTGTACGAAAGAAGAAAAACGAGTTTTAACACCGCATTTTGCGATAATTCAAAATACGGTTCTGAAGGTCCACCATAGTTTGAAATATTGCAAAATAAGACTTCCGATAGAAAACCATATTTTGCGATAGAAATGTCATCTCAAAATGTGTCCTTAACAAATCACCGTATATCGCGTGGACGCAAACTGTGGCTTCAAAGGGGTAAGGTAAAACCATTTCAATAATTGTGCAATATTGTTCCAGCCAAACGTAATTGACAAGCTTTGGACCGTGCAGTCCGTAAACAAACTTTAACAAAAAAAATGTTTTAATGCATCTACAATCATTTATGACCAGAATCGTGTACAAGTCTGAAAACTTCCAACGGAATGGTGGATTAATGATTGCTCATAGAAGACCACTAAATGTGGTCGAAATATAGGTGTCAAACAGAAAAGAAATGGTTCGTCTTCATTTGTGATAAATTTATATATATATCAGAAGCTTATCACGTATGAGCTTCTGATATATATATATATATATATATATCCAAGTTGAAGATTCACCGGCGAATCCAATAAAGTGCTCTACAGTGTAGGAGCAGAATAATCCAAGAAGGAAAATCACTCAACTTTGATGACCATAAGTTTAATACAAACTTGTTTCGTAGGTGTTGCCACCCACTCCTCAGTTAAACTTACAATGATTGATCCCTTGTTTGACTACGTTATTTATATGTATGATTTCGCAAGACGCACACTCTACCTAACCGTTAAAAAACCGTTAAAAATATGCGCGCGCCTAAAGAATACATGCGCGCGCACTACTTGCTTCGGTAGAACTTATTCTAGGGTGTGTTTTAAAATATATTAGACAGATTTAGCAAAGACAACGTGACGTGAGATGAGGACGGCGCGCGCACAAGAAATGACAGATTAAGACTGGGTCGACAACGCCGTCGCGTTGCGGATAAAAGGGATTTAGCAAGCTGAAAACAAGACGGACAGCGACATCGATTATGTTCTTGAATTCGATTTGTTTTCCGAACAATCCACTGTCTCCATTACGTGTCGTTTTAGTCTGTTAATAGATAAATGGAAAAGAGAAATATAAAAGAAATAAAATTATGTTATTAATTTCACACGAAAGACAACAGTCCTCAGACTTTGAAATGAGCTGTTGTAGAACGTTGTCCGTTTGGTAAGTCAGTCTTTCCCTATTCTAAGTTTGGGCGCTTTGACATCGACAATTGGGAAGATGTCGAATGTCGCACTGACGATCTGCAGTTGCTTTTTGATAATTTGCAAATCCCACAGGATATCATCTGTTCACATCGACACCGACTTGAAAACTAGGACATGAATTTTTATTAAACTGATGTCTTACAGCTCGGGCATTGACGCAGAACTGTGGCGAACTGTTCAATTTGCTTGCCACACCCTGCCATGCATTGCCCATTTCCCTGCCTCCGGGTTTACTGATGAACAATCCCCGCCACTTCCTTTAACATGACAAAGTCTTTTTCCTCAGTCCACACCATCACTTACCTAGAGCAGAACGAAAATACCAAATGTTAATAAATTACTACACCTTTTTCAGATAACGAAAACAAAAAATGAGTTTTCCACGATTTTTGATCATAGTACCATATTAAGTGAGCTTATAATATTTTATTTGTATTGTAACTTAAAACTATCTTCAGATAAGCACTTTGGGTAAACATATTTGTCATTCTTGTCACTGAAAAGTGACGATCCTAATTTTAATTTTGACAATATTTTTTTCAACATTTATACCATGAACGGCTTATAAGCGCGAGGAAATATTGTCGATTCCTTTTGGATGCCGTATTAAAGCACACAGAAACGTCACTTTTCACAGTTTGTTTTTCCGCCTTGCTTAAAAAGTCGAGGTTTATAAAAACAAAACAAAATTCATACCCGAAGGGTGGTAAAACGTTGTTACCGAGTGTTTATACTTGCGACCCGATCAAATTAAGTATAAATCAAACGAAAGAATGGGCTACAAATCACAACTACGTACAAGGCTTCTTGGACCTAAAATGGAGAAAATATCAAGGCTGGTGGGGGGTTTCACTTCTACAGCAGTACACATAAACTAATTAAAACGTACACAAAAAAATGGGAAAAAGTGAGCGATAAAATTAAGCTCATCACTTCGCGCACTAAAAGTTCTAAAATAACGCTTACTCATCCGTCGCTTTTTGGACTTCCATTTCCTCCTTCCATTATACACTCAAATCCTTTAAAATAAAAGCAAGATAAATGTAACAGTGAACTTATAAAATCTACATATTAAATGTTTTTAAGCTTTGGCTAAACTTATGTAAGTAGTTTAATTATAGTGTGCTGTTGTTGAATTTGTTGTTTTGTTGTAATTGGGCTAAAATGAACAACACCGTAATTATCCACCGCGATTTTCTATCATATTGTATAAAACCGTAACCACTAAAAATGCAGAATAAATTCATGCCTTTATTATCTCTCCAGAATAAGAAACTTATCAAGCAAAACAGCACCATTCTTCCATAAAAAAGTCGGAAAAAAGACTTGACAAGAAAATTAAACTCAAGGAAACAAACACTGACAAAACCGAATCAGTATCAACAAGTTTTTGTCGGCTTTGAAAAGTTATAGGCTTTTAGGACACATGAAATATTAAACTAAAATGATCATTTTAGGTAGCCAAATAAATTTTCCTACCTTTTCCTACCTTTTCAACTCGAAAAAAGCCTTTTCTTGGCAGTAAATCACCCGCGTCGTGATGGCGACGTGAAAACAACCCAAATGCCGTCGTGAACGCGACGCGACCTTGACCCGAGAACGTGAACGTAAGGACCGGAAGTCGGGTCCAGACTATTCCGCGCGGTGTCGCGTCCTCATTTCACGTCACGTTGTCTTTGCTAAATCTGTCTATTTACGTCTGTGTCTACACGTTGAAATAAGCTCGTTTCTCCTATTAAGCGAAGCCATTTGCGGTTTAGTTATTATCAAATGTTTTTCTGCAATACACAGATTGCATCGTTTCGTTTGATTCGAATATGCCTTGGCTTTTGCTAGAATTTTCCAGGTGATGTTATATTCCTGTTTTCGGTCCTTTAACTGCCATAAATATTTACTTAATTCTGTATCGTTCTTTCTATTTTCATTGTTAAATGACGCCTTATGGTTACGCCATCTAGTTTTAAATTCGTTAGCTGTTAAACCTATATAGGTCTCTGCACTTTCTTGCGTCTTGACGGTAGCTTGATAAACTATTTCTTTAGTTAGACATTCTCCGTTCAATGGGCACTCTTCTTTCTTTCTACAACTACACTTCCTTTCAACATTATCTATACTACCTTGCTGTTCTGTCTTTTTCAGAGTGATCTTGTTGTGTCCATCTATGATTTGTTTAACATTAGGCATACAACTATAGCTTAGCTTAAGTGTGTTCCTGTTAAATATTTTCCTTAATACATGGCCGCACTCTCTTCTGTTCAGCAAAGGGGACCCATGGGAAAAGAGATCTTCGACCACGCTCTTCGATGTTACCATGGGAAGCTACGACGGGGCGGAAACATGTGAACTTGTCGGCTGTTTTCTACTGGCACAATTAAAGAAGATTCAAGGAATTGACATAGGCCTATACAGGGATGACGGTCTTGCGGTAATGTCACAAACGCCCAGCAAGGTAGAGAAGGTAAAGAAGGAAATTTGCAAAATTTTCGCAGACAATGGATTACGTGTCACTATTGAAGCAAACAAGAAAGTAGTTAATTTTCTCGACGTGACGCTCGACCTGAACACTGGAAAGTTCAAACCATACTCCAAACCAGCAAACCACCCGCTTTATGTACACAGCAAATCAAATCATCCGCCTAACATCATTAGGAACATCCCACAATCAATTAACAGGAGACTGTCTGAAATATCGTGCGACGAAGAAACATTCAATGAGGCGGCACCAGAATATCAGGAAGCATTGCGGAAGAGCGGTTATGATTATAAACTCCGATTCAACCCACCAGCACCAAGAGCAGCAACACAACAGCGTACACGAAGAAGGAACGTGATATGGTTTAACCCGCCATATAGTAAGAATGTTCAAACTAATGTAGGTAAAGAGTTCTTTAAGTTAATAGATAAATGCTTTCCGAGCGGCCATGTATTAAGGAAAATATTTAACAGGAACACACTTAAGCTAAGCTATAGTTGTATGCCTAATGTTAAACAAATCATAGATGGACACAACAAGATCACTCTGAAAAAGGCAGAACAGCAAGGTAGTATAGATAATGTTGAAAGGAAGTGTAGTTGTAGAAAGAAAGAAGAGTGCCCATTGAACGGAGAATGTCTAACTAAAGAAATAGTTTATCAAGCTACCGTCAAGACGCAAGAAAGTGCAGAGACCTATATAGGTTTAACAGCTAACGAATTTAAAACTAGATGGCGTAACCATAAGGCGTCATTTAACAATGAAAATAGAAAGAACGATACAGAATTAAGTAAATATTTATGGCAGTTAAAGGACCGAAAACAGGAATATAACATCACCTGGAAAATTCTAGCAAAAGCCAAGGCATATTCGAATCAAACGAAACGATGCAATCTGTGTATTGCAGAAAAACATTTGATAATAACTAAACCGCAAATGGCTTCGCTTAATAGGAGAAACGAGCTTATTTCAACGTGTAGACACAGACGTAAATATATTTTAAAACACACCCTAGAATAAGTTCTACCGAAGCAAGTAGTGCGCGCGCATGTATTCTTTAGGCGCGCGCATATTTTTAACGGTTTTTTAACGGTTAGGTAGAGTGTGCGTCTTGCGAAATCATACATATAAATAACGTAGTCAAACAAGGGATCAATCATTGTAAGTTTAACTGAGGAGTGGGTGGCAACACCTACGAAACAAGTTTGTATTAAACTTATGGTCATCAAAGTTGAGTGATTTTCCTTCTTGGATTATATATATATATATATATATATATATATATATATATATATATATATATATATTTGTTTTGAAGACTTGTGATTGGTCCCTCAAACAATGCTCCTCTGAGCCCTGGAATGGAGGATCACTTGCGCGATCTTGGAGTATTGAAAGTATTTGTAGAATTTTCACTTGTAAAACAATAAGCTCCGACTCCAGTCAAGACTTTTGACAGATTTAATGCAATAATTCTCCTGATAATAATAATAATAATAATAATTATTCCCTAAAAATGTCTTCACTTACTGAAAAAAATGTTAGCGCACACCCTCAAATAAGCGCCCACCCTCAAGGTCCTAAATTAAATTGGCGCCCTGGGCGCTTTTTCGAAGAAATACCTTGGTACCTTTTGGGGTATTCCGCGGTGACAGGAAATACAGCCTGTAAAAAATCAATTCGACCCACGCCCACAAAACGAAATGTTGGTACCTTTGAGCGGTTCTTTTCAAAATTTGATACGTCAGCCTTGTCACTTTTATATAGGAGCTAGAGTGTTGAAAGACTACAAATTGCACTTCCTGCAACTTGCCTCGCAATTTTGTTGCAGAACAAGTTGCACGAAAAATTGCTTAGTGTAACACCCCTTTTTTGCAACTGCAGCGCAGCCAAATGTTGCGCTGCGAGTAGGACCATTCTCTACTTTTCGCAACGTTGCGAGACAAGTTTTTGAAAAGCAATTTTGTTAAAATGAACCAATCAGAGCGCGTGCTCCGCTCGCGGGGATTTGAAGACAGAGGCGGGAGAAAATTTCCAGCGGTAGCGCTGCAAGTTGCGAGAAAGAAATTGGGAACTTGTGACACATCCTCTGCAACTTGCCATGTTTTTAAGTCGTCACCGTTACGTTCACGTTGCAAGAAAATTTTCCCTTGTGCAACATGACCTTAAGGGCTTGGATAACTTTGTTAGCCTTTGCACAATTTACTTTTTATTTATTCCAAATTGCACTCAAAATCAGCAACAACAACAACAATTATTATCTTTTGTTACAATCATATTTGTTATGCTGATGATCTTAATTCAAACGACCAGGAAAGATGTAGATAACACTGTTGCACGCAGTTATTCCAGTTATACCTCAAAACCTGACAGCAAACATACCAAAATTGCAACCTTCCGTAATAAATCTTCCAAACACAGATACGCAAAAAAATACATAAACAAAAGTTTGGAGATGCTGGCTAGTTCAGAAACACCAACAGTACATTATCAAATTTCACAACTAAATGGTTATCTTTTTCAATTCTGCTTGGCTTACATTGATTAAAAATAATTGTGACGTGACCGTTTTTATAGGTGGAGAGACACTTAGATCAGACGAATTAATATACCACGGTGAAAATTTCTTCTTCACATGAAGATATTTGGTTCTACATTAGGTGGGTGTATTGTATTTTCGCTGTTTTAGTTGCCTTTTCTTGTGTTGATTTTGTTTCTAAAATGTCAAACTCAGAAAGCAAAAAAGAAAGAAAGCTAAAAAGTCAAATTAAAATGCTTGTTTTAAATGAGTGCACGAATCAAAATCAAGTGAACAATAAAGACAATAGAGTGTTTCTGCGTCACAACAACCGGTCTGATAGTTGCCCCTTGGAGATTTGTTGTCTTAAAACTATGACACAAGATTTACAATTGTTTTAAGAACATCAAATTTCTGCAGGGCAATTATTAGCTGATGGTTCCTCGACAGAAATACTCAAGCAATATATCAATTACATAAAGTCAACACAAAATCTACTGAAGTGGCCAAATTAAAAGTGGAAGATTGCCCTTCTCCAATGTTCAGCAGACATTTAGTCTTCTTCATCATCTTCAGTAAACAGTGAGTCACTGTTCTCGACTTGCTCCTCGAGTTCTCCATCCTCATCACTTTTGTTTTGAACTTCTCTTTCCTCTTCCTCGTCATCATCATCTTCAAATTCTTCCCCTGAAATACACCGTCGGTAGTTCAAAGAGTCAGTGTCTGAGGCATCACTCTGTTCCTCTTCCCCACTCTGCTCACTGTTCTCGTCATCTAAGTTCTCTTCATCATCTTTTAGCATTTCTTCCATTACATCCAGGAAAGGTGAAATAATCCTTCAAAGGAAATTAAATTATTAGTGACTATTCATTACTAACAAGAACCTTAAAAGAAACTTGAACCTCAGCCTTTTCTTACTATAAGCAAGTGAAAAGCATGGCTGTCAGTTTATGAAACTGAGCATTAACACGAGTCACATTACTGTATATCACTATTTGGTTGTATGGATTCTGCACTGTAGGCATTTACCATTAAAAAATGACATATGAGATGGTTGTCAGCAAAATATTATTAAACTTTTCATTCCCTCAAGAACTTAAAATTGAAATTGAACTCAAAATGATCCCCAAGTAATTTTAGGAAATATGGAATGACATGTCAGGGGATCTTGTTATCAGTTCTGCAGAACACTAAAAATAAGTAAAATTCCATATGAGCCTAAATCTGCCCAAATTTTACTTTTATAACTCATAAAGTGTTTTGTGAAGCCCCAAAACTAAAAAAGATGACAATCCTTTTTTTTTTAACAATAAGAATAATTTGCCTCAATGGCAAAGAGAACATCATTAACTGTACAGATCATAAAACACCACAGGTTCTAATCATAACGGTTTTGAAGGCACCTGGCAAAGTTTCAACCTTTTTATGCCTAAAAATGATAACTGGGTATCAAAACTAGCGAGGAGCAACCCGTTAGTGTCATATAGGAATAGAAATTAAATGATTTCTTGTCCACATGTGCAATGATGACACCGAAATTATAAGCATAATAGCGCAAGTATATGAAAAAGCACTGGGTGTAAGATTTGCTCGCATTTAACAAGCACTGCAAGAGCAATATACTATAAGCACCTGAACTGTTGCAAAAAAAATAATTAAATATGTTGTATTGACACTCACTATTTATTAAACTAGCCTGGAATGATTACCACTTCAACGTTTGGGATAGTTGAACCATAATTACAACATCAGTCCTCTAATTTTCAGTGTCTTAATCTTTTAATGTATAAACTTATGTAAACCATATACATAATAATAATAATAATAATTTAATTATTATATTACGCGCTTTCCATGAAATGATCAAGCGCGCATTACATGATTTCTATCTATAATAACTTAATAAAGGGTATCTAACTACTAACATGGTTAAACTGTTGCTTGCGGCATATGTGTAAACCTAGTAAGCTTTTAGGTAACCCAAAGATAATACTAAAATAAGGAAGAAGCTGTCGAAAGTTGACTCTATACATGCAGGTCTTTCGAAAAGTGTGTTTGCAAATAATTTATTAGCATTAATTGAGTCAGATGTTGTGAGATTATTTTGCTTGTAGAGTCTTTGATGACACAAACCTACATATAAACGTTAGCGTAACTACAGTTGAACTCTCTGGTGTTCGGTTTTCATATTTAGACCAGTTGTGCATGTTTACAGTGCTGGTTAACAGGTTCAGTTTTGATCGTTTTTTATTTTCAGAATTATCGTAGTTGAATAAATATGTGAAAATTACGTTCAAAGTACAAACTTCTTAAAGTCCGTTTCTTAATTGGTCATTCCAGGGTCCATTGGATGGAATACCATTCCACTCCTAAAATTACTTAAGAATCATTTCAGGTTAAGGTTGACAAAAAAATGAACCATTTCAAGTGAATCTTTTTATGCTATAACATGACATCAAATGTGTTTGATGGTGACTGTGAATCTCTATAAAAGTGTACAATCATACATGTGTTCCAAAGAGGGAGCATGACCCTACTAGCTAGCCAAGTTACCCAGGGTCGGAAACTTCAATTTGATACCACTTGCCATCAGGCGAGTGGTTAGAAGAAATACACCAAGAAATCTAGACTCTGTGCTCGCCCAATTAAAGACGTTTCGACATTCGCCTGGGCAAGTGCTAATTTCTATTCCTGTTTACCTACATAAAAGGGTTATGTGTTGTAATACATGTACTTTTTTTCAACTGTGATGTCATTTTACCTTGTAAGGGAAAGAAAACACACAAAATATGCGAGCGTATTACACCTTAGCATCCCGGTTTCAAGACACAAGCTATTATAAATACAAGATTTTCAGTAGTCAAATAATACATCCTTTATTTGATGGCTTAATAGATAATACGTTTGGACGTTTTACACATTGTTGAAGTTCTGATTTTTTCTTGTCTCTGCGGGGCTTAAAAAAATACTATGCAACTTGTAAAATATTCGCACATATTATCTGTTCAACCATCGAATAAGGTGTGTATAATACTCACAAATGTGTCACCTGCATTTGCATTTTCATGTGGTAAATAAATAAATTATCGTGGCCTGAACCAATTGACATGGATGCAGTTTCCAATTAACACGGTTTTATGATCTTCAAACTGCATCGAAAATGACATGGTTTGATTTGTTTAGACGGAACCGAACATGATGGAGCTGCCCTTAAACTACTCGTGAAACTTTTCTTTTTCTTCTTCCAAGCTAGTTTTTTTTTAATGGTATCTAATATGTCAGCAGTCTTGCACCATGAAAACAGTGCAGGATGAACAGGGTATTCACAAAAATCTCGATTTCGACTGGATTAGGAATGGAGCTCCTTCATTGCCCGCAAATGGGCAATAATGGGATGATGATGGAAAGCATGATGGGAATGATGGGAAGCATAAAAATCCCAAACTCCCCCCCCCCCCCCCCCCCCCCCACACACACACACACACACACACACACACACACACACGCCCAGCACAAGCAGAGATTCTTAGCCAGTCACTTTATGTTCCGGCAGGACCTTAAAGGGAGGTATATGCTATAATAACAAATGGAAGCAAGAAGATAACTTGTGCGGAAATTTTCTTGTGAAAATTTAGCAGTCAGTCATCTGCTTGGAAGAATGATTTCACACCTTAATCAATCCATGTGCACACCAGAATAAATCAGACATTGAACAAGACCATTCATGAGCACAAGAATATATTCAATGTCAAAATTGTAAGTGAAGTATTCTGTTCCATTTGTCTGTGAATTTTGGATATCTGTCGTTTACTGAAATGCACGTGTCGTTTACAGAAGTACAAGACATAGTGAAGATTTTTAAAGATTTCGATTCGTGCACCGCAGAACTGTGCCACCCTCACTTAAAAAGCTTTAATATGTACCTGTATAAATATGCAACTTACTCGGTTCTGAAGTTCCCAAATTTTGGGAAATCGTGTTTTCTTTTTAAACAAAACCTGCATCGACTCTGGCAACGCCAACACCTGGCCAACGTTGTTGTTCTTACTCTCTCCGCCTCCTCGTCAAAACGCTCTTTCTTCTCGACTAGCAAGGACGGTACCACCGGGTTGCTGTCTTCCCTGATCAACTGTTTGGTTTTAAGTGTTTTTATCCGCGAGGACACCAACGTTAAAAGTTGAGGTGATGGCGCATTGCTAGGTTGCCATCCGCCCAATCTTGCAGTAGAGATGTCGTTCAGTTGTTTCCTCGTATCTTCATTCGCCGTTTCAATGAGTTGGCCAAAGAAAGCGCTTACGCCTTCTAAGACCGGATTTCCCCTAAGCTTGTGACAGGTTCTTAATCCTGCCTGGCAGGCAAAAGTGAATATTGCCACATCCAGCAAATCCATAATCCCTTCTGGAAGGCGCTTTTTCGATACTGTAGTCGCAGACGAAGACGAACACGAAGAAGAAGAACACGACGCCATTGCGGAATTTCGATAGCGGATCGTTGTTGTTTTCCAATTTCGCAGCTCACAGTGCCCGGCTTTTGATTGGTCGGGAATTTTGCGGGAATACTAGTACATCACCTCCAAATATAGAAATGCAATCGGAACTGGGCATACACGTGGGAGCACACGTGGGTCGATACAGAGTTTTCCAGTTTTTTTTTTTATCGTTCGCGACAAATATGGAAATCGATCAAAAAGCCGGAAATAGGTCAAAAGGTGACAAGTTTCCATGGGTCAATGATCTATTGTAGATGTCAGGTCAGTTTTAAAAATCTGTGATTCAAGATGCCTTCTACCAACCCGCTGTCATTCCTGCGTCCTCTGTACGATATTGCTGTGTGGCAATTTATTTTGATGCGCGGCTACACTCGTAAGCCAACAGCAGATGGGCAATCATCCCAAAACACACACATAAAGTTCACGTGGAAAATGCACGAGGTAGTGGCCAATTTTTTATGTAAGCTGTTGGAGGTACGTGCCTTCGATCATTTGCAATCAAAGCTACTTGGCGAAGAGGTGAAAGCAGCAACTGGAAATTGGGAAGTCGGACAAAGAGCATCAACAAAGTTGGTCGAATGGTGTCAGGATCAGTGGCGGAGAAAGGATCCCTGTCTTCCTCAGAGCCTTGCAGCTTACTTCGAAAATGAGCCGTCAACCGTACCATGGTTCAATAACATTCCAGTATGTCATCGGTGCGGGGTGCCGTGTCCAAGCTGTAGAAACGAACTCGCTTCTGAATTACCATCTGAGATGTCCACAGCCCGGGCTATTCTGAGCTTTGATGCCATCCACGAGAACAACCAAAATTCGAGCGATGATAAGGATGACGACGAGGATGATAATGAGAATGATGGTAACGCATCCAAAGAACCTGAAAAGCGCGCTAAAAGTCCACAGATACGAATGCAGTTGAGATCAAGGAAAAGATAACATACCGATTCCAACCAAGGTTGTTCAAATAGTACTTAATATAAGTGATGAAAACACTTTCAAACGTTTTTATTACGTTAAAATACAAGGCTGATCAAACAGCTGTTGGTTGGACAAAACTAACCTTCATAAGGGCTAAGAAAGCTTTCTTAACCCCTGATGAAAGTTAGTTTTGTCTAACCAAAATACTGGGCAATATTCAAAGATACCGAAAAAATTCAGCTGTTTGATCAGCCTTGTATTTTAAAGTTACCCCGGTATTTTGTTAAGTTCATTGCTGATCCTGATCTGCACAAAGATCCACCTACATTTTGCCACTTTGGTCAAATGATCTTTGCATTGTTTCATTTTTTTTATGTGTTGAACTAACATTATGGTACTGTTGTTAAAATTTTTGAAATAATGCTTTAAGGAACAATGGATAAAATGAATGAAATAAAGATGTGCTCAGGGGGTACTCGGGTATATTAGTAACAGGGATGTGGAATGAGGCAAAATTGTTAGACCTTAAGAGTCCTATTAAACACTACCCTGACCCAAAAAAAAGTCCAAGGGCCCAGAACTTAACCCCCCAAAATGTCCCATTGAAAATAATTAAATTTTGAAAAAAAATGGAACAATTGTTTGCACATCCCAGGCCCGTCACTAATATCTCTGAGTACCCCCACCCCTTCTCTGGGCATATGTGATTACAATAATAATACATCAGTCAAATGAGTGTACCTGACAATACATGTCAGCTTTTATTGACAAACACCAAACAATAGAATAGAATCCACCTCTATGAAGCATTTTAAGATCTTCCAAAAATAATTACATACAGTAGCTAAATATTATTACAAAATACTTCATTGATTTCAAGACCTTGTACATGTCTCCAGACAATAGCTATCCAAGCCAGTGAAAAGTTGTTAAAATACACACATAAATTTTAAGTATGTTAAAAAATAAATCAGTATTAGAAATACACTGTACTGGTCAAAGGACCTTTTTGATGTACCCATCATGGCAGTGACTGGGAACATTGTTAGCTTATGCTAAATATGATGACAAGATATATCTAATGTCTTAGGTCTGTCTGTACTTTTAATGAAACAAGGTCATGCTCAGATTTTTAACTCTTAAGATTATTGCAAGAATATAAGTTAATCGAGTTTTACAAAGATTTAATAAATTCCAATTTACTTGCTCTGAATTATTATGGCTTATACCAGTGACTGTATTATATCAGGGGCTGGCAGTACTTTGTAGCGTGCAACAACCTTACAATAAGCCTAAAAAAATTGAATAAGGCCTTAAGTGACTTTTGTAACATCAACTTCTCTCTGTGTTTGACAAGGTAATACAAGGCAATTTGGAAGGAGAATCTCGCAGTTTTTTGGAAGTCACTTAAGGCTCTTTTTCAGGCAACCCTTTCTGTCAAGCAAACCACACATTGCATTCAGTTATTGAATACAACACAAAATATGTCAAGGAATTTGTTTCATGGAACTGTCAATTCATTCTGCTTTGTTTTCACAGCACAACAACATTGAAAAGAGGCAGGTGGTGACAAAATTTACCTTTGGGACTCAAATTAGTTGAAATTTAATCAACAGTTTTTGTGTGAGGTTGTAGCTAGATAACAATGTTAACTGGTAAGGAAAATGTGCTACAGATATTTACAACTATAAATGTTTAGGCCTCCAATTAACTCCATTCCTCTTATTTTTAAGGAATGCTGACAAGTATCTTTTCAAATCACTATAATTGTAAACTGAAATAAGATACAAAACTGAAATAAGATACAAAAAAATTATCGTAAAGGCTTGAACATCCACATTTTGTGATCACAAGTAGGATCCCCATCATGATGTTGCTTTATCATCTCTGCTCTGGCATCCTGAGTGTATAGCTCAAAACTATTAGATTTCCTAAATACAAAATAACAACAGATTCATTATCCAAAATTTGTAAAAGCTTGACTTTCCATTTTGCCCAAAAACACTAGAAACAGATGAAACCTCTAAGAGTGAAAGTCAAATTTTTGCAGAAGGCTGGCTAGGATAGGATTGTATCTAGGAACCCTTGGTTTTCTCCTGCTTTTACTATCTACAGACTACAAGCAGTTCCTCTTTTTCCTTCTTTCATTGTACGACAAGCAATTAAAAAGAAAGAGGAAAATGGCAAGACATACTGGAAAAGAGAAACCCCAGACATGCCATGCATCTCACCCCAGTTCTTGCAAAATCATTTTGGATTTCACTTCGCAATGAAGAGGTACTGCTTGTAGTCTAATACTGTCTGGGAAACACAGATCTATGTACAAATCAAACAGCTTTTTTTTTACTGCATTTAAATTTAACATACCATCTTCCTGCCCTTTTAATAGTGCTGTCGTCAGCTCCGCATCGTGCAGCCCATCGAGCTGCAGATCTCCTGATACTATGCGTGGTATAGTCCTTTTCGAACAGGGTTTTGGACATCTATTAAAAAAGATTAGACCTTTATTACCTTAAAGTTTTCTAATCCCAGTATCACTGTGCAAGTAAAAAAAAAAAATGAGAATGCTTTGACTTGACTCTGACATGTCAAAATGTAATGTCATCTATACTGCCCAACAAGTTAAGATAAAAGATAAAAGCACACAATGAGGGAATACAGTGTATATGGTCTGTCTCTAATGGTCATGAAACCACGCTTTTGGGGCTGTATTGTTGCTATGAAATGGTTAAAATTTTCCACTTTGAAATAAAAGGTGTTGACAGGCCTAGCACAAATCCTACTAGCTCGTGGTATGGTTGTTATGACCTTTGTTTTTTCGTATCTCTTGCTGGCTTTAGTTTTACAGTTTAGCCCTGACCAGTAAATCTTTTAAAGATCTACCCCTCTTGTATGAAATAAGGGGAGGTTCTTTATAGATTTGTCTTAGCAAAGGTTGTGATTCTATTAAATGCCATTTGTCCATGAGGATATGTTTTAAATTAGGCACACATGGGTTGTATTGTGTTACAAAGGGTAGTATTGCTTTGCTCGCTTTTGTTTTGATCTTGAGAGCTGACTCTCTGTCAGAGAATTTGACTTCTGAGAGCACTTTTTCGATTAGACTGTTTGGGGAGCCTCTGAGTCTCAGGTTTTCTTTAAATTTGTTGATGTTTTCCTCAAAAGTTTCCTTTGAGGAGTTCGTTCTTAGGAGTCTCAGGGCTTCTCCTTTGACAAAACCTTTCTTGACTCCCGATGGGTGACAAGATTTAAAGTGCATATATTGAAAGATCTCAGTCGGTTTAAAATGAGTGCGCGTGTCAAGGATAGACTCCTTTTCGAATCTTGTGCCTTTGTAAACACGTGTGTCTAGAAAAGTAATTTCTTTGTCAGAGATTTCTGCTGTAAATCTGATTGTAGGGTGATATCTGTTCACTTGTTCAATGAAGGCGTTAACTTCCTCTTGGTTTGTGTCCCATAGGGAGAACACATCATCGATGTATCGTTTCCATACCAACGGTTTCTTAGTGCAATGGTTTATTATTTCTGTTTCTATCTTTGCCATAAAAATATTGGCGAAGGAAACCGCCATTTTTGTTTTTGTGAGTCTGAAGGCAGTCTTTTCCGATAAATTGGAAAGAGTTTTTTTGTAGTATAAGTCTGAGCATTTCTTTCAGATAGTTTGTTGGTATCGGAGGGTTGTTTTTGTAGAATATGTCATATGCTTTGCATATAGTTGTTATTCCTTCCTCCTGTGGTATATTAGTGTATAGGCTTGTCACATCCATTGAAACAAGGATAGTGTTTTTAGGAACTATAGTCCCTTCTACAATATTGATGAAGTGTGTTGTATCTTTCAGGTATGATTGTTGTTCTTTCATTATTGGTTGAAGAAGGTTGTCGACGAAGGATGAAATTCTTTCTGTCAGGCTATCCCCCCCGGAGATAATTGGTCGACCTGCTAAGTTTGCCTTATGTATTTTCGTTTAGAGCTACTGGAGTCATCTTAAACCCTAGAAGACTACCTGATGATGCAAGAGAGTTAGGAAACCATGGCACCAAACAACTCGACAAACTCTGTCAACACTTTAAAACTGTTCTTGACTCAGTCAGGTGTAAAAACCAATTCCTTCAGTTTAAGCATTTAGTACGCAGTTACAGAGCTATGAACTATGAACAGTTTACGAGCTATCTGATCCAAGAGTACAAAGATGTCTACCCCGATTTTGTACAACTAGTTTACTAAGTCCTGTAATCTCAGTATCAAGTACCCCTTGCAAGCGAGGTTTTCTGTCCAAAATTCAATGAAAACCAAGCTGAGAAACAGACTAATGATGATGATAAGACTAGTTGGACCCAGCTTTGAAAAATGTTGATTTTGTAGTTGCAGCAAGAGTATTTGGAGATATGAAACAAAGCCAGAAGTGAGAAGGTTTTTCCTGTTAAATATAAGAATGATGATGATAAGACTAGTTGGACCCAGCTTTGAAAATGTTGATAAAGTTTGGATGTAACTTGTCCCTTGAATCTTGGACCCTGTTAACCTTATACCTGTATCTTTCATTTGGAAACAGTTGATATTAAACCGTATGAGGTTATTTTCAATGTCAGTGTTATTTGTGAAGTTTCTGTTAAGTAGCACTGAAGTAAGCACATTTTCCTATTGTATCTTTCTGACAGAGTTCATAAACTCATGAATCATTTTCGAGTTAAGTAAACAGTAACACAAAGTGATCGAATAAAAGATATGTTCATGTAAGTGCCTATAGTATACCATATTACTGTGACAATGACCAATAAATTATGTACTAAAACATTACATTGTTTTCCTGGAATTTGAAACAATGCTAACCTCTGGGACCCTCAACTTTTGGTTAAAGGAGTGTTAGGGACTCCAAAAGGAAAATATTGAGGGAAAACCCTGTCAATTTCTTCATCAAACATACAAAACCATAGCAAGTACTTCAATCTTCTGTAGGCCAAAAGCACAAAAAGGCTAGTTTGTTTATAAACAAAAAGAAAAGTTTACCTCAAGGAAGGTTTTCCTGTAAGACGATACACCACGAGCATTCCTTGGATGAACATAGCGGTTATTCTTGGCCACTCTAGGGAATATATAGCCCTTGCTGATACCTTGTGTGAGAAAAGAAATAAAAATAATTTCAAATACCATAACACTCTGGGTAAAATAAAAACTTACCAAAACAGCTTGTGATATTTGGGACAACTTAGAAAAATAACTTGAGGTATTTTTGTACTCCTTGAAGTCATCGAATAAACATGTACTATTTTTATTTCCAATTTTAAATATCAATTAAAAAAAAAAAACAACCAACCAGTAACCATCAACCATGTAAAGAGGGCAGTCACAGGGCACAGTTCACGATTTAATGGATTTGCCCACAAAGTAAGAGTGACACCTGAAAAAATAATGCAAACAGTAAATGTTGAGCAGACTTCAGCTTTGTCCAATGTCAGCATAATAAGTTGCTTGAGCATTAATATGAAATAATCATGAAGTTATTACTTTGGAATGATCTTCTATATTGCAAGAAATATACTCTTGTCTTCATGAACATAACAAATTAATGCAAATTCACGCATTGAAGAAAATCACCGGTAATGCAAATCAGAGTGTTATATCTGTATTTCCAGATTCAACTTAACTAAATATATGAATAATACAAACTTAACTTAAAAAAAGGTCAAATAAAATTACCCTAACTTAACTTAACTTGAATTTTAAACAATTACAACATTAATAACATACATGCAAAAATTACTTAGTTCTGATTGGCTAAGAGTAGTGCAGTTCAAGTGTAACACCAGTTCAAATAATGAAACACCAGTGCAAATTACACTGAAGATTTCCAAAGTTCTAAAGTTCAGACAAACATCCGAGGCATTTCACAGCCAGCAGAAGTTAACCTGAAGTCTTCCAAAGATAGCCAATGTGAATTAGAAGACTTCCGAAGATTTCTTAAGATCACCAGATGACTTCTGAAAATTTCCATAGATAAGCTGAAGACTTCTGAAAATTTCTGAAGATAACCCAAAGACTTCCAAAGACTGGAAATAACCTAAAAATTTTATGTTATTGGAAATTTTTGAAATACTTTCAGAAATTTTCCCAAGATGTTTGAAAGATCAAGAGCGCTGCCCACCGCCTAAGATAAGATCGTCACTTCCTCTATGTAAATGTAGTGTATCACTATTAATAAGTAATCATATGGTTTTCTTGCTAAATTTGTGATTTATTTGCACTCTTATGTTGTCATTTAACTGGTAGTTGTAAACAGACAATGATTAAAACCAAATATAGAAGTGTGACAATTACTGGCAGGTTTTCTTATGCTACATAACAACTAACTTTTATGAAGTCACTTAGGGTTTCTTCCACACACCCCTTCAATTGCACTTGCCAAAGTGGCAATTTGAACATCATATGATTACCATGACTAATTTCATGGAGCATTTATTTCCTACAATAAGGCATATAGCTTTTTGTCAAAATTGACCCGAAAAGTGTAATGAAATCTTTCTATTTATATTTAAAAGAAACACTGGACAGCTCAAAGCTCAAAAATTATTCAGAATAAATTACTAATAACTTATTAATTTAAATTGCTTTTGAACTGGTTTTATTACACTCACCTTTTGCTTTTTTGTCAGCCTTTGACCATGGAATTTTAATGTCTAGGCGTTGAGGCAACCTTTTGGAATCAGCTAAAGAAAACGATTCATCAGACATTTTAAAATAACCCAAATTATAATTGCTTGCAGTGGAGAGGCTTATATATCCTACTGCAAAACTGTTTGAAACCTTAAAAAGGTCCAGCCATGGTTACAAAATCTATACCCATTATAAACGTGGCTTTCTTAAAACCAGTGTAATGAACCAGTATGAAAAGACTTATTTTTTCCTGGTTCCTTTTGTGATCAACTTGTTCAAACTTTTTTAATCCACTTCATTATCAACAGCCAACCATACCATATAAGAGCTTGTTAACCTCAATGCATGGAACTTGAAAGTGGAAAGTTAACATCATGTACACTGTTTGGATTATCATAATAGTTAATACCTTGGTAGTTAGAAGGCAATTTCAAATTCCGCACTTTTAAACGGAGAGGTTCCTCCCCTCTCAAAAAAAGTCCAAATGAAAATAAACTTATGGTCCACAGCCACAAGCCACGCATCCCCTAGCCAAACAATAAAAGTAAAACAATCTCACTTATGAACAATATATAAAACAGAATTATTCTTTCTATTGGCAGTGCACATAATCATATAATGTTTATACTGTAAACTATATTCTACCTCAATTGTTTTCAGGCAATATGTGCGCATGCGCAACAATTGCTGAAGTGAGAAGGGGGGTGCCTTTTTTGGTTCATAAGGCACTCGACCCTGACGTGTGTCAGTCTTTGTTGGCCTGGCTGACCTTTTCACCAGTTGTTTTATTGTTTGTTTGACATCTGTAAATACAAAAAATATATATATTTAAGGCAAGCAATTTAATGGCATTCAATACTATTTGAGTACTTAGCTGTCAAAAAAGTAGCCAACAAAAATATTGATCTGTAGTGTTCATGAAAAGTAACATGTATATATATTTAAATAATATTAAAAGTATATATATGTTGTGGTTCAATTTTTTCTTTGGTTTAAAAAATTTCAAACCAGTTTGATTTTCATTTTTCTTTGTCCCAGATTATGATAATGAATCTCAGACAAAGGAAAATAAAAATTAAACTGGTTTGAAAATTTTCAAACCAAAACAAAAATTAAACCACAACATATATATTATATTATAGTAGCTTAGAAACTTGTAATTTAGTCATGCTACTATGGTGAAATAAATAAAACATGGATCTCTTGGTCCATCTACCACTCCTGTGGATCCGTTCCATGGACCAGCCCTAATAATGAATTATTTCATGCAAAGCAAGACCGAAGGCTGAGGAGTAAAGTTTATGATTTTATGATGGTTACTAAGTCTCGGTTCAATCTACCGGTCGAAATGGTTTGAACTTGGATGGTTTGACTTCGGCGCATTCAAAATTGCCAAAAAATACAGCTACAGTAGCAGGACAAGAAGGACAGTAACGGGTCATCCACTAGGGAAGAATAAAAGATCACAACAGAGATGTACAGTGTAAAACCAAACTCCAGAATCCAGCAGATCCTGCCATATTAACAGCAACTCCACAAGACGGTGACTTCTACCCAAACACCAAAGTTCAAGCTGCAGTTGCCTCCCAAATACTCAAACTCTCTTTTACCCTCAATAACAAAATACCCAAACCTCATTTGTCAGTGTAATGTCATTGTTTTGAGTCAACACACTGAATTTCATTTGAATCAGGGACTGTGGTTAGAACAGAATATTTCTGCTAATTAATTTGTTGCAACTATGTAGTACGTAGTACAAGCTTCATGATGACCTGCGAGAAGCCATTTTATTATTCTTTTATATCCATGTAAGTTAGCCCTCTTTGCCTCGTCAGCATGTGCAAAATACAACAGAATTTTCAAGCGAAAACGAGGTAAAGAGGGCTAATTAACATGCATACAAAAGAATAATAAATTAGCTGCCATTTTGGAATAAGGTGTAAGAAGGCAAATTATAAGTAGCAGAAAATCAAATCTGGATTTGCGACTCAAAAAAAAAAAGGTTTAATTAATAAAAAATTAATCTCAAAATTTCCACAGTCAGAGCAAATTCAATAGATGAAACGTAAACAGTTTACGATCTATTGGTAAATAAATTAAGGGTGGTCCATCAGGTGGGTCCATGGAACTGGTCTAATAATTATCTATGCAATGATAAAAAAGCTACCTGGAGACTCCATTGGATTTCCTTTAGGTATAATCTTTTGTATTCCATCCACCTCTTTAATTTCCTGATGGTAAGGACCGGTGTGTCCAAAGGCATTGAACCAATACTTGAATGCAGCAGCATGGCCTCTTATTACAGGGGGTTTAAGGCCACGGCAACGTAATGTTCCCAACCGTTTCCCCTTTGTTTCACTCATCATTTCTATAAGAAACGTGGCGAATCAGAAATATCACAGCAACTGAAATGTACATAAGATGGCAAAAATATTCACAATACAAACCATCAAGGTAAGCTTTAAGCTTATATATCTTCACAAGGTAACTTCTCTTGTCAGTGATTCGTTAAGTTAAAGCAAAATTCGTCACAAATGACATGATTCTTCCCATTGAAAAATATACAGGATGTCGTCATTTCCATAGACCATTTGGTATGCGACGTTTTTATATAAGTAAACTATCTATCTACTATATACAGTAGTGTAGAGGTCACCCCATATATATGTAAACAACACAACTAAAACTGACTTGAGAACTTGAACCTTATAATAATAACTCTGCAGACGATTCAACGTTTTAAAATAAAATCATTCCAAAGACCATCCTAAGAGGAGACGTGTTGTTCAAAAGCCTTCAAATGCATAACCTTAACCCTAAAAATCCTGAACATTTTTAGCCGCTGATACATTGCCAGCGCAGCATAACCTACACTCTATTTAAATAATCTATTAAACATTAACAGCAAGAAGGGAGAAAAAAAGATCAACCCGCATCGCAGACTTCTTCTTGACCTTCGTCTGCCGACATGATACCCTCAAAATTGTTGTCCAAAACATCTTACAGAAGTTGAAAATTGTGTTTTGTTTAAAACATGGCCGACGATTTTAGCACGAAACCTCGGTACCAGTTTCCCCAGTCGAGAGATAATCATCGCGCGCGCGCGTGGTGGAACCCCGGCGGAACCACCGTTGATCGGCCAGTAAATGACCCCGTATATCATCCCTTTGGCGACCTTGGGATGGACTTGACCTTTTTTATACGCTTGCACAAACATAGCTAGCATTTCTCTGACCCGCACGTTGAGCGAAAATTTTGTGCGTGCGGCATGGCCTAGAAAACCCTCAAAAACGATGAAAATCGCCCAAAAGGACAACATAAAACATAATGACTAAATTTTTTTCATTTCATTAACAGCAGGGTAAAATAACAAAGAAAAAAATCTAAAAATACTTACGCATAAAAGTCTGTATTGTTGCCGCAAGGAAAGGCCTTTTATTGGGGCCAAAGAGAACAGCATCATCGCCGTTAGTCTTTGCAAAATTTTCTAGGGCAATAAGCCGCAGCTCGTACGTCCTTGCCGTTTTCTCGTCTAACGCTTGAGACTGATTTTCTGCCGCGAGTCTTGCACCCGCGGCAAGATTTGGGGCAATGAGTGAACTAATATCAACCTCGCTGCCATAACTTTCTACATAACGCAATACATTGGGACTACGACCCTTGTAGTTCGTCTTTTTCGAAGCCATGCTAGCGTACGTGACCTGAACACTAAAATTTGTCGATCTTGTCAAACCATTGAAATTGGAGGAAACGATATCTGTCATCGTGTAGAAATTCAGTGCAATTGGATTGGTTAACCTTGTAGGATTCCTACCTGCCCCCCGTGGTAATTTGCTACATTTTGCTACCAAATAATAATCTCTCGTTATTTCAAAGAGTCCTCGTGGTCTTAAAACCAACTGGCCGCAGAATTTTTTTTCATGATATTTAAGATTAAGTCTTTATTGTTCTATGGCTGCAAGGAAATTGCTGTACGACGATCCACTTTTGGTTTAGAGGAATTTTTGTGAACCCATTTTTCCTGTTTTATTACAAGCTGTGAAAGTGGGTTGATAGAAGTTAATGTTTAACCACTTGGAACAACGATATGGAAACTTTTATAACGTTGTAATAATAACTGGACTTGTACCTGTCAAACAACTGTAGAAATTAGCTCTGCATCAAATTTTAAGTGTTGTGAGAAGTTGCTAAAGTTAGGGAATTTTTTCATTTTTCAGACTAAAAAAATATCAAATTTGGTCCCCCAGGGAACCCCCCTGTAAATTGCGGAAGAAAACATTTTGAGACCAAACGAAATGTATTTTTATAGTTACCAGACAAAGTGTAATTCACATGGAAGAATTGAAGAAAATCTGTTTCATGACCAATTTTGGTTATGAGGATCTTACGCGGACAGCCACTTAAGTGGTGCAACGTTAAACAATGCGTTGGTATCAGTCAGCATACATGCCCGGGGGGGGGGGGGGGGGGGGGGGACTCCCATATAAAAATGACGGGGGTGCTTGTCGTACCTTTTAGGGGTCAAAATTTGTACATTGGTACCTGTTAGGGTGCTAAAATTCAAAATGACCCCCGTTGGAATTATCGCGGTACCTTTTATGGTATTAAGCCCAGAATATGAAATGTGTTGTTTAAGAATTGGTACCTCTTAGGGGTAAAAATCCATTTGAGCCACGCCCACCAAACAACATTCTGGTACCTTTTAGGGTGCTTTTCGAAAATTTCCGACGAGCACCCCCGTCATTTTTATATGGGAGTCCCCCCCCCCCCCCCCCCCCCCCGGGCATACATGTTGCCGTTTTCTCTATGTCCTTGGTCTGGCTTGTTGGTTCAATGTATATTTGTCAAACAACATTTTTATGGATGTGTAATACAGCAGATGCCCAATCTGTTTTTAACTGAGTTTGATTTTCAGCCCAGTCATTTATTCCACATCTGATAAGCTTACATGTATACCAGTTGACAGAACTGAGAAGGAGTAAATATCTAAGTTTACTAGATATTTAACACAACAAAGACAAGAAAACAAAGACAAGAAAACTGACACTAAGATTAAAACAGTTATCTATTCTTTTTTTGTAATTCTGAAGCATTCTAAACACTTTCGTATAGGATACCCCTCCTTAGCATCAATCAACTTTGCTATAGAAAGATATATAAAATACCCCAGGTCTATCTCTCGGGTCTATATAGCCTCCCCCTCTCCCGGTTTAAAAAAGTGTAACTATAACTTTAAAAAAATGTTTACCTGTACCGGCTTTTCCAAAACGGAAATATACCCTTTTGGATGCAGAACCTGAATAGAATTTAGCAAGGTCTCTGCCACTTAGTACCCGGTCTGCGATCTTTTCAAGATCACTCCCTCTCTTGCTAGACTTGTAGAGTCGAATCCTACGCAGAAAATATTTGATTCCATAAGTCATAAGCGTAATTCAAAGAACTCCGGGTTAACTTTATCTTAAAAATATAATAAATCGTTAAGGGTTAATTTATATAAGCTTAGATCAAGCTGAGGACTCCATGGTTGATTAAAAAGGAAATAATTAATAAAAAAATTGTCCCCAGATCCAACAGTCATCACTGATATGATGAACACAAGAATTTTTCGAGCTCAGTGGGCACATCGCACTCCCAGCCCGCCGACCAGCCCGCCATTTTGTTTGGTAGGTTCGTTTGCTAGTGCTCAGTCCTCTCTGTTTTCTTTCCCGGGGTTAGTTGACGTTTATACTGTCTTTTAGCACTGTCTTTTAATTTTTCTCAAAATGACGACCTTTTTTCCGTTGAAATCTGACCAAAACTCTTTGCGCCTGATCAAAATGATGTTGCTAAAGGGCACCGACAATTCTGCAGTTCACAGTTTTTAAACGCTTAGAATTTTTTTGGTAAACTTTCAAAACGTTTGGTAAATTGTCAGTGTATTGGCAACATATTAAACTTTGAACAGTGAAAATGACAACCTTAACTTTTAAGTACTTTGCTTAACTTTCAGCGAATTTCTCTCGTTTGACCGCGGTTAAGGGTTAGTTAGCTTGAATGCGTCAATGTTTGTAATTTGACAGGCCGTCTACCACAATTGTGTATGGAAAATCTGGTATTTTTTAAATTCGCAAAACACAAAATTTGGAAGGGAACGCACGTGTGCGTGAAAACAACCACGTACCGCGTGTAAAATACTGCACATTTCACGAACCGTGGTTTTGATCACTAGTAACAAATTATACAATCTTTCCCGTTCTTATTTTACAATATCCAAAACGCATATGTCATATTAAAATCTCAGGGTGTATTCGATTGGTCGTATCCCGAAAAAAGAATACACAGAAAGATTTCTGAAAATCCCTTCCCTTCCTTTTTATAAATCATAGCATGGGATGTTACAGTGCATTTATGTCTGAACAAGCAGCGATTTCTAGATTTAATTCCTCTTATTCTCATTCCGTAATACGACCAATCGAACGGGTCCTTAGATTCCTTGGCTTGTTCAGAAACAGCCTCGATGCTTAAACCTCGACGGATTTACCTTGAAAAGTCGGCGTGACTCAGCTGATTGAAATTCGTTCGGATAACTTCCTTCATTTGTTGCGCTGTGTGATTTAACGTGAAAGACAATTCCTTAACTCTTCCTGTTCTGTTTAAATTGTCCCAGGTTCTGCCTCTAGGAGTACTCTGCAGTCGTTCCTACATCCACACAAATTCGAGTTTTTTGCACTTTCTTGATGTTACATCAGGAGGAGCTAAACTCTCTTCTCCGCTGCTACTATCGTTCGTCCATGCAGACGCCATCATGAAATGATGACCAGATCACCGTGATTAGTTGTTTACTGATTGATAGTCACAAAGCGTCTATTGTTTAATGATCAATTGAACGCTCTTAATCTTCGCACCTCCTTATGTTTCTGGCCGCGGATGGGGGAAAGTAAAGAGAGATAAGATTGTATAAATGCATACAAGACTTGAGCTGAAAAAAAAACAAAAAAAAAAAAACAAAACGTTCGGTTATTTTCTGACGTTCTCTCATGTTCGAGGAATGAGAATCCCACATGACAATATAAATCTGTTACAATAAGATAACAATGACTTCCGCGCGCTACTGGCACTTAAAGGAGTAAAAGAAGAGGCAATGCGAAGAACAGTACACGTGCCATGCGAAGTCTTTATCAGCTTTGGCAAAGGTTTCGCGATCAAAATGTCAAAATGTCAGGAGTAAATAGAAAGTAAATATAAATGCATACAACACTTGAGCTAAAAAAAAAGCGCATATTTTTTAAGGTTTGTTAACGCAGCGGAATTGATGTATTAATAAACTTCATTGTTTTGCTGCCATTGTATTAATATGAGAATCCCAGAATGCCGAAGTGAGAAAACAATGACTTCCGCTAAATAATGTTGGGACAATGTTGGTCACGTCGAACACTTGAAGGTGTGATGCGAAGAGTTTCTCTGGTTTCTCAGCTTTTTTTTTTTTCGCGATCTCCAAAATGCCAGGATCGAGCTCGTTTACGTGGGAGATCATCGACTCAGACAATGTCGACCCGAGCTTATGTTGCCTAATTTGGTAAGTAGTCAAGGGAGTCAAGGATGGCAGTTTATTGTTTAAAAAATGTAAAAAGTATCAGCGCCTAGCCAAACCAAACGTAGCAAGTGGTGGTATTCGTTTTCGAGTGCTTCGTCAGTTTTCGATACTACCCGTAGCATGTTACAGGCGTTCAAATAGCGGAGAGCGAACTTAAGAATAAGTGGAAGTGCTGACGATGACGAGAGGGATAGGTGCGAAAGTGTGTTTGCGCGCCGATTTTTAGTTGCTTTTCTGCCTCACAATCTTATTGCCTGGAACAGACAAGTCGAAACTACACCTTTATACCGGTATTAGCGGCGATTTAGGTTAAGAATTAATCATATGTAGTAGATTTGGCGTCGGTTGTTTAATGATTAATTAGTTAATTCACGTATGATATCTTTCACTCTTTCGTAAAAGTTCATTGTTGTATGACAAATCAGAAAAATATTCTACTACCATAATGCATATGCGAGCTTGGATAGTTTCTTTTGTAACACTTTAAGAAGTCGCTTAACACAGAACAACATCGTGTTGCGTGTTACGTCTGAGTACAGCGTGCATCAGGGCACCTCGTGCGGACGTACGCAAGTACGCGAATTACAAAGCCAAAACTAGCAATAACGGCTGATATTTTCCTTTGAATATGTTTAGCCTGAATAACAGGCGTTATTTTTTGTGAATGTAACAGGCCAGCCAGCGCATGGTAAAGCGTGCGCGACTACACGCGCGCGCGAAGGGAGCGTGTACTCGTGTTCCGCGCTCGTCAGTGAAACGTTTAAAAAACAACTCCTGTTATGCAGGCTAAAAAGTTTTATATTCCTAAACTAGCATAATGAACCTTTAGTTATGACTTTATATGGCCTTATGCTCTCTCTCTCTGTTCTCTGTTCTCTGTTCCCTCTGTCGGGCTGTCATCAGAGATGTGAATTTCAATATCAACATCCCTCTTAACGCAATAATTGCGAAAATCAATGTGCGCTGCACCGTCCCGTTCAAAAGTCACAGCTCACCGCTTTGTTTGGTCGGTTTCCGAGAAGACCGAGACGTTGATGCCTCCCGAATACCATGATCTTGGGTTATCTATGCTAAACTCTTAACGTTAATAACAACCTAAAAAACGCAATGTAATATCTGATTGTATGCGCCATTCCATATCTTGCAATTGCATCACAGAATAATTGTTTCCTAATATGCTTTGTGTCGCTTGTTTCCTACCTTTAATTTATTTTCAGATCTCATGTTGTGCTACACCTCTTTAACTGCGACAACAGATCATTGAAGTGTGACGTTAGAGGATGCAATAATTATTTCAAGAAAGGAAGACAGTTCCTTCACGACCGTCAATACGAGGAAAGCCATCAGGTTCTCCTTAAGAAGGAAATTGAGCAACTGAAATGCAGCATCTTCGATCAAGTATGTTTTCAAATTCCGACCACCGGCCTCATTTTCGAATCATCTTATTCTTTGTTACTTTATGTGAGAGTGAATGAGAATGCGTTAAATTTCCAGTTATGATCATGAAAGCCTTTTTTGTCCAATAAATTAAAAACTTTATACTGAAGCCTTCGGAACAGCTTTTCCACCAAAACGATTCGTTGGGTGCTTTTGATTGGAACGTGGCATACAAACAACGGTTTAAATGCTGGCTAATAATCAGCTTCAACACTCCTTGTTTACTTTGAACATTTCTTTTATTTTCGGCAAGTGAAAAATATTTGCACGTCTTTTCGGATTGTTTAGCAATTCCGCTAAACAGATTCCATTACACAGGGCAAGCGGGTAGTCGTTTCATCTTACGAATACCACTGCATCACTTAAAGATCGATCTTTTTCTTTTAGATGCGATGTTCAACGCATGTCTGGTTACTTTGTATTTATCTTTGAAGAAGTTTTTTAACGTGAAGTTTGTTGTCAGTAAACGCCTAACAAAGTCACGAACATTTTTTTTAAGGCGAGCGTCAAAACGCGACGACGAATGCATCAAATTAGAGTGTTCAAGTGGAAAGTTGGAAAAGTAGATGGACGGAAGCCACTTGCCAGTCCAATGTTTGGTTTCGACCGAAACCAATTCCATTGTCGTTGGAACCAAATGGCGGGAAAAATGTATCTTCACAAGGTGACGGGTTTGTCACCCATTACTGTTAAAGTGAGGTAAGACCAATCGATCGAGAAACGAGAAAACATTGGCAAGCGGATAATGGCCGCGCAAAAATAACTTAGCTGGGAAAGAGGGACTGCTCGTAATCTACACATAACCGCTTTAACTTTTATTGTATACGTATATATTCAGACCGGGAGAAAGTGTCGACGCCGACTTTTCATCGTTTATAACTGTTGAAGCATTTCACCAATACCTACCAAACTGCTTGAATTTCTCAAAACTGATTTATCCGCAAACGTGATTTTAACTGATGTGTCATGTTTTTTTTATGACATGTGACTTTTCCGAGGCAACCATATTTCGACAAGCATCTTCACCCAAGTATTTTAAATAATGCGTTGAAAAACTCTCAAGCATTTTGTCAATGAAGGCACTAAGAAAATCAGCGTCTGATCCTTTTTTTTTTTATTTTCAAACACTTAGTAGATTAAAGCATTAATTAACGTATTAAACTTTAATTTAAAGGTTTGCATTGCTGGCACGTGGTCCTCTGCAAGTATTCTCCTTTCCCTCGCCCGTTACCCTTTGTGAAGGGGAGATGGCTGGAAGTGACGTGTCGATACAAGGCCAGGAAGATGATGTCATAGTAAAAATAGTAATAATTGTTTTTAGACACGAATAAGGAGGATCACGACGGGGCCAAACAGGATCATTAAGGCTAAATTTTCTTTTTTTGCACATTTCCACATTCACTTGGGTTGTTGTCCAAATCCTTTTAATGGTAAAATGTCAAAATATTAAATTCTGACGTCATAATTGATAACGTCACAAAACACGTGATACAAGGTTTCTAATTTGATACCAAAAAATACATCATTTAAAAGAGCTTTACTAGAGGACTAATATACCGAAAACTGTAACTCGCTATATGACAAATATCTCGAGTTATAACAATTTGAAGACATTTCAGTGTTCAGCCCCGGAACCTTACTTTTTCTATTTAAAATCAACTCCTATGATATTTTTTTCCGTTTTTTTTTTAAGTAAAGCTAAGAATTTTTTGCTATAGGAAAGTGATAAGTGTCTAAAAGAATCGTACCGTTCTCCTCCAAAACTATAATTTAATGGACGAAATAATTGTGACGTCACATTTTATGACGTCACAAACTCGGTTTTTGGAGTAAACAATCAGTCTTAGGGAAAACTATGATTTCCGAATTTTTTCAAGATGATTCCTGTTCTACTTATCTAGGACAATCAATCAATCAATCAATCAATCTGCAACATAACTATAATTTAAAAAAAAATCAACTTAAATTATGATATTTTTGCCTAGGGGGTACACTCTTTGTTCTGGGCAAAGCATTCTTCAAAATCCAAAATTTCGTATTTTTATCTAATATTAGTGTTTTCGACAAACGGTTTCAGTTTTTAACTTCTCTGGTTCCCCTCTTTCGAAAACACTGACAAAAATGACATTATCAACTGTAACATCATAATTGGATATCTCCTGACCATTTTGATGACAAAAGAGTTTAGCGCATGTCCTCTGTTCACTTGCCAAGTTTGGTAACGAACTGCTCAATACATTTACAGTTATGCTAAAATAGCCAAAAGTGCCGCTTGTTAACGATACCTTGGAGGGGTGGTTTGACCCCGCCGTGATTCACTGGAGGAATAAACTGAACTGTTTGCGTCTATGACACGAGGCAATATTTTGTAGACCAGGGCCGGGTTGTTTAAAGCGCGATTAAGCTAACCTAGGGTTAGCGTCAATTTTGATTCCAGTTAAATAATTAATCAAGGGGGATTTTTGCCCTTTAGTTTCGGCTTTCATACGTCTTCTTAAGGTTAGCTTTTTAAAATACTTTTAAACAATAGAATTTGAATCTTCGGTCGAGTTTTAATCGTGGGTTAGCGTTAATCGGCTTTCACGAACAACCGGGCGCAGAAGGAACCAAAGTTGGCGTTTAAATGCTTCAAGGGTCAAGAGTTCACAAGATAAGATTAGCTTACAAATTGTCCTATACTTATATCATAACCGAATATTTAATTGCATTTCACAAGTTTAATGTAAAGTGAATAGCTTTGTTATGTCGAACTGATATGAAATCAGCTGCTGATCGTTCAGCAATCAATAGAATCTAAAATGAACGGTTAGTTTGTTTACATGCGTAAAATTAAAAGTTACTCTGCTGGAGTAACTTTAAGTCCGAACTCCGTTAAGAAAATGTAACTCGCCAGATCGAGCTCTGGGGACGAGAATGATAGTAGGCTCAAAAGTGCGAACGGAAGCGAGCCTTTAACGGTTCGTTAAAAAATGCTTGCTTAGAAAACCGAGCAGCTGACATCAAATAATCGGTTAAGGAAATCTAATAGGCCATTTCCGAGTTGCCTTTAGCCTCTCTATCAAAGCGAAGCTAGGTGCGAAAGCTTTCATATGCAAATATAACTTATTTGCATGTGAATGAAAACTCATTTTCATATGAAAGGTTTTGCACCTAGCCTCGCTTTGACAGAGAGGCTAAAGGCAACTCGGAAATGGCCTATTAGCGTATACCGTCCTAAAGAGTACGGACTAAAGATTAGTTCTAAGAATACACTGTTGTTTCTTTTTAAAAACTTTCAATCCCGAACAAAAAATAACTATATATTCCTAGTTGTTATAAAATTTGTAGGTGAATAATAAGCGCGCAAGGTTCTGCTAAGAGGAGGCCGAATTGAGGCGGTTAACTCGTTAATATTAAGCTAATGCTTATTTACTTATGATTTTCGGTGGCAACTGATGTTCACTTATACAACGAATTAGTCAGTAACAACATAAGTTGCGGAATTAGCTTGTTCTGAAAATACCGTAAAGACCTGAGTGTCTCATCGCGTAATTTATTGGGTTATTCCTTTTAGCAGACCTTACTTACAATAAAGCGAATATACATGTTTCCAATAGATAAATATATATCATGGACGTGCGAGGCTTCGATAGAGAAGCACAGCATTAGTTCCGCTGTTTGTTTGTTACACAATGTTTTGTTCGGATGCTTCACCAACTGACGTTCATAAGAATTTCAACGTCGGTTAAAATCCTTCTGAAATCATTACGCTATAAATGAGAGAATTTAGGGGTATTACTTATGCGCCTTTCATGCTCAAGTTACTGAGGCGCTGACTGTGTTCATGATTTGAATAATAAAGTCACTGTTAGAAAGAAATCAATACTCGTGTTTTATGTCGGCGTTCTAGATGTTTTTTTTTTCCAAATTAACATGTCAAGTTTGCGAAAAAGAGCGTTTTACATTTAAGTAGCATAACGGTTTCGTTCTGACGTTCTGACAGTTTTAATAGTTCTTAATCTCTTCCTTGATACCTCGCTTGGTGAGTCCGGATAAATAAAGTTATAATCGTATTTGAAATTATATCTAAAATATACCCTTACATCCCTTACATCTAGTTGAGCCTTCGTTTGAACATCCCACTCAAGTTTAACGGCAAGATGATCGCGGTGGCGTTGGCCGTTCTTAGTAAATATTAATAAGTAGTACACGTAATTATACAATCTCGTGGTTGATACTACATTTCAATTGGCCCCACCCAAGCATCGGTTAAATATACGAAAGTGCGATATATTGGGAAAACCGTTTGAGCTGTGTTTAATGTTTCTTTCCAAAAAGTTGGCGTCAACGAGTTAAAATTGTCACCAAAGGAAGCTCGAAATATTAACGAATCGCAAGCGAAGCGAGCGCGAGGGGGCGAACGACAGCGAGAGCTGAAAAAGTTATTTTTACTTTTTCTCCCCCGCCCCCAATCCCTTCGCGTTCCAATGTCACATTCACAATGTCACATTCGCTTACAGTTCTCTGCTGGAAGACTGAGAAGGTCAGAAAGATGGCCAAGTATTTAAGGATAATGAACTTTACAGTCAATAACAACCATATCAACGCAGGCAGAGGATACCGAAAACCAATTAAGTGTGGATGAAAAACAATTTTTTCGAAAACGCTATCCAAAGCGAATGAAGTTGAAAATTCAGGCTAGGTGTTTTAGTGTGGACGGAAAACTTTTGTTGCATTTTCTTGTAACAACGCCGTTTTAAAATTAATCCGGCGAACTGTGGACGTGTTCTAAGAGTGTTAATAAACTTGATGTTTTTGTTGTTGTTGTTGCCTACCGGGATTTGGTGTCCTCAATAGCGAGAGTCCGTAATAGCGGGGTGCAAAAAAATTCATTTGAAAACATACTTACAGTAGGGGAATGATATGTTTTACATTGTCATATTGACCGTATGGCCTGCCTTCTCCAAATGTAAATTAGTATTAAAACCATCTTATTCACAAACAAAATAGAACTTAACAGAACGGAACTGACATACGCTTGTGTACAGTATGAACAGTATGAACAGTAACTACAAATTCGGATCTTTCCCTCCCCCACTATCCAAACTTTCGAAAACATTGTGAAATTTTATAACAAAACAATTGATGATACTATTATAAGAATACACAGTTCGTTTTACGTCCATTAATCTTACACTACATAGTCCCTATATTGAGAGGCTAAAACCGGCAAAAAATTTCCAATAATGTTGTCAAGACCTCGCCATTGTCTCCACATTCTATCGTCTAGGTACGACTAGAGATCATCTCTCGATATGCCGTGCCTTGCCTTGAGAGGGTTCTTTAAAGTTGCCCACGCAGATTCGGCTTCCTGGGTATGAATTCCAGTTACCGGGTCAACAAAATGGTCTGCGTGGACAACAACTTGATGGCGGGCGACGTGGTGTGGCAGATGCTGATACAGGTTTTGATAGGCCCCCCATTCGTCAGTGTACACCTCGCTTCCTGGACTGAGACACTTGGCGAGAATCGGCAACAGAGTTGGGAGGGGGGAGGGGGGAGGGGGGGAGGGGGAGGGGGGAGGGGGGAGGGGGGAGGGGGGAGGGGGGAGGGGGGAGGGGGGAGGGGGGGAGGGGGGAGGGGGGAGGGGGGAGGGGGGAGGAGGGTGCGGGGGGGGTTGGCAATTCAGGCATATTAGTGACAGGGAGGTGTGACGGCCTCTTAGTAAACTGCGAGTCTTCTCTTATTTTTCTTTTAGTTAGTTGAGCGAGCACGCGCACGAGAGCGGCAAAGTCGCGAGGCGCGTGGATTGAGGGCGTCAGCCCGAGGAAATATTTTTTTTCTTTTCCTGCCTTCGCAGCTCGCGCGCGCGTGAGCATTCAAAAAATAAGAGACGGCTCGAAGTCTAGCCTTTTAGGGATTTGAAACTAGTAATTTGGTGATTTTTTAGGGGATAGAAACTTTCAATCTCATTTTTTTCGGGGTAGCCCCGAGGGGCCTTTTGGGGAGGGATTTACCCTAATTCACACCTCCCCGTCACACACCATTGTACCTGGGATCCCCTCCTTTTTTTTTTTAATTAAAACTTTTTATTACAGGTTTACAACAGCAGGTCATACAATAAAGAAACTACTTACACTAGTTACTTTACAATAATGTTACTTACAATACTCCGTTAGCAAGAAGAAAAAAAAAGTACACTAACAACTCGAAATAACTTAACAGAAGCGCTCCTGGGTGGAAAGCCTTGGGCCAAAAAAATTTATATTAAAAATATTGCAATTGAGAAAATATGTCGTTGTTTTTTTTCCTTTGGGGGGTGGGGGGCTCGGTTCGTCCGTTTTAGTTCATAAAATTAGGACGCAAACAACTCCCATTTTTTTGAATTGGTTGTTTGGGTGTTCTCAATTTTATAGATATGCTTAAAATAACGAAGGAAGTCATTCAGTTTTGGGGTACAGTCTTTAAGTCTACAAACCCAAATAAAATATTTGGCGATTAGAAGGCAAAAATTGATTTGGAGGTTATTCTGAGATTTATCTGGCCTCAGACCCAGCGCGATATCCACTTGAAAACATTTATTAGTATAAATTTGACAAGACTGTAGCCACGAAAAAACACTATTCCAAAAACCTTGAATCTTCTCGCATTTCCAAAAGAGGTGCAACAAGTTTTCTGCTTCGGATTGGCAGAAAGTGCATTTTTCATTGTCGACAACTCCTATTTTTTTAAGGAAACTGTTGGTTGACAGGCGTCGATGTAAAAATTTGAAATTAAAGGTTACAAGTTTTGAGCTCTTTGTGTATTGTAAGGACAATTGGTAAGCTCCTCTTCAGTTGATCGTTTGATTTGGAGGAAGGTTAATGTCATTGTGCCATTTGTCTTGTGACGAGTGAGGTTGCTCACATTTGGATGAAATTAACTTCTCCGATCTTATAAACAAGTCTAGATGGCTTTGCACACTCAATAAATTTCGTAAACAGATATTCGTGTTTATGTTGATTCCCCTTATTACGAAGGCGATTGATTGCAGTCACTATTCCAAAGTAAGTAAGAGGTCGTACTTGGAGATTATACTTGTTTTGAAAGTCAATCCAGGTAAGCAGATTCGAGGAGCTATCCATTAGATGCTTAACCTTTGTTACCCCTTTAGCATACCAGTCTTTGTAGAGAACGGGTCTATTTTCAATTCGTATCAATGAATTATACCACAAAGGCGACGACAAACGGTGATCATCCGATGTTACCGTACCTTCAAAAAAAAACTTCGCTCCAGATTTCAAGGATTTCCTTAACAAAAGGGCAAGATATATTGGTTAAGCTTGCGTCCTTTTTATGCAAATTACCCCTTAGTATTACATCTCCTCCATATTGGTGAAGATCCAAATCAAAGAAGATTTTCCAGCTGCTGCGGTTTTCAATATCAAGGTACTTTTGAATCCAAGTGGCTTTTAACGATTTGTTGAAAGAAAAAATATCGATCATTTTGATTCCTCCTTCTGAGTAATCGTTTATCACAACATTTCGCTTTATTCTGTAACCCTTGCCACTCCAAAGAAAGTCATAAAACATCAAGTTTAATTCTTTCAAAACACTATGGTTTGTTTTTAGAGGAGAAAGAATGTATACTAGTTGCGACGCTACAAGGCTTTTCAGCACCGTGACTTTCCCCAAAAGGCTGAGCCTTCGAAATTTCCAGCAGCGTAAGATCGCCCTTACTTTTTCTAACTTTTCATTGTAGTTTTGGGACACTGTTATTATTGGATTTGTTGACAACCACACCCCAAGAGTCTTGACCTTTTCTTTTGGCCATTTAAAATTCCATTCAGGGCAGAGCCTAAGCACTGAATTTGTTTTTGAACCGATCCATAAAGCCTCTGTTTTTCTACTATTGAGTCTGAGGCCAGACATCTTGCCAAAGCTATCCAACAACTTTAATGACTCTTTCAGTGATTCTTCGGAATCACTGAAGACTAGTGTTGTGTCATCTGCATATTGACTCAATTTAATTTCAGAACCATTTACAACCTCCTGCTGCATTCTGAGATAAGAGAGGGATATTTGTCCCCCCAAAAAACGAAATTGTGCATGTCCATTCATGGAACTTCATATTTTCCCGAAATTCTAAAGCCGGCTGCTGGATTGCATGTTAGTTATTGTAGGTTAGTTATTGCGGGTTAGTTTATTTATATTGCGGGTTAGTTACTGTGGGCTTCCTATTACAATGTCAAAACAAGAAATGGATCCATCTCGATTTATAGGCCATTTTACAACCTGGTTGAAATCAACACTGGTTTAAATCCTATCGGAAAAGCGTCAGAATGACTCGAGAAAACTAAATATGCCATCAATTTTGTTTCAGCTTAAAAATATGTGTCGCTATATTAAAGAAGGTCGCAGCAAATATTTTGCATCACAATTCACGGTTTTATAATGGACTCTTTTAAAAGCCTCGTATACGTGGTCTGCAAACAAGCTACATGCTTACCATGGGTGGAAAATGCTAAAATTCTGCAGTTTAATGGTTAAAATGCCTTTAAATCTATGATGTATCCCTTTCCCGTGCCACGCACGTGGCATTTGCACATGCATGGAATGTTGATATGTTGTCCCTTTATAATTTCTTTGGCAGAAAATGATAAATGGCTAAGGAACTGAAAATTCTTCCTACTAACCATATAAATCCGTCGACGTGGTCCTCTGATCTTTCAACCATTACCATGTTTTGATTGCATCCTCGACAATGCAGCGGATTGGCAAGCAAGGATCTGTTTTGGAGCCATCTGATGACCCTTGAACTGGAAGCCTGTCGCAGATTTGAAAAATAACGTAGATCCATAGACAACGTCAATGAAACAAAAACAATACAGAAACAATAAAGGACGTCTCTACGATTACTCTGGCTACAAAAGCATCGAGAAGACGCTGTCTTCAATCGGTCTCTTGTGCCGTATTTTAAGGACTTTTAATAATTAATCAATTAATTAGATAATTGATCGTAAAAGTGTCACACACTGTAAACGGAGCTGATGATCACGACAATTTCTTTTTTTCAACAAAGTGGATACTAATATCTGATAAAAATTAGATTGTTTTATACAATAAAGGTCGCAAATAAGAGATATTTATGTATCTAGACAGGCAGGGCCAATCAAGAGTGAAACAATGAGACATGTTTTTACATTTTTCTCTTTTTTTTTATGCTAATTATTTTTTTTATATATATTCTTGTTCCTTATTCCTACTATCAGGCAACGGCCCACTTCCGTCAATTCAAGTTATATTTATCAGTTCAGCAGATTTACTATTACCAAATTACTATCAGTCGTATTACTTTCTATTTAGACAATACCATCTGTAAATCGGGAAGTGCTAATAAACTTGATGTTGTTGTTGTGGCCTACGTGGTTACGAAAGAAAGGGGAGGGAGAAGGGAAGTCTTCGGGTGCGAGTGCTGCCACAGAATACACAAATTTCCCTGATTCATTAACGATTTAGTGAGAGGTGACAAAACTTCTTTAAGCACGGGGCCTTTCGAACCCGCCTCCCAATTACCCACCACCACCCCCCCAATCCTCCCCAACCCCCCCCCCCCCCACCCCCCAAACCCCCACCAACCCCGGCCCTCCACCCCCAGTCATATACAGAGTAATTTTGCCTACTTGGTCAAACTCAGTAACCCGTCCGCAGTTTATCAGAGACTACACAAGCACTGGCTGTGTATGGACGACTGATTTAGCGGATATTTTGAAGTGTTGTGCGATGCATGATACACAAGCGGTACAGTGCATTGCGAGTGCGGGAGATGTGCCAAAAAAAGAGTAGGAATTTAAAAGCAATATCATTTACTCATAAACGTCTGAAGTTTAAAGCGGTACGAGGGCGCTGGAGCAATTAACAATACACGGACCTTTCTTTAACCCCCCGTTCGGGGGTTAAAAACAAGAGCCTAGGGTTAGAAGCAAGAAGACTGGACGAAATCAATTCCCCTATTTTTAAAACGCTCAGGTCGACAATGTCTCTCCTGTAAATAGACTTTTTGTCGATGCAGATAAACCTATTGTTCCAAATAATCTCGTTAATAATATCATGAGACGAGCTTGGTTCTTTAGCGTGTAACTCTGACCATGCATCGAAACATTGCTTGTAATAAATTGGCAAGTTAACTTTTAATTTAGAGGTATCAAAATTGCAAAACAAAACAAAACTCCCTCCATTTGGTGAAAGACGCATGTCAAGGATTGTCTTCCAAGGACTCTGGTAATCTTCCATAAATTTATTTAAGCATATTATTCTTTTCGTTCGAATCATACAGTCAATATCAAGCATCTTTAAGCCAACATTCTCAATTTCTGACGTAAATAGTAGATATATCTTACATGTTCTGGACCAGCATTTTTAAGGTGTCTCAGGCACCCATAGAAGGTTAAATGAGCAGTTAAATTTCAATGGAGCGACGTTTTCGGCTACCCATTCTTTTTTTGCCCTTCGCCCCTTTCCTTTCGCCCCCCTCGCCCCTCGCTCCTTTCCTCTTGCCCCTTGCCGGGCTACCTCGATTTTCGGCTACCTTTGGTGGCATTCTTTTTTTTTTGCCCTTCGCCCCTTTCCCTTCGCCCCCCTCGCCCGTCGCTCCTTTCCCCTTGCCCCTCGCCCCCTCGTCCCTCGCCCCTCGCCTTTTGCCCCCTTTCCCTTAGCCCCTTTTTCCTTGCCCCTCGCCCCCTTGCCCCTAGCTCCTTTCTCCTTGCTCCAAAGCGATTGTCTACCCCAGTGACAAGGCATGTGGGCAAAGCAGTTGCCTGCCTCCGGGAACCTGGCCACGTTCCACGCAGAAACCACGCAGAAACCACAGAGATTGTGGCCCAGTGCTCGAAGTGCGAACCATTCCCAAACACAGATTGTGGCCCAGTGCTCGAAGTGCGAACCATTTCCCAAACACAGATTGTGGCCCAGTGCTCGAAGTGCGAACCATTCCCAAACGCAGATTGTGGCCTAGTGCTCGAAGTGCGAACAATTCCCAAACGCAGATTGCGGCCAGTGCTTGAAGTGCGAACCATTTCCCAAACGCAGATTGCGGCCCAGTGCTCGAAGTGCGAACCATTTCCCAAACGCAGATTGTGGCCCAGTGCTCGAAGTGCGAACCATTCCTAAACACAGATTGTGGCCCAGTGCTCGAAGTGCGAACCATTCCCAAACGCAGATTGCGGCCCAGTGCTCGAAGTACAAACCATTTCCAAAACACACTAGTATATACAATGCCGGAAGCGAAAAATCTGTCTCCAGAACAAATCCAAGAGATTCTCTCGCTGCGTGGGGTGGAGCCCGCCACCTCTATTCGAAAGCGCTTCGGGATCGGAACATCGAGGCTGTACAAGATTTGGAGGAAAGCCGACAACGAAAGGGCAGAAGAAGCAGAGGCAGAGGCAGAAGCAGAGGCAACCACCAAGGAAGACAGGGGCGTGGAGGCGGTGCTGTCTGCAGTGGGGCGTTTGGAACAGAAAATAGATCTGCCTCTCGAGGGGCAAGAAAGCCACTTCGAGGATGTAGAAGAAGCGCAACAAGGCCTTCTCGACACCATCGAAAGCAGCAGCAACGCCTTTGTGGCGGGCACCGGGAAAATCGTTTCCGCCTCCAATGCAGCATGTGCTGCGGGCTACGGAGCGTTCGACATCCTCGCTATACTTGGCTATTTTTCCCTTGCTGGCTTTCTTGCTTTTCTTGCTTTGAAACACCCAAAGACACAAGAAACCATTTCCAATCTGTGGAAGAAAGAACCAGAGCCGAACAAGCCAAAAATACCGGACACACCAAAGAGGGGCCTTCGACATATGGTAAAGAAATTTCCCATAAAAAATGTTTAAATGATTAAGTGCAATTTTCCTGAATGTCTTCAAAAATTGTACGTCCACATGATGTCTGGACACCCTGCTGGCTAAAAGCTTGTCCCCAAAAAGTGTCCAAAATCAAAACTTTAGAAAAAATCACACCTTGTGAAAGTCTTGCCAAAGAAGTTTTAATTTAATGGTCACAGCATAGGACTTCTTTGACAGAAAAGTTATAACTTCATTACATGTCTTCCTAGTTGTCTTTGGTAGTGAAATGATTGCAGTGACCATCTCTGTTCAATTGGAAATGTACTATGTAATGCGTAAAACTAATATGCCTTCTACAGCCGAGAAGGCTGGGTATTTATTTTGCTGTAACGTAAAAATATATTCATGTATTAATACAATAATAGTATATATTCATGCATTAACTAATAGTAATTGGACTGAGTGGAGTACAATTCAGGGAATAATCTGTGCTGAGCGCATAGTGCATAGCACAAAAACAAACTACTTATTAATCACATTAATCGCTCTGTGAACTTTTCAGTTTGAGACCAGTAGGGAAACGGCAAAAAATATCCCAGTTAGTTATGGGGCTAAATGTTGGGAAGTCCAGAGAGGTAGAGGGTCATATGGCAGATCCCTTCGAGAGGGGTATGGATTTTCAGTAGATACTGTACAACATTTCCAGAAACATTTTTAAAAACCTCTTAAGAACATCTCCAGGCTGATTTCTCACAACGCATCCTATGTATAAGAAACGCATCAGCCAAGAAGTCATGAAAAGTGTACCCAAGATGTAGATGTGTTGCCGGTGTTTCTGTATGTCTTTGTTAAAACTACAGTGGGCCACAAGGTTAACTAGTAATAACAAAACAATCTTATTTCTCAACAGGAAAAATGTATCAAATTGACCCATGATGTGAAGAAGACTTTACCAAGTTTATGTCTGTGAATTAAAATTAAAATATGATAATATGCTAATAAAAAATGAAAGATTTAAGGGGTCTTGTCTTTTCTTCTGGTCAAAAGCATAAAAAAACTGCACAACACAGTTTCGATGTCCTAATATTTCATCATTATTTTATCATTACAGTGGTTATCAATAACATGTGACCCACTACCTTACAATAGGGGAGTCTTTGTTTACCATTTTTGCCTCATTAGCATATGCGCCTCATTCTCTAACCTACCTACAAAACAATCAACTTTGAATATTGAAAGGGCATAGCACATTAGCCACCCAACATTTTTGCAGTTTTTGATAGCAGATCTTAAATGTTGCATGTAAAAAGCTGAAAATTGCTTAGATTAGTAAGTTTAACAAGCTCTTTCAACTTTCGAAGACAATTCGTATTTAGCATGATGCCTTCTCTATGCAGATTCGTATGCTAATGAAGCAAAATATAAACAATGACGTCAGCAAATCGTAAAAATCGGTTTACATAGCGATCCAAAAATGTTTTATGACGTTGAATAAATTGTTGTTTTTTACAACCGTAATTGGCTAACAACTGGATTGTTTTAAAAATCTTACTTTTCCTTTGCTGTTAAGATGGGTCATTATTTAGTTTTGTCACTCTAAATCAAGCCAGAAATTCGAAACAAAAATATTAAATAACAGCTTTTGTTTGGTTTACGTCCAGTAAACTAGACTTTGACAGTCTCGAATGGACTGTTTGTTTATGATAAATAACTGGGCTATGTTAATCCCCCATTCTAAAACGCCTCTTGACGACTAAAGGTAACAAACTATTGGAATTTATTGCCGTACGTACTCCTTTCTATATTAAAAAACGGGAGTACATGAAAAGCCAAAATTTGACTTGGGAGCGCTCGTGAGTACTTGATAAATAACCTTCCCGCTCCCCTTCTCCCTCCCTCCCTCCCTCCCTCCCTCCCTCCCTCCCTCCCTCCCTCCCTCCCTCCCTCCTCCTCCCTCCCTCCCTCCTCCCGCCCCCCCCCCCCCCCCGATCCAATCTGAAATCGAGTCTGATTGGATGTTATCAAATCTCGTTTGACTATCTAGTCTCGTTTAGAAAGTCGAACCTCATTTGACAATAGAGTCTTCTAGTCTCGTTTATACAGTCGAGTGTCGTTTTGACAATCGAGTCTTCGAGTCTCGTTTTGACAATCGACTCTTCGAGACTCGTTTTAAAAATCGAGTCTTCGTGTCTCGTTGTGACAATCGAGTCTTCGAGACTCGTTTTACCAATCGAGTCTTCGTGTCTCGTTTTAACAATCGAGTCTCGTTAGTTGAAACGAGTCTCGATTTGGGAAACGAGACTCGAAGACTCGATTGTATTTCGAGTCTCGATAAAACACCACTGGTTTCCCAGAAACGGTGAGAGATCCGCGGGAAGGTTATTTATCAAGCACTCACAAGCGCTCCCAAGTCAAATTTTGAGCATCTGGATATGTGGCAGATAAAAAAGCACATGGCCCACCCGATCCTTTTGGCACAAAATTGATTGACCCGCCCCTGAATGAAAGCTGACAATAACATGACCTACCCCTAGTAAAGACGTATTCTTTAATTGCATAATCCAATGAAACCACAGTTTGTGTAATATATATAGATAGGCTTAGCCTAACAGCGGAGCCTCTGAAGAGAAACGATGATGATAAGCTTTACTTAGGTGAAAGGTCGGAAGCACAAGAAAAATTAGAAATAAGATTGACGACCAAGCCGGTTACAAGGGCATCCTGATCCTGAGTTAAACTTGTCATTTCCGGTTACAATAATACGAGGTCACTTCCGGTTTACATTAACTTGAAAGTCTAGTCCATAAGGGATTATTTATAAAGTTCATTTCCGGTCATTTGGTCCACTTGAAAGTCCTTTCCGGTTTGCACATGATTACTTTAGTCATTTCCGGAATTGAATGAGTTGCCAGTAGCTAAATTATGAGAGTTGCAAGCTTTGACTGTTGTATTTCACAAATATTCGGATGACACCACAAAGCAGAAAATTTCTGTTCGGTCATTCGGGAGAAATCAATTTGCAACTGTGTTGTGATGTCATTCCTTATGTCCCTTACAGTGGCCCGAGAGTTCTCGGTGCCATTGTGAAAAGTTGCCATTTGAAAATCCCATATATCATAAAGTATGGTCTTAATGAAAAAGCGCGCTCGCATGTCATTCTCGTCGTCAGCAGAAGTCCATAGGAAAAAGAAAATAGTCTTAACTTTAACTAATATATATAGTTAGGCTTAGCCTAACAGCGGCGCCCTCTGAAGACCCTCTGAACAAGCTTAACTAAGATGAAACTTAACTAATAGGTGAAAGGTCGGAAGCACAAGAATTAAGATTAATATTGACGACCGGGCTATTTTTCAATTTTAGCAATTCTCAAAAACAGTATTACCCGACCGTCTGCACAGTACATTTAGACCGTACAAAAGTTCACAAAAACAACTTTTTCTCCGTCTAGAATAACTATTACGACTACTGTTAAAAAATACAGTTGTAGCTTGTCAAAAAATGCCTGAGAAACTGATTTGGAAATCAAAATTGCCAAAAATACAAACATATTTGCATACGGCCACGCGAGTGAAGTTAGAACTATAATAAAATTCAAGTCTTGTTTTGTTTACATAAAATCGCTTTTCAACCTATGTAATGAATGAACAAACACATAAAAATGGACAACACAATCTTCTTTCGATAAATTTTATTCAAATCTCCATTAGTTTATGTTGAAAAGCAAAACGGAAAACGCGCATCGAGGCCGAGCCGTGTCTTCGATGAAATTCAAGAAATTAATACAACTGAATTTAAGCTACACGTTTAAAAACAATTCTCCAAAACTAACGAGAACACATTAACAAAAAGTCAATCACAGATTGATATCTAGATAAATTTCCATCGAAAAATGTAATTTGTTTTACCTTTAAGTCCCTCCGGCGACTACTGTGCTTGGAAATTCTTTAAATCTCCGCTTTGGTGCTGAAATCCGTAAAACGAACCCATCTCTCGCATTGCTAAAAACGTATATAGTTCCTCGAAGCAAGATTTTATCCCTGAAAGCTCTTCTTTTTCCACTAAAGCGGCTCCTGAGTATCCCTTAATTAGCATCCCTGTCTTGAGTAGCAAACCACGAAAAAATGCAGGAAAATAACGACTTTAATTTAAACCGTTTTCTCCGCTCAGTAAACACAGCAAAACATCAAAGTGTTTTCCCAGCTGACGTGACATTCGGCCGTGTAACCGCGCGAAAAAAAAGCCTCGCTTTGGTTTCAACATGACGTCGTACGCGCATATTTTGCGACGTCATACGCGCCCGCGAGCTAGTCCTCCGCTAAGATCCCGGATGTTGTGTGGCGTCATACGCGCATGCGCGCTAGCCTTGCGCGACACACATCTCCGACACACATGTTTTTGTTGCAGACAGCGCCCGCGAAACATTCCGCTAGCCATGACCATGAAAAATGAGGGCATAGGTTCTATGAGTATGGGGCTCCGCAGCCGGGCCTTCGGCCCGGCTAGGCTCCGCTATAATGTAGAAATCCACCGCTGGAAATTTGGGCCAAATCCAAAACGACTCATGTTAAAAAATAGTTCGATCTACCCTGTCAAAGGCTTTCTCTTGATCAATATTCAGCAAGATAGCAGTTTCATTCGTAATATTTATATAATCTAGAGTGTCACGCTCGAGAAATAAATTCTCAAAAATCGTCCTACTTGGGGCGGAACAAGTTTAATCTTCTTGAATAATCGAGGGTAACACTTTAGAAAGTCTGTTTGTAAGAGCTTTTGAACAAATTTTGTAATCAAAATTTAGTAGCGAAATGGCCGGGCCACCAATTTTTGAGGTTTTTTCCTATCATCTTTCTAGTCACGTTTCCTTGCATTGAATCACCGAGAGAATTATTTTCCAAACTAAACTTATAATTTCGAACATAGTAGGGCCTAAAAGATCCCAGAATTTAGCGTAAAATTCTTGAGGTAATCCGTCTGATCCGGGGGTCCACGCATAGCCCGTTTCGCAGATACAGGATTTTGCCCCCCAGGGGCATCTCATAATGAGCATTTAAATTAATATATTCCTAATTGTTTTCAATGTTCATTATGGGATGCCCTGGGGGCAAAATCAATATGGCTACCGTATCTGCGAAACGGGCTATTGCGTGGGTAATTTCAGCCAAAGATAAAAATCCTTCGCAGGATAAAATTTCACTCTCACTTCATCTGTTTTCAAGTTTGTTCAAAAATTCGGTTTGGACTTTTAAATTAACAGGTTCTCGCGAGAACAAATTAAGGTAAAAATCGAAATGAGCTTGAGTCTTGTGAAAAGACTTCAACACCGGCGGAGTTATAAATAGATTGGGCAGTATTTTTCTGAGCACATGTTGCTTCGAGCGAAAAAAAAAAAAGAATTTGGTTTTTTACCTTCTTCAAGCCATTTAAATCTGCTACGAATTTCGCTTCCTCTCATTTGGGATAAATTAATGGTCCGAATTTCTCTTTCAAACGTTTCTATGGTGGTTTTCGCTGAGTTATCTCCTTCAATAAGAGCCCGTTTAGCTGTGATCAAAGAATTTATAGTTGCGTGGCCTTATCGCGATTAAAAATGGGTTGTTTACTTCGACCAAAATAATTTGCTAATTTTATAGATTCTTTAAGAAAATGCCACCAAGCTTGAATGGAAGTAAATGCTTTCCGGTACAATACATGTTATTTAATAATTTCTGAGATCATATCGCAAATATTAAATTGATTTCAAAATTTGGCCTCCAAAGCCCTGGTCCACGAGTTGCACTAATCGTCGCGGGTCGCGGGTCGCGGGTCGCGGGTCGCGGGTCGCGGGTCGCGGGTCGCGGGTTTCAAGTCGCGGGTCGCGGGTTTCAAGTCGCGGGTTCTCAAAGTCGCGGGTTTCAAATGTAAAAGTGTGCTATGGCTGCGGTGCTGCGTTTAAACACGAGAACCGGGTGTCACCTTATAATGTAGTTGTTAGACATCGTGACCGTAGATTTATGCGACGTGACCAAACAGGACAGCCTGTGTTTTCTGTAGACTTTCAGAACAAATATTACCATTTGGATTACTCGCACATCAGGCGCAAAAACCCGTGTTTCGATGGAAACGTTTTAGTTTCTAATGAAGAATATCAGTCCCTTGACACTGCACAAAGTGCCGTCATTACATCTAGTAATTTACGTGTCATCTTAGCGATGCAGTAATGTATAACACGTGCATGCATTGCCTGCTAGTCAGTAGGTGGTGTTAAAGAAAATTTGGTTTATGTCAGTCTGACAGTTACAGACGGCCATTTCACAAGACTACCCTCCTTATTTGGTCTTTTTGGCAGAGTATTTATCGTCTGGAGAATCGTAACCACTGTCCGCCATTTTGGATTTGGGGATTTTTTATTATCGTTGTTTTATTATCGTTGTTTTATTATCGTTGTTTTTTATTATCGTTGTTATTATTAGGCATCGTTTCCATGTTTTATCTGAATCGGTACATTAAGCTGTTTAAGTATATGTATACGTATACGTTTTCTGCCGTGCAGTTTACCTGGTTATTGTTACACTAGAAGCCATCTAAAATTATAGCTAATTATACAAGAATAAACAAGAGTACATTAATAAGGAATTGTGGAGTCTCCATGGTAATCTTATGAAACTACTTTATCTGCTGAAAGTCCGTATATAAAATTTAGGTACGACCTAAAGGCGGAGCATCCGTCATGTGGACCCGTTCCAGTGCAGCAGAACCGTTTCTCGATCATTTTATTTTTTTACACTCTTAAATAAGGTGTGTTACTGCAACACACCTTTTTTTGTCTTCAAAACAACACACATAAAGTTGTGTATAAATACACACCTTTTCATGTGTTCCCCGAACACACCTTGGTGTGTTCCAAAGACACATCTTAAGGGGAATACATGAAAAGGTGTGTATTTATACACAACTTTATGTGTGTTGTTTTGAAGACAAAAAAAGGTGTGTTGCAGTAACACACCTTATTTAAGAGTGTACCGGGTACCCTGTGGTTAATTTTTGGAGATAAAGTGTTGCTATGTCACCGTGTGTGTTTATCTCCCCACTTGGCTCCTTGACAACTTCAACATAGTCTGGTCACCTAATCGATGACGTAATCGATGCTCTCATACCACGTGACTACGAAACAAAAACCAAAAAAAACAAGCAAGAATCCGTCAAAACGCGGCCGAGATATTGGCGACTGAAAACATAGTTTTCTCTAACAAATCACTGTATTTTGCTGTATTTTGGGCTCAGTTCAATTTGAAATCGGAGGAACAAAAACAAAAGGGCTGAGGCTCGCTGAAAAGGCAAAAAAGTTCCACAAGGGTGAATGTATTCGTTCTTTAAAGCGCAATTCACAGCCTAATAGTAGCCGGGAAAAGAAATAAATAAGAAATAAAAAATAAAAAAACCGCGACTTTGAGAACCCGCGACTTGAAACCCGCGACCCGCGACTTGAAACCCGCGACCCGCGACCCGCGACCCGCGACCCGCGACCCGCGACCCGCGACCCGCGACGATTAGTGCAGCTCTCGTCCACGGGAAAATTCATTATGCAAATTGGGGCTTAAATCAACAGAATCATGATCGGAAAAAACAAAGTGCAAAATTCCACATTTTAGAAAGGAATCATACAAGTCCTGAGCAATAAAAAAATTATCGAAACGTGTACCGATAGTTTTATCCGCATTAAACCATGTGCATTGTATTTTTCAGTCGGCCTTGCACTGTGTAGATCTTTCAAATCCGTGGAAATTGTAGGATTTACTCCAAACTTATCAGAAACGTTTTCAATGCAGTTAAAATCGCCAGCAATAGTTTTAAAAGAGTTCGGAAAAAATAATCATGAATTGTATCATAAAAGCATTTAAGCTTACGTTCACTTGGATTCGTGGGTGCATAATATATAAACCAAATTAATTTTTGTGTCATCGAGATCAGGTAAAACACTAACAATTCTTCCAAAATAACCCTTTTTCCATCGAGCGAAGCGAGGGTGCAAATGATGCTACGAGGGACACACATAAACTATATGCCCGACAAAACTCATGTGATTGTCATTATTATCAATACACAAGGCCAAATCGTACAAATTCATTTAATAAGAAAAAAATGTTTAACAGAAACAGGGCCGTAAATGCGTTTGCAGCCCGTCAAATTCAATATCGCCCGCCAATCACGCGTGTTTTCTCGAAGGCAGTTTCTTATTTGGCCGCGTATATTGATAATAATCAGTATTTTCTAAAGTTTCTTGTTTAAAACAAATAAAATCAGAACGGGATTTTTTCGCAAAATCAATAAATACCTTTAAAAACTACCTACAAAATCATCTTCAAAAACAGGCGAAAGAGACACTGTCACACCTGATTTCCTATTCTTCTACTTAATAAGTAACTGTAATTTGCAACGGACCACCGTAACGAAATAGAAGCACCGGATCCTGTGGTAAAGGATCTAATCAGCTATAAAATAATGAAACGATTTGATAAAAAAGCAAGGCTGATAAACGGTACTGAAACGACTATATTTGTAAAATATCCAATATTTCGAAAGGCACAGCCTTTCTTCTTCAGGGTCTTACAGATAAACTTACAGGGTTACAGGGTCTTATCAGGTCTTTACAGATCTTTACAGGTCTTACAGGGTCTTATCTGTAAGACCCTGAAGAAGAAAGGCTGTGCCTTTCGAAATATTGGATATTTTACAAATATAGTCGTTTCCGTACCGTTTGTCAGCCTTGCTTTTTTATCAAATCGCTTCTACCCCTCGTAACTTCAAGAATATTAAGGCTACTTATGACAATGAAACCTAGAGGATACATAGTACGTCCAAAACTGTCTCCTTTGCGCTCTGTACAATGGAACGATGACGTCATATGACGTAGTTATTAGGTAATTAGTTATACGGCCGCCATCTTGGATTTCTGAAAGTTTTTAAAACCTCTTAAAAACCGTCAAAATTCACTCAAAATTAATCAAAACCAAAAAATAAACGCTAAATGACGTAAAAATATAAAAGTTGTACCAATAAACATTGTTTTTCTTCATTCAAAGGTACAAATATGCAAAAAACATGGCGCTCAAAATCTGTTGCTTTGGAAACATCAAGGCACGTGATCAAAAAATTGTCACATGAAATTGTTGCCAGATAAATTTTAGGAAAATTTACAAAGTTTGATGGCGTTTGGATACATATTAAAGAAGTTATGAATGTTGAAAGTTAGCGCAGGCACTTTGTGCCCCCCCCCCCCCCCCAGGCCGAATAGGGTTAAGGGGATACTATTCTTACGCCATCTCTAACCAGAACTGAACGTGCAAACTGATTCAGTTTGTTTAGCCATCGATGTAAATTTTAGCTCTAGCCTACTTAAATATTCGCTTTGTAAAATTTTCTTAACTCTTGATAATGGCGTCATGACGACACAGAAACGTCGAGTATTAAATATTTCTTTTAGTTTTGCATGCCTTTGCTTTAGCAAGTCTCTTTTGATAAAAAATTAGCCTTGTGACACAACTATGAATGACATGTTGTCGCTCGTACAAAATCCACTACCACCATAAAAGCGATGATGTTATAAGATAATACCAAAAACGCCATGTTCCTTTAAAATTCAATTCAAGCAAAAACGGTCTAAATGTGCGTATGGCACAATGGGAAGGTGACGGGTTACATTCATACAGAATGTTGACGAAGTTGAGGTGTATTGAAATGGGTTCTCTTTGAAGTTCTTGAAGATACTGTGGTTTTGATAAGGCGTCGGTGCTTCGTGTTGAATTTCATCAATATATTTTCGAAGTGCTGCATCAAATTGTTCCGAAGACCGTGGGTAGTCGCCATGTTTAGGGTTGTCAGCCGTCACAGCTGCAAACAACAGAGCTTGGCCGTGGAATTGCAGTTCAACAGCGGAAAGGACGCGCAATTGTGACAACCACCAAGACACTTTGTCATACTCTGTGCTATATGGTAAAATGTGAGCGATAGCCTTATAATGAAAGGCCTGAAAGATGGCATCGAACCACACCACAGGAAGAACCAGCGATGTATTATAAATTGCGCACAATTGTTTTCTTTTTTCCAAAGTCCACTTTACACCATGATGTCCAAAATCTAGCACACCCACAACGGGTTCATAATCCAAAAGCCATTCTTGGATGATTCTAAACGGTTGCGGAGTTGTCTTCATTTCTGGCGGAGTAAATTCGTTAAAGATTAAGTTCTTGTCGTTATCCAAAAATATATAATAATGGTAGCCTGGTGTTCTGTTCAATGCGGTAAAGTAGAGAGCATTTCGTCCTGTGTTCCAAGTCGTTCGTGAACCAAACATATAGGTCACGTGAGATGCCGTTGTGTTGATGGTCGTGTTACACTCCGCTTGATAACTTAGCACTATAACATCGCAATTGCAGGTTATATTACCTATCGAATTTGCCAGGTTTAAAGGAAGACATTGCTCGGTTTGTGTAAGGTAAATAAATGGCTTCGAAGTTGGCGAATCTTTCGCCAAGGAATTTGTAGACCTTTCAGTTTCACCGCCAAATCGAGCATGCTTTGTAGAGCTTTCATTGTGAAAAGCCTTTCTTTTATGTAACGTTTGGCCCATAAAGATGATACTACCGATGGTAAAAATGCATACGACCAAAAGATAGACATAAGAGCAGTGCAACCGCATGCTTGCAAAAACGTGCGATGACTCACCTTTTCCGGTAAGCCAGTTGTTTCATCAGATTCGATTGTCAATATGAAAATGGATCTCTCACCGTTTCTGGGAAACCAGTGGTGTTTCATCGAGACTCGAAGTACAAGTGGGATGAATTTTTGTTTCTGGGCAACCGAGCTCGATTCATTGACGAACCGAGTACGAATTAAAAATCGAACACGGATAAAAGCCAATCGAGTACGGTTTATTAAACGAGCTCGACTTTCATATTCAATACGAGCTCGGGTGGCAAACGAGCGCGAATTCGAGGTAATCGAGTACGAATTAGTTCCTGGTTTCTCTTGTTTAACCTAAACTGTTCCATAGCTGCATGGAAATCCTAAAGAAGAAACCGAAGAAGTGAAAAAAGATCGGGAAAAAAAATTGTATCAATTTTTCTTTCCCTTATGTCTCAAAACAGAAAACGCCAATCAAAGAGATACATGAAACCAAGGTGATCGATAAGCCCTAAGTATAGACAAGCGACCCGATTGGAAATAGCCTGCATAACAGGCGTTATTGGGGCGCTCAAGCGGGTTTTAGGTCGCGAGCGCGCAGCGCGAGACACGCACGGGGAGGGAAACTGAAAAAATAACGCCTGTAGACACGCTATTGTTCGGTCTCTTCCGCCCACACACACGCCCCCTAAAATTGACAGACAACAATCAGACATTCTCACAGGCATATAATTACGGCGACCAATCAAAAAATGTTAAAATTATTCGCGGCAAACGTGGCTGAAGGCGCCAAATCTGTTTGCATAAAATTTCGTGGACGCGAGGAGTCGCGACGATGTCGCGCACTCCAACAAAAGTTTATGGTCCAAAGGTTTGTAATTCCTTTTGAAGATTTTGTGGTAATCTTTTTCCAAAAAAGTACTACCGTTCCAGTTTTTTCGATTACTCAAAGACGCGGATTTCAAGGAATAAACACAAGTTGTTATAAAAGGTGACTGGCCGAACACAAATCCTGCTCGTCAGCTTTAGAATAAGTCTATCCCAAGTAAGTGCCTGACAGATTTTTCCTTTTGGATCAAAATAAAGATATAACAGGCCTGTTGTTCTAAATGTTGTCGTTTCTTTGATCTTAGGAAAAAATCTCTAGCTGTGATACTGACAGGAGGAATTTACGCTTTCCAGAACCGTTTGGAATATTTAGTTTGTTTGATAGCTTTTGGCATAACAAAGGAGATTTTTGGCTCACTTTGAGAGAAAGAGTTGCAAGATCAGTAGTAGCCGCTTAAGTAGGAATTATTCGCTGCTAAGGATCAGTTCATTTGTTGATCTCAGTCCGTGATTTAATTGCGAGTGCAAGTCTGCGGTTAGCATAACTCGCGAGATAGTTTTTCTCCATCACGGCTAAAAGATTCTAAGATCCAAGTCTTACGCGATAGTCAGTCTATATTGGAATAGTGGCATCTTGCAATTGTTTTTAACTCCTAAGAGCTTATTCTGCTAGGCAGTACCTCCATTGTCAGCGTATGGCTTGATTGCATCACGCATCCGGTTTGAAATATTTGAATCTCCAGCATGTTAACTGTTTAGTAATTCTAATGCATGCAAGTGGTTACTTTTGTATATTCTCGCTGTTCCTTCTTTAGATGATCTAAATACGGGAATAATTCAAGAGCTTTTGAAATAGCTTTCTCCAGACTCAACGCCATCTGGGTTCTAACAGCTTGATATCTAACATATTGATCTCACATTTCGACAACATGCATCACGTGGTACAAATCAGCCAATAAAGATTTACGTTCGCCAGATGAACGTTTGGTAGAGACCGAACAATAGCGTGTCTACAGGCGTTATTTTTTTCTTTTCCCTCCCCGTGCGTGTCTCGCGCTTCGCGCTCGCGCCCCAAAACCCGCTTGTGCGCCCCCAATAACGCCTGTCATGCAGGCTAGATTGGAAATAAAAATTACCAGAGGCAAAGACGGCAAACTTTTTTCCTTTAATAAATGCAAATCAGCAATCAAGCCCGCGAAGTTATCACAAGTGCGATCTTTTGTTCACGTTCAAAAGGCGCGCGCTACTCAAACCATTTGTGCGATTGTTAAAGCAAAAATTTCTTAAGAACTACAATTACCTTAATCTAAACGATTGCTCAAATAATCGCCCATCAGCTCATCTCTGTTTGCGAAGTTGCCGTAATTTGATGGAGGCAAAGAAGCGGCAAGTTCATCTCCTCGTTTATCCCGTGTTGTAACTTAAAATCAGCAACCAAGCGTACGAAATTATCACAAGTTCGATATTTTGTTCACTTTTAAAAGACGCGAGCGCTGCTTGAACCATTTGTTTGATTGTTGAGAAATATATTTTCTTTCAGCTTCAGGTTTGATTAATCTTAACTTAACGATTGTAATAAAGAATAGCGCAACAAGAAATTTTTATTTGCGAAGTAGTTGTAATTTGTAGGAGGCAAAAACGGGGAGGTTTATTCACTTAATGTATTAGTTTTGCTTCCAAATCAGCAAACAAGCGCGCGAATTTATCACAAGTGCAATCTTTTGCTCACATTATTAATTTTTGAATTGGTGCGCAGCTACTTAAAGCCATTCTGCCTTCAATTGCTCCCTGATTAAAACGATTACAAGAAATAGCACGCCAGCTTTTTTACTTCACGATGCACCTACTCTCTCGGAAACCGGTCGTTTCGCCTACGCTAACTCTCTCGCTAGGTTATTATAGTCGAAATCGGTAAAAACCAAAACCACACGAAGCCATTAATATAATTGATTTAAAATACCAGAAGCTGGCTATAATATTATCAGATCCTTTTCCGCCTATCTTCTGGGATGAATCGCCACCATATTTAAATGGTCACACCAATCCCAGACCGAGGAAAAGAACATTCCTGACTGTCCCCCAGATCCTACCACAAAAGCTGCACCCCCGTTTTATTTCAAATTACCTTATATATACAGGCCATTTTTCCAGTGTTACACAGAAAAGGATTCGGCAACTTATCAAACGCCATTGTAATAATATAGATATAAAATTAGTCTTTTCGTCTTTCAAGATCGGCAACATGTTTAGCGTGAAAGACCCTATCCCGAGCGGGCTCCGTTCGTGTGTTGTTTACAAATTTTTGTGTGCGGGCTGTAATGCCTGCTACGTCGGCGAAACCACCCGACATTTTTCCACACGCGTTCGTGAGCACTTATCCACTGATAGGGCCTCTCACGTATTCAAACAGCTGGACATACCTGGAAGACTCTGAAGAATGCCACAGTTTATGTTCACCTAATTGTTTCAATATCTTAGATCATGCTTCCACCAATTAAGGAAGCTTTACATATCAAATGGGAACAATTCTTTGAACCAACAGTTGCATCATGTTAATTTAAAACTTTCTTTTTAATCACGTATTGTCACACATTCTTTCATTTATTTGTCAAACGTGTTTTCTCTCATTAGCATTTTCATTTACTTAGTAACGTAAACCAAAGGTAACACAAGTTTTCAAGTGGGGGGTGGGGGGGGGGGGGGGGGGGGGGGGGGGGGGGGCAGGGGGGCGGGAGCCCGGGATAACAGGGGGCGGGAGGAGTACGGGAGACAGGAGAAGAAAGGGCGGGAAGCGGGATCTCTACAAGGGTGGGAAGCTTACCATCCAGACAAACACACGAACCCAACAACGTTTTTGGACTTCGATTCCATTTAACATTCTCCGAGGTTTAAGACAAAATGTAATATGGAAGAAAACGTAAATTCGTACTTGGGCTAAAAAATCAGCATTAGTTCCGGTGAAATTGGAAACATTTTCAAGTTGGTTACGTCATAGGTCATGAATGAGATGACATGACACATGTACACGTGTGTCAGTGTCTCGCAAGCTGTCGAAATTCTCTACAAGAACCAACAAAGCGGGAGTCAGAAGACAAAGGGACACAAAGGTTCGCGAGGCGGGAGAACGGGGTATGGGAAGCGGGAGGTTTTGACCACCCTGTCTGCCCCCCCCCCCCCCCCCCCCCCCCTCCCACTTTCAACACTCAATTGAAAAGACCTCGATGCTGTTAAATGTAACTTTAACCATTGAGAACTTCAACAGAGTATATAATTCGGGCTAATGCTTTGACAATAATATTGTTTTAAGCTATTTTGTACTAAATATTATATTTTGTACACCTATTAAACAGCTCCCTTTTTTCTTTTATTGTCAATGGCACACAGGAAGCTTGCCACTACCGTTTGCATTTGTGGCACTGAATCTACGGTTGTGGCAGATTCCCCTCTTCTTCATATCGTACACCACAGCCAAATCCACACCTTGTTCCTTTTTCTTGGACATTCTAATTAATCAGAAAGGAAAATTATCATCAGACTTAGCTTGGAGGTTTGGTTAAATGGAATTGGGCTGTTTCATACGATCGCAATAAATAAGTTAATATTTAAATTGGTTATTGAGCAAACATTAATTTTGATTTTGATGAATTGCTCATTTTAGACCTTATTTTGAAAAGACTTAAAATGTATGCTATTCCCAAAGGCAGTCTATTGTTTTGGCTATTCCCCTTTTACGATAGCGTGTATGCATAATTAATATAGGGGTTATACGGAATTCTTGCCTAATCTTGGTTTAATTAGATTTTTAAAGCAAATTATATTTAAAGGACGCGCAAGTTAACCACGTTTTGTGACTGAAAAACGCCTTAATTTGCATTTCACACCCAAAAGGTGTGAAATGGGGGAGGAGCTAAGCCTTTTATACCTGAACTTCGTATTTAAGTTCCTCTTACGCATTAACTGAGTTGCCGCTTTACAGTGCCTCTTTGTGTCGGAGAAGATTATAATTGTGGTCGTGGTCTAATACAGTGGTGTTGTTGCGGACTGATTGTGTGAAATAATCTTTGTGTCATAATGCACAACTGATTGTGACTATTTAACAATTAAATACCACCACAAATTATCATGAATGTATGTGAACTCACTGAACTGCGGATAAAACGGAAGTGAACTAAAAGATACTGGCAGTGGTGGGATTAAAAAAGCTGTGAACAGGGCTGAATACATGACCTTGCAATAACCAGTGTAATGCCCCAACCAAATAAGCTATCAATTTTGTTGTGACACGAGTTTCAGAAAACATTCCCTTGCATAACAGTGCCCTAAAAATCAGTGATTTTCAGAACTTCATGTAGACTGCAAAGTTTTGGCCTTTGAGCGAACGCTCTGGAGTGAGCATGGATGCAGCAGTAAAAGGCTTGGGCATAAGTATAGTGAACTCTCTCTTAGCTGGAGCAGCATAGAGCGTTGGTGATTCGGGATCACTAAAGTAAGGCCCCAAATGCCCGAGTTACGGCCTCACACGAGTCATTGTCATTCCTCGTGTGAGGCCGTAACTCGGGCATTTGGGGCCTTATTTTAGTGATCCCGAATGCACCAACGCTCTAAGCTGCTCACTGGTGAATGCTGCTCCGGTACGAGATCACCTCCACAGTTGCTTGTGAATGCTGATCCGGCACGAGATCACCAATTGAAGAAACCCCACCTCTGTTTTATACCAACCCACATGGCAATGGCGGCTCAAGGTCTTGACTTCAATCCAAAGAATCAAGAATACTTTGGTGATTGGTTGCTGTCCTTTGGTGAATCCCATTGGGACTATTTGCCAGACTTGATCAAGGATTACATCCTTGAACTGGTTGAAAGGAGTATCCAGCGTGACTTGGCTGCCAAGGCCCTTCATCAACGCAGGATGAAATCTTTATGCCTTTCAATACAGAATCATTATCACTGGCAAAACGATTGCTATTTCCCTACATTAAATTCACAAACATGTGATGAATGTCAAGAACTCTTCTCACCAGAAGTGGACATGGGCAGACACCGAGCTATTTGCCCCTGCAAGCCTCCTTATAAACACAACATACAGAGCGGCTTCCTGCCTATGCCTTTAGACATCGGCAGTGATTACGAGGAAGGCTATCACCAATTGAAAAAACGTATGGACTTTGTATACCAATGATGACGGCAACACAAGAGTTCATGAACTTTCTTAAATCGAGACACACTGGCCTTAAACAAAAGAGCGCCGGCTGGCTCTCAGCCAGACAAAATACAATTGGGGCATCAGAGATTTCTGCCTTGACAGGGTCGTCGCCGTTCGAAACGCGACGCAGCTTGCTCATGAAGAAAATTCATCCAACACATATGCTCAACAATACGGCTTGTACCTGGGGCAATCTGTTCGAGCCGCTTATTCGCAAGTATTTTGAGCAAAAACATTCTGTTTCCGTTTTTGGTCACAGCATATGTCTTAATCTGTCAATAGAGCATCCGCTTTATCGAAAGGTCACTTTTAGCCCAGACGGCTATTTTAAGGATAAAGACGGCAGCTTTATTCTCTTGGAGTTTAAATGCCCGTTCAAGCGAAAAATAGCTATAAACAAGATTCCTAGCTATTATTGCGATCAGATACAAACAGGGCTTGCTTTGAGTGGCGACATGGTCTCCAAAGGCTTGTTTGTTGACGGCTATTTCAGAATGTGTTCTTTAAACCAGCTTGAACCAAGTTTAGCTCATAATTCTTTTCTCAACGCCGGGAAAATATACAAGACAAAAAACAAATCAACTCTTGCCTGGGGGGTCTGTTATCTATTCAGCAAACAAAACATCAAGATCAATCAAGCCGGACTTATTGATCTTGGGGCAACACAATCAATTGCTTTGTTTGAACATGTCATGGGTTTAATTGCCACTAAAGAGATTTGGGTTTCATATGGTAAAATAAGAATGACGTTCACAGCCCGTGACGAAAATGCTGAATTTCTACGTTTAAACGCTATGAAAGAAGCGTTCTCTAACCCGCGTAGAGAAGGGCCAAAACCTGTTGCAATGTTCGCTTGGAAATTGCTCGATCTCACTGAAATTTGGGAGTTTAAAAAAACAGATTTCTTGAGGGAAATCCAAAGGTCTGTTGAATGTTTTCATGATAATCTATCAAAGTTAAAAGGAAGAATCAGAAATTATACTTACACCGATGACTCTGCCACAACTCTAAACACAGGCGATGACAAGGCCGTTTTGGAAGCCTTTTTAATGAAGCAAGCGGCAATGCTTACTCCAGAGTTCTGAATGCATTATTCCATAAAAATTCGTTTTTGATTATCGTCGCATCAGACATCCATTGTTGCCTCAGGTAATTTACAATCACTCGTTGCGGGGCTTCAAGCGGTGTTATAATGTTCAGGATTTTGTAGATCACAAACGTATAAGATATTCTCGGAAGCCGGCCTTCTATTTGTTTGAATACACGTTTCGTTTCATGGATTTGATCGAGAGTCAACTGTACAGGCAGAATTTTGAGCTTTTTTATAAGCCGGTCCAAAGCATAACCAAACACGTAACTTCGTCCCGACCGATGACTTGGTCTGTGCAAATTGTTTTGCTGCGTACATGCCGGAGCATCATCGAGCACTTCCACACGGCCGCATCTTTTACAATAAAGTTCACAAGAATTGATTGATTGCAAAAAGGAGCCACCACAGTCATAACAAGACAGGAGTCTTCGGTCCCAGCGTTCAATCTCCATGTAATGTTTTTGTAGATATTGCTTCCCAATCTCTGCTCGGCCCATATCTTCGCATAACTGATAGAATTTTTCCGGCAGGCACAAGCGGTGTATTTCTTTTCTGTATTCTTTTCTGTAATCGCTGCCGTATAGCGAGCGGAGGATGGCAAATTTGTGTTTTTTGTCAAGTTCATTTAGCCGTGTGCCAAACTCAGTCATGTCTATATTTAGAGATTACAATTTTTCAATTGGGGGTTTCCCGTGACTTCCGGTATTGTTGTGTAAAGGCCGTATTTAGAAAATTACAACTTTTCGAAGCTTCTCGGGCATACCGAAGCGCCCCACAAATACCGAAGCGCCCCAACTTTTTTGAAAAAAGTTTTTCTGGGGCGCTTCGGAATTTATTTTTTGAAAAAGTTGTTCTGGGGCGCTTCGGAATTTATTTTTTGAAAAAGTTTTTTGGGGGCGCTTTGTTATTTGTGGGGCGCTTCCGAATTTATGGGCGGGATTTTTCCCTCAAGATTTGTAGATTAAAACCTGAATTTAATCTCTCAAATCGGATTTGGAGGATGCGGCGAGAAGTATCTTTTTTTGCAACTCTTCTTTGACTTCCTTGCGAAGTTCCTTTTTGAGTTTCTCTAGGTCTGGCGCTTGTGTTTGAGTGCCAACATTTTTTTTAGCCTTAACACCATCCCTGATTGCAGCTTTGAGTTCGTGATATTTTTCCACCTCACGAGTAATTATGGTGAATTCTGCATCACTGATCCTCTTGTCTTCCAGACCCTTTGAGACCAGTTCATTGACAGAGTTGCGTTTAGCCAGGGCCAGTGTATAGATTTTCTCGTGTTTGGTCACTTTTCTCTCTAATCGCTTGTTAGCAGCTGTAAAGTCAACAGAGGACAGCCCGCAAAGCGTGGCGATGCCCGCAAGTGCTGGACTTATAACAATTCCTAATCCGGTCAATGCAGTGGCAAGGGCCCCTGATGACAGCCCAACAGAAAGCGACCCAAGGCCAACCGCAGAGTAATGAACTAAGGTTTGGGTTCGTTTATATTTTTTTGCGACCTGACGGTAATGCTCGGCTTCGTCAGACAGCTCTTTAAGCAAGTCAGAGATCTTTTTAAGCCGGAAGTCTTCTGCATTAATTTGAGTGATCTCACGCATAGGGTATAGCTGTTGTGTCTCGCTGTATTCGGGCGCCGATGGCAGCACATTTGCAGAACTCATGGTGTGGGTATATATATGATTTTTTAATTTATCTCGATTTCAAATTCTAAGGGCATGCCATTGAAGTCAAAGAGGTTGTCATCTTTATCCCGTACAGACAGTGTGATAGAGTTAACAAATTCGCCAGACGAGGTGTCACGCAAGACATGCTGTGGTGTTGGTTGGTAATGAACCTTTTCAAATGATTTCCCACGAATGTCGAAGCGCGCCAACACACTCGAAGGTTTGCCATTGAGCAAGTTCTGTTCTTTGTCAACCAGGTCGCAGTGGACAAAGTAAGTGCTTGGAGATGTAAACCCTTTGACAGTTGCACTCCAAAACGGTGTACCACCTATACCAAGAAAATCTATCAGATTTTTACTAAACGTTACATTATTGGGACTTTTAATTAACATTATCCCTTCTGCTGTGATTGTATCAACTGTTAGATCAATAACTGGTCTATTCGTTTTTATCTCAAGGAAATCTTTCACAATGTTATCCACTGTGTAAAACCCCGGCATTACGAAATACTTCAGTAACCCCTCCACCACCGCGAGGTGCTGAGATCTTTGCTCTTTCTTTCAAGTTGTACCACGAGTTGGTGAGAGAGGCAGACAGGAGCCGGATGTAATTTGGCCTCGGAAGTGCGTGATCAAAGTACACAGTGTGAGGGTTCGAAGTCGTGACAAATGTCAACACAACCATGACAGATGCGAGTATATATAAGTTTATTTTATTTCAATTTCAAATTCCCAGGGCATGCCTTTGAAGTCAACGAGGTTGCCCTTTTCATCTCTGATCGACAGTGTGATGTCATTTACATGTTTACCAAGGCAATCGACAATATGCCAGACGCCCTGTTGGGGCACTTGGTAATTGATCTTTTCAAAAGGTTTTCCGGTTACATCAAAACGAGCCAATAAGCTTGAAGGTTTGCCATTGAGAAGGTTCTGTTCTTTATCAAGCAGATCGCAGTAGACAAAGTATGTGCCCGGAAGTTTGAACCCCTTTATGGTAAAATTAGGATATGTTTTTATGTCTATATGAAACAATCTTGCGAGATTTGGGGAAACCCATATTATGTATTTTTGCCCTGTGTTTAAAATAGAAAGAACGCCAAGTTCATATGGTTTCGCCTGCAGGGCAATACCCTTTTCTTTAAATTTACCATTTATCATGTCTGCAAGGCTATTAGGAGTAACAAACCCAGGGCCAATGTCAATGGTGATAGTCTTTGGGTTATCACCAGAAACGACTGCGGCTATTTTCACTTTTTCTGCCAAGTTATGCCACGAATTGTAAAACGAGGCAGACAGGAGGCGGATGAAGTGTGCATTCTGGATCACGTGATCAAAGTACAGAGTGTAGGGGTTCTAAGTTGTGGTAACTGTAAGCACAACCATGGTGTGTGTATATGTAAGTTTATTGGAAAAAACATCACAGGAAAACATTTTAAAATATAAATGTATACAATCATGTTTGGCAGACGGCCTGGTGGATTTAATCCTAATTCAAATCTTGGCATCTCCATCGGTGGCCACAATTACGGACCCCCACCTCCTTTTAATTCAAACCTAAACGTCAATAGCCATCCTCCATATAAGCCACCACCCCCTGATCCTGAAATTGCTTGGTTGAGATCGCCGGAGGCAGCAAAGCTCTCTGCCGCGGCCAAGGCCAAGGCTATCTCAGACTTCAAAAGGCGTTTCCCTCGCGCTGATATGTCTCACTTTGAAGTGCAAGTAGAGTTTGGTGACGACCACGAAACCGCCACGGGGGAAGTGCTTTACAAAGAGGGCCAAGGCTTATGGGCACTCGTTACAGAAATGCCCCACAAAGATTGGACTGGCGCCGAAAGAGATGCTCTTGGCCTCCATTATGATGGCGGGTTCCCTTATCAGTTATCGCTGGGGCAACCAGAAAAGTCAATCCCGGCTGTTGCTTTCGACACCACAATAGACAAAGACATGATGATTGGTGCAATCTTAAATGACAAAGAGCAAAAGATTTATGTCACTCCAACTGAGTATTTCACAACGAAATACAGAAACATATTCAGGGACACACAGATTTCATTCACAACCGCGAAATACGGCCGAAAATGGATGGGTGGGCCTCATATGAGTTTTTGGCCACAACAACTCTCCTTCGCCCTGTGGTGTGCAACAACCGGCTGTGGAATCTCGCGTGACATTCTCTTCGATAAGAACTCAAGTCTATCCCTAACCCCACAGCTCCGGTCGTTTTACCGGTTTCACGTTTATTTCACAACAAGGCGAATACTCTACCAGATGGGTGGGGAACAAAGCGTGAGTGCTTTGCCAGACGACCCCCCATTTAACCAGAAAGACAACAAATACAACATCGACGCGTACAAGAAGCTTTGCATCGAGTTCGGCATCGACTCCAGTTCTGACTTCCATTACACATACGGCAAGAACCACGGACTTGGGAATGTCTACATTTGGGTTTATGGAGATGGCCCAACATCTACTGATTACACTTATCCAGACTCTGATCTAGCTCTGTTCGATGATGAGCGAGTTACTGACAGAAAAGACCCCAATTATAAAGCCAATGGAATATCTTACGTCCGCAACGACCAAGGGGCGGACACCCAGTTCGAGCACTTTGTGCCAAATTACGCACAGGGACTAACGCAGCCAGGGCTCGCCCGTATGAACCAATCAATCGAGGCCTTTGTGTACTGCGTTCTTGGTTCACAGGCCAAAACCCGCAGCAGCATCATTGGAAAAGGAGGCCGGGCGTTCGAAACGCAGAGAGTATTCCTCACCCACCTAGAGGAGGCCATAATCCTGAACGACATCGCAACAAGCGTACAGCGTTACCAGCTTGCCATCCAAGCAACGAAAGTGCGCTTAGACTTTGCGACAGCACCCGGAAGCTGGCTCATGCCCTCGCGCATGATTATCAACACAGAGGGCGTGATAGGGTATAACAACAATCTACAGGAGGCAACGCAAGGGATGAAGCTGGGTGTGAACAGTGGTGTTAATCTGGGCACGAAAAAAGCCTCTCTTCGCCACATGGACGGTGGACCAACAAAGATCAATCCACCAAACAGCCACCCATCAAACCCGATACACAAACAGGCCACACAGGCACAGGGCATCGCACCCAAACCGAAGGCCACACCACAGCCCACACCCGCACCACAACCAACCCCCGCACCAACACCAGAACCGCAGCCCGACCCGCATCACGTCTCCAAGACACTCATTGCTGTGGGGGCGATTGCTTTGGCAGGGCTTTTCGTTTGGTTGAGATAAGTTGTTCAAGACTTCGAACGCTTGGTGATCCTTTCAACAAGGAAGGCCACCACGGCAAGGATGAGTAACCAGGCATGTTCACCAAGAAAGGAGATGACAGACCCAGCCGCTTTAAAGATGAAGCTCACAATTGAGCCAATGAGGCCAGGCAGTGCGCTGGCTGCCTTTTTGCCAAGCTCTTTAAGCCCATTGCCAATAGCCTTGGTGGCCTTTGCCAGGCCGTTCAAGGTGGCGAGCACAACAGCGCTGATGGTGATGCCAGCTGCCAGAACAATCGCTTGCAGGGTCCATCCGTATTTCTTGAAGATTTCTCTGACCCTCTCTCTCAAAGACAGGGCTTGTTCCCTTTCTTGAACCTGGGGTCGGAGCCTTGCCAGCTCTTCTTCTCGCTCAGCAATCCGGGCCTCCGCGGCTTCTCTTTCAGAGGGAGACGTGTTCTCATCCTCTATGACGCGTTTATCCTCCTCGTTCTGTCGTTTAAGCTCGGTTTCTCTTTCGTTTAACTCATCAAGAGGTTTAGTTGAGTTTAGCCTTGCTTCAACTTCATTTCTTTCCTTCTCTTTGGCAGAAAAGCGTGTTCTGAGTTTGTCAACCTTTGCCTGTTCTTGGTCTCGTTGTTTTTGTATTTTTTGAAGGGCACCTACTTCTTTTTCTGGTTTTCAAGATCTCGTTGAAGATTCTTTTTCACCTGTTTTAGGCGGTCTATCTCGGCTTGATTTTCAACGCTTGAACCGTGTTCCTGCTCCAGATTGTCAATCCTCGCTTGAGTTTGCCCAATTCTGTCTCTGAGGTTTTGCACCTCATATGTTGCTTGTTGTTGTTCCACAGCAATCCTTTCATTCTCCTTCAGTTGTTTTTCTGCCTCCTTCAATCTTTGTCTTTCTTCCCTTATTGAGGCATTCGCTTCAGAGACAAGCTCTTCAGCGCTTGGGCCAAGGGATGTTTTGAACTTGTCTGTGAACGATTTAAGAAAGCTCCCATCTTGCTTGAAAATGAGAGTTTCCCCGCCTTTTGGTCCAAAGGAAACTATTTTGTCCGAATTTGCTGGTTTTTTACCGAAACCAATTGGACCTAATTTCGGGATGTTTACTTTTGGAAACTTATTTTTAATCCAGTCCATGGCTTTATCGACCATCTCTGCTTTATCAGTTGCGTCTGAGAAGTCACTAAGAAGAGGGACGGTTTCAGGGTCACCTGGCAGCAAACTTTCTTCGTGAGGCGTTGTATGCATTTCATGCTGCTCGCCGCCATGATATGGGGTGGATGTGCCGCCTGGTTGAAAGGGTGTTGTTGTGTTAACTTCTTGTTCGTCATCGTCGTCATCATCGTGGTCAATTTCATGGTCAACCCAAGGATTATCGGGCATATCTCCTGGATCAAAACCGCCTTCAGCCATGATGATATATAATATAAATTTTAAAAACACAAATATATACCATGGCTGTGCAACCGAATTTTCTTCCATCTCACAGTGAAAAGACACTGAAAGCCATGAAAGCAGAGCGAACCGTCAAGCGCATCACATTCAACCCCTCTTAGGCCAATCCCGGTGAGACACTGTACGTCTCTGTGCCCAGGCTGGGCGAGCACGATGTCATTGTGTCCGGCTCACTTGCCCTGGTGTTTAACATCAATCTCTCCGGCGGCCATGCAAACAACTTTCTCGTACAAAATGTTTCTCGGGCCCTGGTGGACAGATTCGTTGTAAAGTTTGCCGCCACCACTGTCCAGGACACGGTGGGGTACGACATCTACAAGATCTTCGAAGATTTATTCAAATCGATCGATGAGCGGGAAAATATGCTTATGGAGGGCATCCAGAGTGTGGATTTGTGCAAGATCCGCTCTGGTGCTGGCGACAAGAAGACCTCTGGTGTGGATGCAGAGAATAAGTTAGAGACAATATACAAGAATAAGTATCGCATCAAGCTGGATCACCAAATCTTAACTGACCACGGTGTTATATACCCTCAAGCACTGTATAACGATCTGGTCTTCGAACTAACCCTCGCTCCCGTGTCAGGGACTCCGGTGTCAGGGACTCTGAGAACTATTTCAATCCCGACATCACCAAAGTGAAGGTCACAGTCAACGGTGTTCCAAACAGGCTTTACAACGAGGGCATCAGTAATACAGACATGTGGAGAGAGATAACCCGGCATTTTACCCCACACTCGCGAGGCAGGCCTAACATGAACTTGACAAAATAATTAACAGGCAACAAGTTTGGTCTTTGGATTGACCTGCGATCCATGGCCGACACAACCCTTCACGGCAGCGGCCAAAGGCTCGTCAACACACAGGATGGCGTGCAACTCGAGATCGAACGAAACGGCACAGGCTCTGGAAACGCACTCTGCCACATCTTCACCCTCTCAGACGCACAGATGAGCATCATGGGCATGCAGCTGGAATCTGTACAGTACTAAACGCATAAATATACCATGGCCACAAGATCAACTTCTATCCCAAACCGGCTCCCCTGTCACACAATGAAATACAAAGACTTCTGGCAATGGCCCCCCCCCCCCCCCCCCCCCCCCGCCAGTTTGCAACCCAACTAATATAGGTGCTGGTTATGGACCCAAGAAAGCTGCCATTCAATGCACTAATCGTGGGCCCCACTAACTCTGGCAAGACACAGTATCTTCTCTCCCAACTGCGAGGCCCTTTTAGGGGTTGTTTTGATTACATCGTTTTATTCTGCCCAACATTTGCCAAGAACAAGACATACGATGGCTTCGTGGATCGCGATCCACACATCTTCGTGATTGTCTGCCAACAGCACGAAATCGAAGACTGGTTGAGACTGGCGAGCTTTTTTTTCACATGCACCAACACTTTATTCATTCTCGATGACTGCGCCGCCTCCAAAGATGTCAAAGGTCGAACGGGTCAACTGGTCAATCTGGGGTTCAGCGCAAGGCATGACGGCATATCCGTGTGGGTCTTGACCCAGCAGATCACCAGCATTGCCAAGCCATATCGTGACAACATTGCACCGATCGTGCTCTTTTACACGCCCTCCAGCAAGACAACCAAAGCCATATTCGAAGATTATGCCGGCGAGCTCTCCCACGAGGAGTACAAAGAGTTTATCGCAAGGCTCAAATCCCGCAAGTTCTCCCACCTGGTTTTCTCTTTGAGACACCCGTATGGAATTGAGTACAAGATTTAAACACACATATATACCATGAATGCGCCAACCAGTCTACACAAGCTCACTGTGCTTTCACAGCTTTTGGATGAGTTGCACAACCAAACACTTGATATGCAAAACAAAATTATCAAAGCCGCTGGTGAGGAAGATCTGCGCCTCATGCTTCTCAACAGATATCCATTGCGGCTGAATTCTATGCCAGACACCATGGCGGGGGTGGTACGAGAGCTTGAAACCCTTTTGCCAGACATCAAGAGAATTATTGAAAATTAAAAAACACATATGTATACCCCTGATGGCTGAAGCAGCTGAAGACCAGTTCGACTTCGAAGTAATGCAGATGCTGGAGGCCACCCCTGGTGCCGCACCTCCCACAGGGCTAATTGGTGACAATGGCATTCCTGCCAAACGTGAGAAGCTGGCAATCCTTGTTTCAACTGGCAAGGCCAAAGAAGCTATCGGCGTGCAGCTCACACACGATCATGTCAAGCGGTTGTCAGACAAGGACGTTGACAAGTACTGCAAACGGTACGAGGCCTACGTCGGCAACAAGACAACCGAATCCCTTGTTGATTCAGCCATCATGCTCATATCCAAAGGCGTTGGCATGGTGGCCCCGGTTGAGGATGTGACGGAGTTGCAGAAAGAACTCAAGAACGACTACATAATAAACCAGGAGCTGTGAAATCTTGCTGGGGCTATTGCCGTGCGATGCGGACGATGGCTGGCGCTTGCCAATGCTGCTCTCATCGCAACAAAACACATCAAGTTTGAACGAGAGCCTGATCACAAGCCTGATTTGATAGAATTGGAACCACCAGCCACACATCCAACCAGAGACAGTGAAGGCTATCCACTTGAGGGACTTGATGAAGTTGGGCTGGGACCTGTGACGACCTCGCAGGAACCTTGAAGGAACCTGGCAGCAACCTTTAAGAAACCTGGCACAAGATAAATTTAAAAACTCACATATATACAGGATGGCCACACCACTCGAGACGATCCCTGAAGAAACTCCAACTCCAACTCCAACTCCAACTCCTGCCCGTGTTACCTCTGAGGCCCCGAAAACAAAGCCTGCAACAGAAAAGAACCCCGGCCGCGTTGCTTCTGGCAAAAGGCTAGCAGAGCGCAACCGCATGGCCCGGGAAGCAAAGAAAAAGGCCGAAGCACAAAAGCCTGCACCATCAACAAGTGGGGCAACAAGTGACACAACTGGGGGTGCAACAAGTGACACACCAAGTGACAGCAATTCAATCATTTATATTCTGGGGGTTGCAGGGTTGGTTGTATCTGCTGCTGGTGTTTATTACCAACGCGAAGCCATAATGCAAAGGCTTGGACGTAAATCTAACACACCACCAGCAAACACAACCACGCCAGCCCCCACTGCAACACCACCAGCAACACCCCATCTCGAATTCCGGTAAGACAAGGAATTAAAAAAATGGAATAAAAAAATCATATGTATACTGGACACAAACCGTGTCTGACAACAAGCTTGTGAAGTCTATTCTCGACGCCGCAACAATCACTGGCCTTGTCGCCGGTATTGGTTGGATTGGGAAAAAGACCATCAAAGAAAACTTAACTTCTGACCCCAGTGCAAGCTTAATGAACTACGTCAAGTTCACAACCGTCATGGCTGGCACCATCGCACTAAAGAAATATCTCGAGGACCAGAAAATCCTCCCAGACAACTTGTAAAACCATATGTATACACAATGGCTTCGACTGCAATAATGGCTCTTGGCGCTGTTCTCAATGCGGCCGCTTTCACGGGCGGCAATTATCTCGCAAAATATCTGTCTGGTGATAACGGGAAGGCAGCAATGGATGAGAACATCCGACATGACCGCGCCCTGGAACAATACCAAGCGGCTTACGCCAAATACCAGAAGGACCGCACCAAGCTCCTCGACTGGATTGCAGCCAATGATCGGAAGGAACACCAAGCTAGCAAAAACTTCCAAACCACTGACCAAGCCCTTGTCTTGTATAACCAGATGCACCAAACGCAACCAGATAAACAAATCAAAGACTACAAAGAGCCCCAGTTCTCGGACTTCTATAAGCCCAGTCCACAACAGCAGAATGGCGAACTTGCATTCATTGGAGGCACCCTGCTTGCTGGTGGGTATGTGGCTTACCGCTTTCTTTAAACACAAACAACACAATACATAAGTATATACCACGCGCACCCCTATGGAGGCCAAACTCTCTAAGATCTATTACAGTCCGAAAGGGTATTGGAAAGGACTTGCCGCTGTCAAAAAGCTAGCTGCAGCAGCTAAGGTCTCTGACGATGTCGCAAAGAAATGGCTGATCAAACAAGCCCTTTGGCAAGTTTACCTCCCAGCGCCACGCCATATCCCTCGACCCAAGTTTGATGTCTCTAGACCCAATGCAGTGCATCAAGCAGATCTTCTCTTCCTGCCCCACGACAAACTTCCACACGGGAGAAAGGTTTACAAATACGCATTAACCCTTGTGGATGTGGCTAGCCGTTTCAAAGCAGCAGAACCTCTGACTTCGAAAGAGTCTGAAGAAGTATCAAGGGCATTTCAGAAGATTTACAGACGTGGGCCTTTGAAATGGCCTCAACTCTTGCAAGTTGACCCTGGGAAAGAGTTTATGGGTGCTGTGACAAAGACAATGGAAAACAACAAAACGACCATTCGTCGCGGACGGGTTGATATCCACAGAGACCAAGCAATTGTGGAGAGATTCAACCGAACCCTGGCTGAAAGGCTGTTTGGTTATCAGTATGCCGTTGAAATGAATATGCCCTCTGGCCGGTCGACTGCTTGGGTCAAAAGACTGCCAGATGTTGTCTCGGCCTTGAACAATAAAGTAACAAGACTCACTGGCAAGAAGCCAAAGGATGCAATCAAAGAGAAAGCAATATCATCCAAGCCCGCGACTCCATATGCTAGGCCTGTGAGGGTGAAAGAGAAGAAGCTCCCACCACGGGTGAGTGTGAGATATCTTTATTACCCCGGTGAACTTGAGGGTGGTGGGAGGCGTGCGACCGACCCGATCTGGTCTTTGAAGGCCTATCAAATACAAAGGATTGTAACCAAGCCGAATGAGCCAGTGGTTTATTATCTCTACGACGGGCCTAAGCGAGGCTTCGTTCGTGAGGAGCTGATGGTTGTGCCGCCGGGCACTCAGTTGCCACCGATATCTTTGTGACCATATGCCAGCGTGTGAACACCATCATCCTTGATCCAGCGCTTAGAGTCAAAGGGAGAGAGCGTTGTCTTGGTGATGTGCTCGCCGAAGATTTGGTGGCCTTTGCTTCTGAGCCTGTCCATCCCGTGCTTGAAGGTTCTCCTGTCGAAGAGGGCGTCCTTGTAATTCTGGTGGGTGATCTCTTTCTTTGTGACAACCTTGGTGGTGCCCTTTGCTTTCTTGATGTCCAGCTTAGCTTTGATTTCTTTGCCGTCCTTGTCCTTCTTCTTAATACACCCGCTGTCGCCTTTCAAGATGCTATACATCTTCGAGCGAAGACAGATTGCCTCCGAGATGGGCACACCCTCGCACTCGTCCTTCATCTTGCCGATGACCTTCTTGTTCTTCTGGCTGTGGAGTGGATGGTCCTTGGGATAATCGCTTGTGTCGTATAGTTCGTCCCGAAGGTTCTCCATGTCTTTGTAGACATCCTCCGTCTTGATATCGAGGAGTAGGGAGTCTGTGTCTGTGTAGAGTAGGTCTACTCGCGGGCCGTACTTCAGCTTGAGATGCTTGTAATAAAAGTCATACATCAGTGTTTTGGATAGATCAAGGATGCACATGCCTGTGTAAACTGGGCGGTTGAAGAGGATTTTCACCCTGTGCATCTGTATCCCCGCCAGATTGTTTCCAAAGACCGTTGCTCTAGTGAACAGAGTGCTTGCGATAAGCTTTCTAATCTTGTCTTGCTCGTGCGCCCGTACAAGCTTCATGTCGATTCGATTTCTGAGGTTCTCCATTGTCTTACCGAAGACGGAGTTGTTCATGAGCTTGAAGAAGTTCTTCTCGAAGTCTGAAGTGGCCTTCTTTCTGAGCTCGGTGTTCAGGGAGATGTATGGCTCCATCCACGCCCTCTGCTCAAACTTGAGCATTTTATGGATTTTCGTCAACTTCATTCCAAGATCCAGGTACTGCTGGAGTGCCCTGTAATGCAACACGTACCTGGATTTGTTGCGCAGTGTAAGGAGCAGCTTCTGCGTCTTGTCTTCTGGCTGTCCCTCTGCCAAGACCCTTTGGTATGGTGACATCCATTCCTTTGGAACGACCTGCCTTTCTGGGGCAAGAGGATAAGCGTTGTGCTCATCATGCAGCTCCTCGGGGTACTCAAGATCAACTTCGAGGATGTAACCAATCTTTCTGTTTGACCTCCACCTGCTGATCTGGTGTTGTGTTGGAAAGACGGGGCACCATGCGAAGTTGCCAACTGGGAGAGGCTGACTCATGGCCCATCCATAGAGATTGTTAGCGTCGAGATACATGATGTAACTTGACTCTTCGTTGGGGTTGTGATCATGAAGATAGGGGTTGTTGGCCTTACAGTACCGCCTGCTCTCCATGGATATGCCACCTCGCAACCTCTTTCAACAAAGAGATGCATGTTGACGTCTGTGAGCAGCTCCAGGTTGATTTTCGTATACCTGAGAAGGGCGTCCCAGGAGATACCAGGGCTTGTATAATAATGTGCCGGGTCAAGCTTGTAATGTTGCAGGCATGTTTTTCTGAAGTTCTCGAAAACATCGGCCAGAAGAAGCACATCTGTCTCAAGGTAGAGGTCGTGGTACTCTCCAAGCGTCTTGCATCCAAATACCGCCCACACTTTTTGCGCGTGGGCGTATTCTTTATCTGAGATGCCTTCCTTCTTGAGCTCGCTGTAGAAGACATCCTTCTGCGGGAGAGAGGCCTCATCGAATCGAGTCCAAGAGTCCATGTATTCGTAAGGGTAAATCCCTTTTTGCAGGAGAAGGCTGCGCTTAGCTTGGTTATTCTCATGGCTTGCCGTGATTGTGAAGGACTCTGGCTTGTTTGCTTCAACCAGGGCACTGAGGCTTGACTGCATGAACTGCAAGCTGTCAATGAACCTCAGCTTGCCGAGGGAGAAAGAGATGTATTTCTCCATGTTGTTTGGGATGCATTTCAAATCGGAATACACGTTTGCAATACCACTCATGATGTGGTGTGCATCATAACCCTTCAAGTTGTGAAAGATTACCGGGATTATTTCCATTTTCAGGTTGGTGCGGAAATAGTTGATGTTGCAAGAATGGTGAGCCGCACCCCGATATTTGCCTGTGATGTGGCAATGATCTTTGACTGCGTCTCGAACAGAGTCTTGGATTAGAGACTCCCCACAGAACAGACAGTCGACCTGCTCGAATAATTTGTCTGCGATGGCCTGCCTTTTGTTTCTTGGCCCAATAAATGGGAACTCACCCAGTTTACCATCATCGTCCTGGATGTAAGTTTTGAATGTCTTTTGATAACATTTGTTAGTGTGGCGATGAATGAAGCCCACGTGTTCCCCGGTGTTTGGATCATAGGCCGCAACGGCGTCCCTGTGGTTCTCCTTGACGAGAGACTTGTCACAGATGTGGCAATCTGTTGCACGGTCGAATTCTGTCCAGTCTGTTCTTGTCATGGAGAGTGGTACCTTGTATTGCAGCTCGTCTCTGATCACTTCTTCCAGCTGTTGAAGGCTGTCGAGAAATACTGGCACCGAATCCTCTCCTCTGTATAGATAAGGCCCCTTTGTCTCTCCATCAGAGCGAACAGCTAGCATGCAGAACCCGCAGGGTTTATGTACGGATGTTGCAGTGGTGCTGCTCTGTTGGGGATCTGGTATGCAGCCGTGGACTTTTTCGACAATGCTTTCAAAGTCAGCATAGATGACCCAAGGCTTCTTCATCTGGTTCTGGAAGTTCTTGAAGTGGAGGAAGTTTTCGCCTTTTTTTGGCATTTCAGTTCGCATCGGCCTGCCTTTAACCCCCCTGCAATAGAAGAGATGGTCGGTGAGAACCCTTTCTGAAGAAAAGGCTTGGAGGCACCTGTCACAGTGATGCATGCGGCGCCCAACGTTGAACTCACTGTGTAGAAGCCTGCTCATGCTCTTAATGTAACAATAATGCGATGTATGTGTGTCTGTGAGCATCATCAGATTAATCCTTCGCAGATTGGGATCCTCTAGCTCACTGACTCTGATCACAACCACCTTATTGTTATTGTATCCATAGATGTTGATTGGAAGGTTGTTCTGACGCTCAACTTTAGATATCTGGCTCAATGGTGTTGGAAAATCTATTCCAGTGAAGTTTAGACCATCATCAGTGGGATAACTGCCTGTTCTGTTTGTGTTAACATTTACAGGAAACAATGCAGATCGCAGTGCCCAGCGCAGACACTGGTTATCTCTGTTCTTCACATTGATGATAGCCTGCTTTGACCTGAGTTTTGATGGTGTTGGGATAAATGTGCCGCCTCGTAGAGGATGGTATGCCCCGAACTCAAGGTAAACAGTTTTGATGTTCTCAATCACCCAACCAGAACCCAAATGCTGCCATCTGGCAATCTCTTCCTCAAAGCCATTCACAATGTCTTCCAGGATGCCCTCCTCTCGAAGCTGATATAGATTTGTAACAATCAGTGGATTGACGTTCCAAAAGAAGTGATTAATTTCTCGTCGTCTATCATTGGCTTCCATTGAAAAGCGAACATCGAATGACAAAGTGACCTTCACCCCGCCAAGCTCTGTGACTTCGCGTGCAATTTTCTGGAGAAAAGCCGCCCGATTAGTTATGAAGAATGAATTGAGGTCCTTGATTTGGTAGCCATCAGGGACATTCATCTTATAACCATGCAACCAATTACCGAAGTAATCGTGGTTCCTTGGATTGAAGTCAAGACGTTGAGCCGCCATGTTATATACAGGGGTTTTATTTTCTTCAATTGGTGATCTCGTGCCTTGGAAAATTCAAAAAAAACATCTTGCTTTTTTGCCACAGACTTTAGACACAGCTTTTGCTCTTCTTTAAGTCACGGTATATGCAAACAATTTGCAACAAATTGCTCAAAGCTTTCTCAAAATCAAGATCTGAAAATTGCATGTGACGAGTCGCCATGTTTGTTTATCATTTGAGCCAGCAAATGGAATAATTGTGCAAATTTAGGGCGCCAGGCATTTGAATTGTCAATGTTTCGTCAATCACCGCATACCTGTCAACACCAAGTGATCTGACCAATCAGCTCATGATACCAGACTCTGCTGAACAGAATGAATTAGTAGAGTGCAAAATAATAGCCCCAGACACTGAAAAGCAGTCGCCAGCAGAACGAGTGATAAAAAAATGTAATTTGCCGCCAAAATGTTTCTTTTGTCCGCCATTTTGTTTGTTGTGCTTAGCGGCCGCTCAAAAGATAGCCCACTGACTATCCTGCTTAGGTGAGTTGCATGAAAAAGTGGGGTTTTGTTTTAACCCTCCGAGCCGGGTATCCCGAAACCCGAAGCACCCTGTCTCCAAGCAAACAGGGCCTTATTCGATTATTTCGGGTAATGAAGGAAGAATTGATGATCTTTGGAAGTACTTACATTACCCTTCAAAAGCAAGTAGCATAGAAAGTGTTGGTATAGTTTGAGGCAAAACTACTTCGAGTGACCTTGTGTCAATGTTGTGTGCCAGGTTAAAAATAACCGACAATATTGTTTATTGTTGTGCATTCTTTTTGTTTCAATTAACTTTGATTAGTAAGTACATTCTATTATTGTTTCTCTGCAGAAAAGTATGTGCAAATGAAGGGAAGAAAGGCCCAGTAGACACAGGATGCATAACAGGGCTGATTCACAAGGATAAGGGTACATGTACATCCGATTGACATATCACATTCATTCTTCGAGATTTGGAAGCCAATAGAACACTTAACTTTTTCTGCTATTGTCGTATCATAAACATGTTTTTACAGATTTGCAAAGCAAATGCAAGTGTGCCTGAACAACCAATTCTCAGAGACTATTCTGTTTACACTTATTCTGGAAAATGGTGAATTGAACGTGCCCTAAATTATTGCATTTCAAATTCAAATACTGTATTTTGATTTGATTATGCAAATGTTCCTTACTTCTTACCACACAAAATATCTGAATGATACATGTGGATTCGCGAGTGTAGCTTGTTAGCAACTAAACATGAATGTGATGCTGAGTATGTGCACGGTTTTTTTAATATTTGGATTTCATCTGGGAGGTGCACAGTAGCTTTCATTTCCACAAAAAAATACAACATGACAAGATGTATTATCATTTTAATACTTGACTGCTTAAAATTTAGACACAAAGCATATTTATCAAGGTGTCCAAAAACATCTTCAAGCATTCCCAAAAAAATATTTTATACTTAAATTTTGATCCTTTTAAGGGTCAGCAAATTACATGCATACAGTTGTCATCTGTTTTACTGAATTTTTTTTTATATGAAGAAAGAATAAGTAAATTTGAATTGTATATTTATATATTATTTTAGAGTTTGAACCATGTTTTAAAATTATTTGTAAAGAAAGTTCGAAACTATTTCAAATATATTGTCATTGTATTTTGAAAGACATAATTATGAATAAACCATTTATTGCAAATGCGACTCCATGTTGGTTTTAAAATCTTTTAAAATCTATGATGAGTGTATTTTCAGGTAGTTTGAAAGGCTCTGAAACCCGATTTAAATACAGTTTTTTAAATATTTTGAAACATCGCCCATTTTCTCCATTCACGAAATATAGAGGCGTTTCAAAATATATTACAATAGTGTTTTAAACAGGTTTAAACTTCGTTAAAATAAGTCAAAAACTACTTAAAAACTATATTTCAAACATGAATTTTAAACGTATTTTGAATACAAATACATTCAAAATAGCTTTCCAAACAGTTTGCAAATAGTTTGAGAATTTATAACGCGTGTTGTTTAAAAATTTGTAAACTGTTTTGATTCTAATTTGTCACTCTTTCAAAATACGTTACAATAGCGTTTTAAACAGGTTTAAACATCGTTAAAATAAGTCAAAAACTACTTAAAAACTACATTTTTAAGCACGAATTTTAAACGTATTTTGAATACAAATACATTACAAATAGCTTTTCAAACAGTTTGCAAATAGTTTGAGAATTTATAACGTGTTTTTTAATAAATTTGTAAACTGTTTTTATGCTAATTTTCCACTATTTTTGAAGGTGTTAAAACCTGTTTGAAGTTATATATTTAAAACGTTTCTGTGGATCTGAATGGATCCAAACAACACTTTAAAAAGGTTTTTAAAATACATTTCAATATCGTTTTAAACAGGTTTAAGCATCGAAAAAATAAGTCAAAAACTACTTAAAAAACATGATTCAAATACATATTTCTAATATATTTTTAAAAAATAGATTAAAAATAGCTTTTCAAAATACATTTAAAACAGTTTTAAAATATGTGCGCTCATACAAGCGTACTTTAGCGCAAAGGTGTGACTTTTAGGGAGGTGTGATTTTTTTGCTTCTAAACGCCATGTGCATTCATGAATAAAGATACAAACGCATATTTGCATAAGCAATAATTTTCCGCGGCGTGAGATTTAACTGCTTTCACCTTGGAACTGAAAGCCGTAGTAAAACAAAAATCCAAAATAAAACGAGTTAAGTACTTTGCTAGTTTGTTATTAGACTGCTAGCTGTCCCTTTTCAGTCAATTGAGCGGGCGAGCAAATCACAAAAACAAGCTCGGCGAGGCTGGAGCGAGCGAACGAGCCGAGGGGAAACTGGGGGAGACGCAGTAGGAAAAGGGACTGCAGTCTTTTCTGTAACTTTCGCGTTCGTATTCCCCGCCGCACCAGGGACGGAAAACTCCGATTGTCCATAGACAATAGAAAGCTGTCAGGGAAGTTTGACGAGTATTAACAATCTTGACACATCTAGTGTAAATCGATATCTCCAGTTTCACATCAGAGTTGAGACGATGACATGTAATAGTGTGAATGAAAATGTTTTAGACAATTTGGTTGCCTCGGCTGTTTAGTTTTAAAAGAAGAACAGACATTAGCGGTGGAAGCGCTTCCATCGGAGAAAGATGTCATGGCTGTGCTACCAACTGGCTTCGGAAAATCAATAATTTATCAAAGCTCTGTCCTTGTATGATAGTGGCCGACATAAACAAAACAGTCGTTAGACGGTCAAAACTGACAACGGAGGAATTATAAACATCGCAGCTCCACGCGACTATAACGGGAAGCGAATGGATGCCAAAATCACAGCCTTGATTCAGTAAGGCAAACTTCAAGTTTCTATCAGTTGAATTGCTTTCTTTTTAAGCTTCAACTCTCTCTGCTAAGCTTGCTAAATGGATCTGAAAATTAATATCTTGCCACGACGAAAACTAAAATAGCTGGGCCCAGCGTGACAAAATAACAGGAAATACATTCCGTGGCTAAAAAAAAACATTTCAGATCCTGTCATGTCATTTCAGAGAGAAAAGCTAAAGAATGAGTAAACCTTTCCTACACAAAAACCAACATGTCAATTATGGCAAAAGCAACAAACCTACCGCCAGGTAAACAAGGACGCTAAAACAGGTCAAATTCTACAAGAGCAGACACCACGGGAAACTACAACAGAGAGACTTGACCTCTTGTCCGTTGCACGCGATATTTTGAAGGTTTAAAATCCTCCATATTTCTGATTTTCAGTGCACATTTCCACTTTGCTATCGTCTGATCCCTCTCGATCTTTCTCTTTCACAGAGCGGTTGTCTGGAGAGCGAATTTTTGCGGGCCTTCGAGAACCGTTGCGTACCCAGTGCATTCTCAAAGTTACTTTCACTAAGATGCAGCCAATTGCCCCACAGAAAATTGCTCTTACCGGAGGATCACGGTTGTAAGGATATGAAAAATTGAACAGCTTATTCAAGTTCTATTGAAGAGAGCAGAAAAAAAATCACGAAGGTTAACATTGTGAATATACTAAACGCTACTGCGGAACTGAGACCTATTATTCAGTAACCGGATACCGGGAGCAACAACATGTCATTTCTTTAAGCATGCCTGTCAGTCTGCCTGTCATGAATTGGATAAGCTTTTTGTGATATCCGGAATAATCGTTCTCAGCAACAGGTAACACCGCGTCTGAGAAATTGAAAAGAAAAATGGCATCCAAATTTGTACTCTAGGTTGGATTTTTCTCCTCAGACTGGGCGCTTTTATAGATAACAACTCGCAACAATTACAACAGTTTCTAGTAATTACCAGTACTTTATGTACGTGTTATGGTTATTACATTTATGGGTGATACAATACGTGAATGAATCTTCGATAGGAACTAGACATCCGCACAGGCGACTTCTCTTTGATTCTATTTCTGATATTCTTTGGGTGACCCTATTCCGCGGAATGACGGAATGGCGGAATGGAATGGTGGAATGGCGGAATGGCGAAATATTCTAAAACACGGAATGGCGGAATATTCTAAAACACGATTGTCGATACGATCAGGGCGCGAAAAATGATCCTTTTTCGTGCCCTGATAAGATGCCCTGATAAGATCTTTCATCCTCCTGGTGGAGGAAGAAGACGGTAAGTGTTGTGTGTTTGGAACTTTAAATGTCGCGTTTTTGGTCATTTTCAAGGCATTATACATGACATGATTTTGTTTTTTTTTGCGAGCTGTTTTGCTAAGTGAGTGTCCTTTCGAAGTTTGTGTTACAACACCTAAGCTTCATAGTTGCGTGTGATTTTCTCTCGCAGATGTTGTGTTCATTGCAGAGAAAAAACCCATCGGTAAGTAAAAATAACATTTTAAGCCGCTTAGTAATAAAGTTGTTACATTCATAGAGCGGTTTTCAATTGAGTGTCGTAAAACCAAAACCAAAGTAATTAGTCTGACCAATCACAGCAGTCGTAAACAATCCAGTGAACCAATCAGAGCTCGAAGCAATTACATGTCGGCGGCGCCAAGCGCGGGAAAACGCGTGCGAGCAAGTCACGATTGGTTTTGGTTTTACTTCTGATTGGTCGAGAAAGTGGCACGAGATTTTTTAGCCAATCACAAAGCGTAGCAATGCAAAACCAAAGCAATTGTGTAATTACTTTCGACACTCATTTGAAAACTGCTCTATATGAATGTATAAACGCGGTCATGTTAAAACGCAGACTGCAGACTACAGACTGCAGACTGTGCAGACTGTGCAGACCATGCAGACTGTGCAGACAGAGAATTTTTTTCCTGATTATTTTGTTACTTTTCCAAAAACAAAAACCGTGAACACTTTGATTTGATTTTGACATTTCCCATTGTGCAGCAACCAATCAGAAGCGACTCGAAACCGCAAGAAACCCAAACAAACGGTTTATAGTCACGAAACTACGCTTCTCTGTTTCCTTGCAAAAGAATCGTCGCCGCCTGGCCACATTACCCTCCTGACCAGAAATCTTCCAGATGCTCATAAACCTTGCTTTTAGCACTTTCACTGTTTGCTAGTGCACATAGATCGCACGTCCAATGGCGGAGGCAAGCTATATCACCACTTCGCAAACTTAGTCTCCCAGTTTACACTTTGTTTTCCAGTGGAAATACTCATTAAATGCAGTGTTATTACTTGGGCGTAGCGACCAAGTATTAAAATGCAGTTTGATCGTCCACAAATGTGCAGTATTGCGCAACTCTGGGGATGGCGGGATTGTTCAAACCTTCACCGCGGTCACAAGTCCGAGGCGTTTTTCGTTTTATTTGGTGGGATTCATTGAGTATTAAGTGGAAACGTGGGCAAGGGTGTATAAAATAATTAGTTTATGTAACTATCTTTTCATCTTTCCGGCTCAAAATAACGAGCTTCTTTTCGATCGTTGAAAACTGATCAAAACGCTTCGTGTCCGAGCAAAATTGTGTTGGCAAATGGCGCCGAAAGTTCTGCGGTTCATAGTTTTCAAACGCTTAGAACTTTTTTTAGTAAACTTTCAAAACGTTTAGTGAGTTGACAGTGTATTGTCGATATATGAAACTTTTAATAAACAGTGAAAATGACAACCTTACCTTTGAAGTACTTTGGTTAACTTTTGCAAATTTCTCTCGTTAAACCGCGGTGGAGTACACCTGTTGTTTGTCGATGCGAGGCGAACGTCACAAAGTGCGAGTTGTGTTTTCTCTATTGCATCTAACAGTTTCATATTCAATATGCGTAAAGAAATTACTCAAGAAGACACTGCGAAAGTATTTGACACTCGCGATTAATTCTACGATACCTTCATGACGGAAACCCGCTAAAACATGTTCAAACGAACATGAAGAAGATAATTTAGACGAATACATACATAGCGCTTATTTAATAAGAAGTGAACAGTGGACAGCGAAGGAAGAAATATAAGCGTGGTAGGAATCCCAATTAATTTCACTTCTTTCGGTTGTTTGCCTTTCATTAATTTTTATTTCGTGAAGTTGAAGGAACAGAACAGCCAACTGAAACTTTGGGTGCAAAAAATCACCGCCGAGAGAAGATGTAAACAATGCACCGGGTATCTTGCGAGACGTTTCTTGCGAGTTTTGCTTCCGCTAGTGAATGTTTCTCGGGCGAAAATAACCTTAAAGCGATCACTTTTTCATTTAATTTTCTTTTCTGTGTTTCGGATACAGAGGAATAAAAACTGGATATATTTTCGTGTGACTAATTGCGAGATGTTTTATGAAACAGCTGCGTTAAGCGTTACTGGAAAGGTTTCAAATTACTTTCACATTATGCAAATTGCAACATTTTTACCTCAACTGCAAAAATATGTTTCAAAGGGCTAAATTTGTTTCTCTCCTCCTAAATTATCACTTTTGTCGTTAACTTTGATTAAATTTATAAGTTTCATTCAAACTTTATTATAATAACGGCGGGAATACTTCCAGCAAAACTTTCAATTGAAAAAGTTGTTTTGACCTCGGGTCCGGACCAGGCAATTACATCATGGCTTCGAAAGGCCACTTTGCGGCTACATTTGCATTCACTTCAAAAGTGTCAGAAACACAGACCAGCTAGTTACAAGATTTAGCTAAAACCAATAACAACCATCGGGAAATTCTGACATACGGCCTTTTTTCAACGGTAAGTACAAAGTAGGCATCGATTTGTATTTTTCAGTATGTACTCGTCTTTTGACACAGTGGACACGCTACTTTAATAATTTGAGTGCGATCTCGCACGCTAAGTGTACTGTGTACTGTGTCTGCGCTTCTTTGTTAGACTGCTCACACTATCCGAATACTCCCTATCATCAAACCGTGAAATAACGTGCATGCAGATTCCCAAGACAATTATTCTCCAATATGCCTAATACAACGACGCCCAAGTATACGCTTCCACAGCGTCTTGTTTTTGTTAAGGTATAGCAAATAGTCAGCAAGTTCTTGAATAGACGGAAAATCGCGGACATCAATATAAGACAATGGAATAGCAATTTCCTTGTAGTCTGCACCCCCCATTACAATGGGAACGATTTCATGCTCCAAAGGTGAACCCCAATACGTCTCTGTCACGTAATCAAGGCATTCTGTGTTTTCAAAAGCAAGCTGGAATTTGTAAGAGCGAAGAAGTTTGACACAATCTCCGCTATTATGAGGACAACTTTTGCCACTGCAAGCACCTAAAATATCCAGTTTTACGAACTGTTTCAGTTTATCAACGTAAGAGAACAGTTTACCAGCGATATTGCTGACCATCCGCACGATCAACTTGTCTTTGCCAGACGAGTAATCACTTCGTATTTGTACCGGGTCAAATTCGCACATTAAGATTTAAACAATAGGCCTTTTGTTTTTAGTGTCGCTGCCGAAACCACGCCGAAAAGATTGTGGATGATCGTAAAATCTTCGGCTTGACAATCTGAGCGCATGCTAACAAAGAACTCTTTTGAAATAGACTCATAAAACTGGCTCGGTCATAGATTTTCAGTTTCAGTTTAGTAGAATGTGCGCTCATACAAGCGTACTTTAGCGCAAAGGTGTGATTTGTAGGGAGGTGTGATTTTATTGCTTCGAAACGCCATGTGCATTCATGAATAAAGGGAAACGCCACGGGAAACCACAACAGACAGACTTGACCTCTTGTCCGTTGCACGCGATATTTTGAAGGTTTAAAATCCTCCATATTTCTGATTTTCAGTGCACATTTCTTGCAAACACGAGCAGATAGACTGGGTGCAGAGTTTTCGGAAAGCTTTAGACTTTCAGTCACGATCTTGTTAAGCGGAGCGCCATCCTTCGAAGTAGTGAAAAGGTTTTTAGATGATATGTAATTTTCCTTATTCTTAAAATTTGTCCCACACAAAGGACAAAAATCAGAGGCGCCTGTGTCTTTCTTCGGCTTTCTTCCTCTACTTTTTCGCTCATCAAGGCGATATTTAAACAAACTCGCGAACAGCAGGAAATTACATTTTCTGTCCTTGAATAAACGACGCGAATGGAGTCCGCTTTGTAAATAATAAATCCACAATCGGTATAGTACGAAGCACGGTTCTATTTTAGCCCACATGCCGGTTTCGCGCGTGTTTAAAAGCAGAGAGACAAATAGAGGCGGAGTTGTCTTTTATTAAGTTGACACGATTAGTTTATTTTTAAAGGGTTCTCACACTTGGTGGGCGGAGTTTCTGAACGTGTTTGTTACAGAAGAGACTGCAGTCCCTCTTTCCCTTCCCGCCTCTTCCCCAGAGCCCCCTCGGTTCGCTCGGCACTCAATCGCCGATCGCGTATTTGCTCACCCGCTCGACTATCTAGAGAGGGACTGCTAGCAGTCTAGTTTGTTATCCGATGAATGTAGCTGCCGTTAGCCTCGCAAAATAGACTTTCAGGCATGATGTCAACGAATAAAGCAACACGTTTACGTAACAATTATTTTCGCGGCTACAAGATTTGAATGATTTATAAAAGGCAGAACGAAGCTCGTTTAAAACCTTAAGAACGCAACCAATGTGTTGTTGTTAGAGGAACTTTTAAGCCTCGCTCACTCGCTGTTGTCAGTTTTATCGTGTCCGTTATAGCTCTATACCTTTCTCACGGGGTAACTTGCCACTCAGCTCGGTCCCGCCGAAGATTCATGGGAAATTTTGAATTTCCCTCGCCTGTTATAAGCCATTGTTTTTCATCATTGATCGTTTTTGCCCTTACATGGTCAAAAACGATCAAGAATACAATACCTATTGTTTTCGAAATTGACCCGCTTTTCTTGATACGTCATAGCAACCAGACATTTTAACTTCCGCGTCACTCTGGCTTGTCCGTGAAAGGCACAGCTGCATGTAGGAAACAGCCTACAACACTGAGGTCCGATGATCATGATACTCAGACGACTGATCTGCTTTGTCCACTGAAGATGTTCCCGTTGTCATTTTCATGTTTGCTGGGTAAGCACTCTAGTATTAATTCCTGTCTTTTATTTTGTGTATTTCATTATGATGGAGAGGCAGTTTGAGAAGAAAGAAAAGAAAATAACCCAAGATGGCGCGTTCGAGCAGCCGGTGCCTAACCTCACTGTATATTAATCACGTCACGGTCAAAAGCTGCAACTCAAAATATATTAACATTCTTAAATACTCGTTTTCTGTCCTTTTCTTTTACATTCCTCTGTCTGTGTGTCGGACAAAGAGAAGTTATCAAAATATGAAACACATGTTTTAAGTTGCGATATGCAGTACCGCTAAGAGGTTTTGCTAACGCGTTTGCCAACGCTTTAGCCAGCGCCTTTGTTATTCATTTCGCTACCTCCAGCTTGTTTGGAAGGTGTGAAATAATTTTTTTTTCGTTCCATTGCGCTCTTTCTTAAAACGACACAAAAGTCGCTTCAACCTGAAATTAACCTCGGAAATATACACGCATGTAATTATAAATTTTGCATCGCTTGAAATTTGACCCGAATTTAGTCACACAATTACTAACAAGCTCTATAAAATCCTCCATTATGTTATGTTTCTCTAAACTATATATTGCGTAAGATTTGTTTTTTTCGTGGCGAGCTGCTGTAAGCGGCGAAGCCACAATTTTCGAGTCTCGACTTGGAAGCGGCAATCGAGCGACTCAAAATTGGCTGGTGTCCTTCCAATCATTTGTTTATCTCAGCGCTCGGTTAAGTAAAATAGTTTCGTCGATTGATTGTTTTCTTTCTGTTCAGAATTATTTTTGTCCGGTTTAGAGTAACGTTTTCGCTCAGTTCTGAATTCGAACACATAAAATATTTCTCGGAGTCCCAGACATGCTAGCCAATGCGTGAGTAAACAATTCGTTAAATATTTCGTCATTCAATGTGCACAGTTTTGGATAACGTGTCTTAAATGAGTTGGATCGCCTTCTAATAACCTTCTTGGTAGTTTGCCTGGGGAAGGCAAGGGATTTTTCTTTTCTTTACACGAGGAGCCGTGAGCGGCGAGGCCACAAGCGATCGAGCGACTCGAAACTCGGCTGGCTTGTTCTATACAGTTGTTTATCTTGTCGCTTGGTTTAAAATAGTTTTTGTCGATTTGTTCAGAATTATTGTTTTCTTTCTAATCAGAATTACTTTTATCCGACTCAGATTAAGTTTTTCGGTCACTTCTGAATTCGACGCTGTCCCAGACATGCCAGCCAATTATTGTGGAAACAATTCGTCAATGAATTCGTCATTCAATGCGAAGAGTTGTTGATAACATGTCTTGAATGAAATGGATCGCCTTTTAATAAGCTTCTTGGTGGTTTGCCCCTTCACGAGGAGCTGTGAGCGGCGAAGCCGTAAGAGATCGAGCGACTCGAAATCGGCTGGCTTGTTCTAATCAGTTGTTTATCATGTCACTTGGTATGAAATAGTTTTTGTCTATTTGTTCAGATCAAGTAAGTTTGTCGGTCTGAGTTCTTTTTATACGACTCGTGTTTCATAACATGTACATTATTTCCTGCAGTTCCAGAGATGCGGGAATTATCTGATGAATGAACTCGTTTTGTTCACAGCACTTTTTCAATTAATCAATTTATTTTTCACTTACACCATAACACAACAATTTCCTAACATTGATAATAATGAGTAAGGTTCGAAGAAACTGGAGTCCAAAGAGAAAAGAGCTTGTAACGTATACAACAGCTTAAAAATGTGATTGACTTATGATAAATTGATAAAAAGAAAATAAGAAAATATAAATGAAATAATTATTGGAAGTTAACAATTTGCAATCATTAATTTTTAGAAATTATAATCAATAATAATCATTTTGACAACATTCTAAATAACTTGAAGTGAGGAAAAGTGCTTTGATGTCACACATTTTTTGTTGTTTTTTTTTTGTTTTGTTTTTATTAATTCCAAAGTACAACAATGATAATAATTATCACATATACATACCCACACAGACTACACGGTCCGTGGGTCATTCGTCCATTCAATTTTTTATTTAAATTAAAAATTGAAAATCGATGTCCGTTTTGGATTTTCTAAAATGTTTATTGGAAAATTGTTTTATCTAATACAATTTGTCCATTTTTATGCGATGAAATAAATCGAAAAGGGTATATCGTTAACTTTACTTCAACTCGCCTTTGCAAACATAAATTGAAAATTGGTTATCAATTTTCAATTTTTGTTTCCATTTTAAAATAGGTTGAGATTGAGCAAAGTAAAAAATTGAAAACTGACTTCAATTTTCAATTTTTGTTTTCAATTGAAAATTGGCAATCGATTGAGCGAATTAGGGAAAAAGTTGACGCAGTGAGGGTGGCTGCGGAGCTAAGAGGAAAAACGTACTGTAGGATAGGCTTAGGACTAGGCTGGGAGGGGAAATAACCCCACTCCCTTTGGACTAAGGGCACAACCTCGTTCCCAGGGTGAAAAAGCAATTAAGACCTCTGGGAGACTCGCACAAAGGGGGGGGGGGGGGGGGGGGGGGGCTTAATAAATACTTACAAGTCGCCTATTAACGTTGTGAGATCAAGAATGGAAGGCGATGTGAAAAAGTACTGTTCATATTGAAACCGAAACCCATTCCTACCAAGACACCCCCCTCCCCGCCCCGCTTATTTATATATTTATCCCCAGCGAGAGGGAAGGTTAAAAGAGGGAGGTTGGGGTATTTCCCTGATAAGTAAATATATTGAAGAAGTTATGGGTGTTGCATGGTGGCCCGTGCTGGTGTACTAAAACAACAGAATTTTGCACAGGTTTTGCAGTAACAAAATTGAACTAGAGACTGGATATTCCAAGGGGAGGAAAATGAAATTTTTCCGGAAGTTTATAAGCTATATCGTATATTGGAGACTGGACAAAGCAAAGATTAATTATAAAAATAACAGAGAGAAACGTTTTAAACAAAGATGGAGGAAGCAGAAAATGGAAATATAAAGGATGCTAACGACGTAGTAGACTAGAGTTATTCAAAATATACCGTACGTAAGCTTAACCAAGCAACGATGTCCTTCGTACACTGTTCAAGCTCGTTATTTGACAAACAGTTTTGTCAATGTCTTCCAATCTATTACAAAACCTTCTTAGTGACCTCGAACTAAGGCCTCTCTTATCAGGAAATGCTTCTTTTAGTAATGAGCTAACCTCGGAGTGTGTTTTGCCTTGAGTTAATACAAGATCCTTTATATATTCAACACTAAAGTCGTCCATGTTTGTGACGTTTACTCTTTCACATAAATTTCCCGCTTCTTTCTTAATTCAGTCCCAGACTCTTCCATCTTCACTTTCAAGATGGCGGCATCTTGAAAGCGGGGATGGCGCTGGGGACGAGGTTGACGGTTGACTCATGACGCAGTGGGTAGGGGATGGGATGCCCCCGATTTACGTACTTTGATCCAGACATCACCCTCCCCCACTGGAGTGCTTTTGTCACCTCAAGTGCAAACGATTTTCAATTTTAAGCTTAAAAACAAAAATTGAAAACTGATCGCAATTTTCAATTTTTTGGACTTTCGTCGAAAACGGAATAATCAGCGATGTCATAAAACTTTAACATTGGTTTCAATTGTTAGTGAAAGAATGATGTCGGTTGTTTAATTTTCTCTAAATTGTCGACGGTAAAAATGAAAAATGCATGCCCTACTTTAATTTTTTTTAAAGGAAAGAAGTAAAATGATTTTGATATTTCTTTTTTTCTATTTCTTCTGATAAAAAAAAGAAAATCCAAAACGGACATCGATTTTCAATTTTTAATTTAAATAAAAAATTGAATGGACGAATGACCCACGGACCCTACACACCTCTACATACATGCAATCATACAATCCCTACATCAGCTTATTCTAATACTATGCCTATGTATTTAACAAGTACTTTATGTAAATAATTACTTACAAAATCCTTTTAGATTAATTAGATTACAAATTAGATTACAAAGTCCATTTGTCCATTAATTTTTGTAGACTTTTATTCTTGGTACAGATATATTTTTCTGTTTCATATTTAATATTTACCCTAACTATAAAACTATCTATGTTCGGAAGTAGTTAAGGACTTGGCGGTACCAGATCAGTTTTGTAAAACTGATCTGATACCATGCCAAGTCTTAACTACTTCCCATCTGTTGGATTAAAAAATATAGAAAAATCAAATGAAACTATATGTTAATAAAAACAAAATGGTGCGTTCATTTCATTGCGTGATTCCACATAATAGAATCCTTTGCGTGACACAATTCTCGGAAACACAGGAAGTCTACACAGGATTGAATTAAGGAAAGTTATTTTTGATTTAATTCTTTTTCATTTTATAATGTCCATAAGCATATGAATTTATACCATCTTCCAGTATATATCTTTTGTCATCGAAACAGCTGAGTGATACTTTATTGATTTCATAACTTCCTAATTGATGGTTATTGCTTCGGATTGTTTTCATTGTATGATGCATCTGTTTATTTCCTAATAACGTTTCTTTATAATCTTGATGCTTGATATTATTTTTGATAATATTCTTTTTGATTCCCTTGGCAGTCTTTCCTCCTTTTTGGTTGTCTTTCGTGTAACTATACATTTTAGATCGTAGACCGATGAATTCACAAATAGGAACTCCTGCGGCTTCATCTTTGAATTTGCCAATAACTTTTTTATTTGTCTTATTAAAATACGGTGAGCTTTCAGGGTAGTCACTGTTATCGAATTTATTTTTATCATTCCAAAAGTCTTGGTATACATCTTCAGCTTCGATTTCATAGGTCAAGCTGTCTGTGTCTGTGAAGAGTAACTTGGCTTTGTCTTCATATTTCTTTTTAATGTAGTTATAATGGAAATCATACATTAATGTCTTGCTTAAATCTAAGATGCACATACCCACATATGCCGGCCTGTTTAGGGTAAGTGTTTCTTTGATCTTATGCACAGCTACTAGATTTTCGTTGAAGATCTTACTACTAACATACGTTGGTTTACTGGCATATTTCAATAGTTTTTTTTCATCGGTGATTAGTCTTACATCTACTCGCTTTCTAATATTTTCCATCGTTTTACCAAATAAGTTTAAAGAAGTCTTTTTCAAAAGCATTTTTTGCGTTCTTCCTTTTTTCTGTATTAAAGTCGATATACTGTTTTAACCAAGGAGATTGATCAAACTCTAGTACTCGATGGACTTTAGTTATTTTCAAACCAAGATCAGTGTATAATTGAAGGTTCCTATAATGGAGCACGTATTTTTCTTTGTTCTTCAAGGTTGGTATCAATTTATGAACTAAACCAGTTGATATTTTATATTTCTTCGCGATGTTTTTACAATACCCAGACAACATACTCTCAGTTACTTTAACCTTTTCCGGCCCTAGCGGGTAGTCATTATGAAGATTGTGTAACCCTTCAGGATACTCTAAATCTACTTCCAGTATCAAACCCTTCTCACTATCTTCTTTATACTTGGCTAGGTCTATCTTATCGATCTGTTTTTGTGTCATCCATCTAAAACCGCCAGTAGGTAGGTATTGTGACATAGCCCAACCATATAGATTGTTAGCATCCAGATACATTATATACTTTGAGGGCACCTTCTCATCATATGTTTTCATGCATTTATTGTTTGCTTTACCATACCTATTGGCAATGTAGCTTATTCCACCACGCATTCCTTTTTCGATAAATTGAAACATGTCAATATCAGTTATAAGTTCTAATTTGATATCAGTCATTTTAAGCATAGCATCCCAAGACAAACCTGGAGATGTGAAATAATGACATGGATCTAATTTGTAGTATTCTAGACAGGTCTTTCTAAAGTTTTCAAACACATCAGCTAGCAAAAGGATATCAGATTTAAGATATAAATTATGGTATTCACCCATATTTTGAAGATTGAAGGTATTCCACACATTTTGAGCATGTTTGTAATCTTCATTTGATATATGTTCATCATTCAATATGCTGTAAAATTCTTCTTTTGATGGCAGTTTTTCATTGAACTTTTCAAAGCTATCCATGAAGTCATATGGATACACTCCTTTTCTAGCCATCAGATCAAGCTTTTTACCTTTGAATTTTTGAGAGGTATATTTTAATGATTTTCTTGGTAGATTACTCACTAGTTTTTCCAAACCCGAGCTCATGAATTGGAAACTATCGAGAAAGGTTAAGTGATTACCCAACATGAAAGCCATATACTTTTCCATATTATTCGGAATTGCATTGATATTCATTTGACATTTTTCACCTTTTTTATTTGTATATGTATGCTTCTTGACTATTTCACCAATCTCTTGCATGATGAAATGAGAGTCATACCCACGGAGATTATGGAATATCACAGGTATTTTAATTTCTTCTGGTTTTATTCTGAGTTTTAAATTACAATCTTGATGAGCGGATCCTCTGTACTGACCAGTGATATGACAGTGATCTCTTACTCTTAGATCGGTTTTGTTATATTCTTTCTCGCATATGTGGCATTTATCAGCTTTTTGGAATTCTTCTTCATCGTCTTTGGTCATTCTTAATGGTTTATTGAATTCTTTTTTCATAACCTTCTTACAATATTTAACTTCCTCCAGCATAGCTTCCATGAATTTGTATACAGCTCTTTCGCCTCTATAGACCTGAACTGGTTTACTGTATTTATCATCATAGCAACAGACAACTTTGTATCCATATCCACAGTCTTTATGTTTTTGATATGATTCAGTATATGATTTATCATTGTTTGGTTGACATCCTTGTACTTTTTCTGTAATAGCCTCAAAATCAGCATAGATTACAAATGGAACAGCTAACTGTTTATGATAATTGTTAAATTTTAATATGTTATTATCTTTTTCAGGCATTTTTACAGCTTGTTTACCATTAATTACAATACAGTTTTCTTTATGATTATTAAGGATTGTTTCAGAACTGAAGCATTGTGGACAATGCATGCAAAAATGTTTTCTGTGTTCGTGTTTCGTCTGATTGTACATGAATTTATTGAAGTCTTTTATTAATACATAATGTTTGTTTTCGTTTTCTGTGATCAATAACAAGTTCATATGATCTTCGTACTTTTCTTTGGATACATAGATAGGATATGGTTGCTTTTCCTCATAACCGAATACATTGATATTGATTTCATTTTGTTTTTCTATTTTATTATACAGTTTGACAGTCACTGGGAATTGAATTCCAGAGTAATCTAATTTTTCAATAAAATCTTTGTCGACTTTTTTGATTCTCTGTGGATATTTGTCTTGAGGGTTCAAGTACCTTATATGACACCATCTAAAACACTCATTGTCTTTATTTTTCATGTTTATCAATCCCTTAGCACTATTTCTTAGTTCTGAAGGTAATTGAATGTAAGATGATCCCTTTAATGGTTCGTATTTAACAATATTAATATAGTGGTTGTCAATAGATCTTATTGTCCATCCAGAACCCTCAGAAATCCATTGAGCTACACTATTTAATATCTGTTGTTTAGACAATTGTAACGCTTCAGCGATTTCTATGTGGTTAATAATCGTCTGAGCCACACTGTTAAAATATGCAGTCTTAGGCACTATTTCATCACCAGCTAGTTTCTCAAATGTGACCTTTAGTGTTTCAACAAATTTAATTCCTTTTGTATCACTTAGTAGGGTTTTAAAATGGTTTTCAATACCTTTTCTTGTTTGTTGTAATTGTGTTAAAGGGTCTTTATTATTCTTTAATGTAATTTCGAAGGATTTAGTATAACCTTTTAGAGCTTTGTTTGTTTGCTCTATCTTAGTCCTTGGAGCTGGTACAGGTTTAACTGTTTTTTTAGTCCTTGGTGTAGGAATTGGTGTCTTTTTTAATTGTTCTATTTCTTCTAACCATTCAGAAGGTGGGGGTGGTAATCTTTTCCTCTCAAAATAGTCAACCAATTCTTTTACTGTTTGTCTTGGTGATTGGTTTGGTTTTACACTCTTGCGAGGTGTTGGAATAGGCCTCCTTGGTGTTGGAACTGGTTTGGTATCATCTACGATGATAATTTCAGGCTTTTTCTTCTGTTGCTTTAAAAGCAATTTGATTAGTTCTGATTTACTAAGTTTCTCAAGATCGATCTTGTTCATTTTATATACTATAGTATAGATAATTCTTTATATGTATTCAGTTGGTGCGTTTAAGTATGGTTGAGAATTTAAGTGATCCAATCATGGATCTATTAAACTATATATTTCTTAGTTTTTATTGTGTGTTTAAATGAACGAATTCACGGATCTGCCTATTAATATTATCCATATGTTTATTAGTTTTCAAATGACAGAATTTTCCAGCAAGTGAGTAGTTGATATTGTTATTACATGCACGGCAATACCACTCTTTATTTAACATATAATGAGTTTTGGATCTTTTAATAGCTTCTTTTTTGGCTTCTTGGGTTTGGTATATAGGCGGTCGCCCCCTACCTCTTTTTATTATTACTTCTTTTTCCATTATATTATTACTATATATTATTTTATCTTTATATGCGTTTAAATATGGTTGAGAATTCAAATGATCCAGTTATGAATCTTTTAAACTATATTCAGATATTCATTTCAGTTTTCAATTCAGCTATATTATCAACTTTTGTTTGTTTCAACACATTACATTCCTCATCGTATTTATTGTTTTCTATCTCATTGCAGATAATATTCAATAACTGTTTCAATGTTATATCTTCATCCATTTCATGTATTTTTTTATGATAAAGTTTCAATAATTTCTTTTTATATTGTAACATATCCAATCTACGCTCATTATCGTATATTTTATCACGAAGATTGTCTGATTCATCTTCACATTCATTAATTTGAACATTTATTTTTTCAATATATTTCTTAATACCACTCATGATATATATAAACATTATATATTTTTGACATCTTTTAACGGTATCCATGAATTAAATTCTTTTGGATAACCAGACCATGATACCAAAGCTTGTTTTTTCTTGTAATCCCTCCTAATGACTTTGTCAATTCTGAATACATCCTGTTTTGCTAATTGTAATTCAGGTTCATAAAATGACCCTTCTATTGATTCATTATTAAGATCCTTTAACTTATATGTAATAGGGTTTGTGTATTGTATCTTATCGACTGTAAACACTTCTTCAGTCCAGTTTGGTGTATAACCCTTGTCGAACACATTCCGTTTATACTTTGAAATTCTAACCTTATCACCAACTTTAAATTTTGGTTTATATGATAATAGTTCCGTATCATATAGATTGAAATAAACAGTTCCTTCATTCTTTTTCATAGATGCTTCAATAGGTTTCATTTTGATGCTTGAATGCTTTGTACTGTTGAATTCATTTAATAGTTTTGGTAACATGTCTAAATATTGTGTTGTATTTTGAGCTGTGAATTGTTTCCACATTTTAGATTTTAATGTTCTGTTAAATCTCTCAATAATAACAGCTTTACCTTCATTGAGAGTGGAATACATCTCAATATTATTTTTCTTTAGCCAGTCTTTGAAAGTTTTATTATAGAATTCAGACCCTTGGTCTACCCAAATAAATTTAGGTTTTCTTTTATACTTTTTAATAACATCATCAAATGATTCAGTAATTGTATTACCGGTTTTATTTTTAATGGGAATGCTCCAAGCAAATTTTGAAAACACATCAATGATATTTAACAAATATCTATATCCTTTATTCCTTTTTGAAAACTTCTGCATTTCTACAAGGTCAGCGCTCCAAATATCATCTATTCCATTAACAATAACACGTCTCTTTTGAAATTTCCGTTTGATTGGTTTATGTAGTTCATTTGCAAGGAGTTCAGCCCAATCATTACTCAACTCCTTTTTACGTTTTTTGACTTCCTTTTAACACCTAATCCAAGTTTTTGTTTTACATCAATCGTGTTTCTAGCCAACCAATGCCCCCATTGTCTTTCATTATACGGTACGTTGTCTAAAGCTTGAACCATTTTTCGGTCTGCCTTATTTTTACATTTCCTATCATCATTGCAGACTGAATAATCGACATCATGTTGCATTGCTATTTCATCAGTTCTTCCTGTAGGTTGGTCATATATTTCTAATATTTGGCCAGTTGTTGGGTCATATTTCACTTGACTCTTTAAATCATTATATGGGCCAGTATATTTATGGCCGGGTAATGTCCAACCGCCTTTTGGTTTCGGAAGCTTCCCAATGGCCTTATGAATATCAATCCCACTACCTTTATGCAATGGATCTAGTTTCTTACTAATATCTGAAGTTAAACTATCTAAGGCTTGATCCAAATATTTATCAGCCATTCCTTTTATTTTTTGTTTAGCATAACCAGATTTAATTGCCTTTGATGCTCCGATTCTACCTAAATTATACAAACCTTTTAAAGCGCTTTTAGCTGCTATTTCACCAAGACTGTGACTACCTTCTATATTTAAAAAGCCCCCATCTTGTGAGGGCTCCATTAGTTTCCCTGGTTCTTAACAAAACGAGATTTAGTAATTCCACATTCAGCGCAAGTGCATTTCAACATAGTTCGACCATTTTTAGTTTTCACATATCGTTCGCTTCCTGGTACACATTCAGTGACTTTCTTCTGCTTTACACAATAACTTTTCACCATTTATATATATAAGTTAGATATTTCTAAAATAATTTTCCAGGAATCTCTCATTCTTCATTGTGTCATATATGTCGAACACTTCCAATAGATTGTAATATGAATTCCCTTTATTCATTTCATTCAGAAAGTATAAACAGAAGTAACCACATGTAGTCGTTTTTATGTTCTGGATTTGGTTGTTTTGATGTAACAGAGTCATATTCTTTCTTTTAGCATGATTTACAATCTCCTGAAATGGGGGCATACCAAAACTGTCAAAATAATTTATTACGTTGTCTTTGACATATGTGGCCACCCAATGGCTTCCACTCATATATGAGGGTTCAAGATTGTAGATAAATAACGCCTGTCTATGGTTATGTGAAACTCTTTCATCCCTTGACAGAACATCTTTGATTGGGATGTTCAAATATCTACACCATTTTATTAGATCATGATTACTTAACGGGATATCTTTATGGAATTTTGGTTTTACAGTATTGCCCCTAGTAGTGGGATGCCATTGAATGGGCTGTTTTTCCCTAATAGTATGCCTTCTCCCGACTTGTTTTTTTTGGTAGTTTTTTTTTTAATACCCATACCAATTGGATTATCCCATGAACCTATAAATGGAGGTGGTCTATAAATTCCAATTCTCGGAGCTCCCTTACCCCCTTTTTTCTTACTAGTTCCCATTCGTGGAGCCCCACTACCAGTTTTACCAGTCAAAGCATTTAGAAGGAGTGGAACACCAATGCTTGCCAACAGAGTGCCTAAAAATCCACCTGATTGTGTTTTTGTTGGTTTCACATGAACACCTGAACCTGATTGAAGGGCATTCAATATATCCTGTTTTTGTTTCGCAGATAAAAGATGCTTATATTCTATCAGCTTATTAATTTTGTCTTGTGGTACGAGAAAACCACCCGACTGTACGCCTTTGCCAGATATTGATTTCACAATCTGAGAAGCACCTTCTGAAGCCAATCCAGCAAGAGCTGATAGCCCAAGGGTTTTGCCTATAGTAGGTGCTAGTGTTTTTCCAATACTTAAGATAGAAGTTAGTAGACTACCTCCAACCTGTTTTCTGATATTACTTTTAACAAGTTTGATATCCATACCCTTATTCATCATACGATTCTTCTCCAATCTCTTCTTCACCATCGATGATACATATAAAACGTCATTGCCATGAAGAGATTTATTTGATAGTCTGAGAACAATAGTTTCCCTTTTTTTGAAAGCATTGCTAAGATTCTTCTTTTGATTGTCAGACAAATTTACTTTGATTTCAAAAAGCTGAGTCATTTCTTATATATAATATATATTATATAAAATTTCACATAATATATATGAAATAAGGATATTTATTTTACACTATAACCAATTCATTACCCACCTTGTCAATGACAACAGATTCTTCATATAGGACTACAGCATGAACATTGAAGTTTGCAGCTGCATTCTGGCTTAGTCTATACCTGAAGATTAGCTGTTTCGGATCTCTTGTTATTTTTTCAGTTTGATACGTAAGATTAAAGTAAATCAACCCATACAGAGAACTATAGTTTGCTAAGTTCAGCTGAGTTCCGCTGTTATAGTCATTTTTTCGCATAGTATATGACATCAAATCGTTAAAGATTCTCACTTTTGATTCTGTATCATACTCTGTTTCTGGATAAAAGACTCCATTTCCATATTCTAGTCTACAGTTTAAAAGGGAAGAGTTATTATCATCAGCATTAAGTTTAAAAGTGTTCATTAGATAAGGACTGTCTTCTTCAACTGCATCATTAGGCGGGTTTGTTCTTTTCAAGTAAACAAAAATGTGTTTGACATTGTCAATACTGCTTGAAATCTGGAAAAATCCTGATGATTGTGTAGGAGCTGATGCTTCGTACATTTCCCTTAAATATTTCCACTGAGTTTCTTTAAGAAATGAACTAACGAAATTGTCATACAATGAATCCTTTGGGGTTAGTTTTGGCACCCATAGCAAAAACCTATTAACAACAATTCTTCCAGCATCAGTTCCATTAGCCATGTGAATGAGTTCACCATCGTTTTGTAGCTCAATGTTAAATTGTATTTGCATTGGTACAAGCATCTTATCTTCAAGTTCTTCAAAAAATGAGAACCTGTTCAATGGTATAATCACATTAATGTTTTTAGCACCACCAGCCCCATTGTCTCGAAGTGCTTGAGTTTGCAACCTGCGAGCTTCAAATCCTGTATTCGTGTTGGCTGTTGTAGCATTCGTGTCCAAATACCAGAAACTGTTTTTAGCGACTGATCTGCTATAATCATCAGAATACTCTAGCAGGTTTTTAACAAAAGTGACTTTATGGAGATTGTCAGTGTCATAAACTATTTTTCCTGCAGATTTAATCATTATGTGGTCAATTAAGGAATGCCCTCCATTAATTACCGTTATTCGATCAGCAGCAGCATATCCTGCTCCGTCTGCTAATTTCTGTAGTTGGAATTGGACTTCAATATAGGCATTGTACCAATCGTAGAAACTCGATCGATCATTAATTGTAAATTTATAACCATTTTTCGTTTGGTGTTGACCGTTAGCTGGAGACCTGATTACATCATCGAGTTGGAATCGCACCAACTCATTTCTTTGTAGAAAATTATCTGTTCTAAAAGACATATATTATTATGTTATATAATTTTAACAATTAAAAAATATATTCATTGATTCTATACAAATCTAACTCTACGTCTTCTCCTCAAACCATCTCCAGAAATGAGTCTATTCAGTATCATATCAGTACTTTCTTGATCTAGTTTTGGCTGATAATGTTGCTGCAGCTGTTTAATGGGTGAGGATGGAACAATTGCTGTTTGTCTTGTAGCTCCTTTTCTCAAATTTGTCAATCTTTTCATTATCAAATCACCAGATTTTTGAGATACCGCCTTACCCAGTCGCTCACCTGCATGGGATATCCCCGATTCTAACGCCTTCTTTGCTATTGGCTTAGCAAATTTCTTGAAAACAGATGATGCAACACTCTTCAACGGTTTGAAAATATTATCAACGATAATTCCCGATCCTTTGTGTCTGTATACAAATTTACCAAGTTTTGGATGGTAAAATCTTTTGAATTCATACGGTTTCATTATACTATTATGTTATATTATTCTATACTTTTCAGAATTAGTGAGAAAGATGTATCTGCTCCATTCAGGTCAACTAATCTTCTTTTTCCATCAGTAATGTATACCCTGATACTACTAATATTATTCTTATTGACTGGATTGAATGTGACTCTTCGTGGTTCGAGGGTAAAGGAGTAACTAGGTTGGAGTACACTGGTCGAGAAGGAATAAATGATGTCTGTATCTTGACCGTCGACAAGACTGTCGTTTATTAGGTTACAATGGATATTCAGGATATCTGTGTCTTGACTGAGATTGGGCACTTTCGGCCCTATATTTGTTTCATTAGATAATACTGTCTTATCAAACCCGATTAGATCATTAAAATTGGAATGCGTCAAATCAAGCTGATAATTCTGAGTCAATGTAATCGTAACCCTAAATGTTGTATTATCGAATTCAAGAGTGATAGGATACGTATCACCAGTCTTCGTTATATCCTTGATATATGTATTGAAGTCTGTATAATTCCATACTCCGGCTGGAAAGGTGATGTTGTTAAATGTTGAACCACTATCAGAGCTAAATTTAATTAATTGATTATTGTATCCAGCATTAACATTAAACCATGTAAAACTCATATTGATAATTCGGTTAAGGCCGATCACATATTGAGAATTACTATCCAATATCATTGGTCTAGTAAATTTTGTTGTGAAATCTTCAGGTTTATTATTCCCTTGATTTTTTACACTATAAGATGATAAAACTATCTCTCGTTCCATTTATATAATAAAGTTACATAAATTATATTTTGAAATATTGACTATACAATTTACTATATTGTGACCTATTGATTTTCGACATTTTCAATAATGTGTCCAATATAGTAACTCCCATATTTCGCATCTCAATGCTGGTATTCCCTGCCAATCTTTCACCAATAATCAATTCCAATTTTTTCAAAAGCTGCTTTACATCATTAAAAAACATAACATTACCACCTCTCTGTTTTCTGCGAATTCCAGAACCTTTCATTGTGTCAACCTTACTCTCATAATATTTTATGTATTCATTCAATGTAAGTCTTGCATTGTCTATTCTTTTGTTTCGCATTTGTCTCTCAGCTTCTGATATAGCCCCACTTTTGAACTGTTTTGTAACATGTGACTTATAGCCTCTTAATTGGCCCCTTTTTGTTTTGGCATTTTTTATAATCTTATTAAGATAGGCCTTAGTCTTTTCATGTGTCATTTCTGGTTGATTTAACCTCATTTCCACATTTTCATAATCCGTAATACCAATATCATTCAAAATCTCATTACTTATATCTTCATCATCTAATCCATAGTCCATCTCTTCTTCTTCATATTCTGGTGGTAATTCATCTGGTTCATCACCAAAGTACTGAGGATCAACATAAATCTCCTTCTTCCCTTCCAGAAGATCTTGTAAAGATTCTTCATATGTTGGTGGTTTTGGTACAATTTGCTTATCTTGATTTGGTGGGACATAATCACCAAATAAATCATCAACTTGCATGTCTTCGAAAGGGTCAACTTCAGGCATGTAGTCAATACCTTGGTCACCTTTTTTAGGTGCTCGTTTCTTTCTTATAGGTACCCTTAAATCTAAATTACTGTCAATAACATCATCTAATTTACTAGTAACTGGTTTGAATACCTTCGCTAATGACTGTTGGCTTGTCTGCTCACCGATATTATGTTTTGTGATTACATCATGGACATAATTGATTTTATCCCCTAATTCAGATTTTCTCTTTGCAAGTTCTTTCCACTTAAGTAAACTCATTTACTGTTATATTATTACGTTACATAAAAATGAAAATCATATATAAAAATAACGTTTAACACTGTGTTATACACCGTGTTGAACACCGTGTTGAACACCGTGTTATACACCATGTTATATTGAAATAATATACCCATATAATATAAATGATAATACCAAATTACGATGCCGATGATGATGTAACCTCAAATTATAAACAGTTATATCCTTTCATGCCTGACCGATGCTTCCGGATGTTGGTTTGCGGCCCAAGTGGTTCGGGAAAAACAAATACACTTATGCATATGATTTACAATTTATTGTACTTTGATAAAATATACCTGTATGCGAAAAACTTAGAGCAGTCCAAGTACCAGAATCTTATAGATATGTTCCAGCCAATAAGTGATGAAGCTGGTTATGATGTTATTGAAGCAAGCAATAATGAAATTATTCCTGTAAATGATATTGATAGTGAAAGTCAGAAAATGGTAATATTCGACGATTTCGTATGTGATAAAAACCAAAAACCATTAGTCGACTATTTTATACGAGGGAGACATAAAAATTGCAGTGTGATTTATCTGAGTCAAAGCTACTATAAGACACCAAAAGACATAAGATTGAACTGTTCACATTTCTGTCTTTACGAATTCCCAAGTACCAATGAGAAAAGTCTAATTTGCCGTGAAAACAGTATTTCAAAACAATTATATGATAAAGCAACTAAAGAACTATTTTCATTTTTATGTATAGACAAACCAAGGAAATTCACAACCAAAAATTTTAATGAAAAAATATAATCGAAATAATATGATGTTATTATATAAATGAGTTACTCAAACGGACGTTTACCTGAATCAACATTTAATAATCAATCTCAACGGGGATTACCTGGTGTTGGGTTTATGTTGAATGACGATGGTGATTTTGATATTCAAAATAAGAAATTAGTTAATGTCAAGGACCCCACAAATTTTAAAGATGTCGTCAACAAAGAGTATGGAGACACGCATTATTTAAAGTTAGATGGAACAACTCATATGGTTGGGGATCTTGATATGCGAGGAAATAAATTAATTCTTCCTGGTGAAATTGATATGGACCGAAAATTGATTACAAATATGGATACAGATGAAAACAATGATTTGTCAGCTGTTAATATGATAACTCTTAAAAATCATAATAATAAAAAAGCTAATATTACAGATGCATATATGAAAAACAAAAGAATAGTATTGAATGATCATTTAGATGCTAATTATCATTCTTTATTAAATGTTCAAGCAGCTGGGGATAATGATGCTTTCCCTTTTTACCATGGGAAGACACATTTTTTAAATTATGACGGTCAACAATATGATGCGAAGAATAAGAAAATCATAAATATCAACACAGATGAAAACCAAGATCTTTCAGCTGTGAATATGATAACTCTAAAAAAATATCATCCCGATGTTCCTGATCACACTCATGAAGTTACTAAAAACATTGATTTGAAAGAACTTTTTAATATTGTTAAGTCGAAACAACAGACATACTTGGATTTAGCTGCAAATTACAACAATCTTGTTAGTTACAACGACGTGAAAAACATTTTTCTTTCTCGTAAAGAAATGCTTTCTATGGAAACGGGCCTTGATATGAATAAAAATACGATCTTCAATGTAAAAGATCCAATAGTAGTTGATCACGCTACAAATAAAGGATATGTTGACACAAAAACTGGTGATAACAACACAAGAATAAATCAAAATACGAATGCAATAAATAATTTAGAAACACTCAAACTTGATAAAACTATTTCCAGCGATCTTGATATGAGAGATAAAAAGATTGTTAATCTAGCAACTCCTAAACCAAATGAGAATGACGCTGCTATAAATGTTTCATTCTTCAACACCGAACTCAATGATTCCAATACAAACTTGTACACACGAATAACGGATGATTATAAGAGTTATGTAAACAAGTCACATATAAATACCTCTACAGCTAAAAAAGATGTTTTTAGATACATGATGGAAGATGTTAATCAGAGCTCGTCGGAGAGTAATATTGTTGTTAATGGTATTATCGATTTTGTATCCAGTCCACACAAAATTAACAAGAAAGCCTATGATATAACTCTTACGACAGACAATAACGATGACTTCGCGTCAAGGATAGGTTTTAATGCACTAAATCTTTCTCAAGGTGAGTTCACTTTGGTAATCGAGTTTTTTGTTCCAGATAAAGCTCATATTAGTTCAACATCTGTCACTGTTGTCTCAACAGTTATCAACATCGGTCAGCAAACAACAAAGATTTTCAACACTGAAGGATATACGAAAAGCATTGTTCATTTACACAAATGGCAGGTCTCTCCACCTGAATATATAATGATAGATCTTCATGGAAGAATAACAAAAGGGAATACAAAGAAAGCACATCTAATCGTTTATGGTGTTAAAGGACATGTTTCGAGTGTCGATCCAGATGTATTTGATACTGTTTTTGTAATTGAAAATGGAAAAATGGTTATGGAGACTGATATTGATTTAAATGGTAGAAACCTAATTGGTTTACCAAAACTGAAAAATAAATTCATATTTTTAGGCAATTATATGAAAAATAAGAACAGTCGTGATATAATGTTCAACGGTTCATCATCATTTATTGCGGTAACTAATTTGAAAATAGTAAAATTATGGTTGATAATATTGGACGATAAACCGCCTGAAGGATACAAAAAAATGGTTATATTAATCGGTAACTATTCATTTGCTCCACAAAATTGGAATAAAGCATCGAATAAAATTTATTACACTTTCAATATAGCGTCATCAGTTATCAATTTCAATGAAGATACAGTTGTACAAATCAAATTAATATCAATTGATCATATTACATATGCACCTTATAATTGCCATATCAGTGTACTTTTTGAAGAGTTTTAATATAATAACTAAAACAGGCATCTTCAATTTTAATCACATAGGAAAAACATACACCATATTTTTATATATAAAAGCTACATTTAATATAATCAATAAATATACATGCCGAATTTGGAGCAAGCAATTAATTTTTGTAATAAATTTTTCACAACCCAAAAAAAACTACATCCTAATACTAAAGATGAAATATTAAAATCGGCTTTAATATATCAATTTTTGTACGTTAACTATTTGAATGAGCCAATATCAATGAACCAAATATTAGAAAAACACCCTGACATTGGATTAATAGGACCAGGTTCTTGTACTCTAAATACCAATTACCAATTTTTAATTAAACATGCTATTTTTCATGATGCATTTGGAAGATTTTATAATGACTATGAAATGGGGCCTGGATACACATATTGCTTCCTTTCAATGCTGAAGAAAGTAAAAAGATCTCCAATAATGGGCCAAATAAGTGGTGTATTATATTGTCTTATTTCAAATCCTAAAATATAATATGTACTAATAATATATAGAATAGAATGACTAAAACAGATATCTTTCAATTTAATCATATCGATAAGTGTATAAGCAAAGAAAAATTATCTGAAATCAAAGCGTTATATAGATATTACCACAAACGCTTTTGGTGTTATAAAAAGGCTTTCAAATATTTTAAGAGATTGAATTTAATTGTAAATGTTACTTCAACAGGCTTAGTAGTTATTGGTACAATAGCTGGTAGTATCACATTAAATCCTGCTATACTAGCTTCTATTTCTGGAGCTGGTTTATTGCTTAAGACAATATCTGAAATCAAGGACTATAAGAGAAAAATTGAAATGTCTAAATTTTCTTATATGACTTATGAAAAAGTGTTAGTTGATCTACGGTCTTTTTTAAGAGGAAATCAATTCAACCATACTGTTTTCATCAATGAAATGAGACAGTTAGATGAAATAATCATCGATCTTTGTCCTCTTGCTGATAAATTCGAGAAACAGTATGATAAAAAATTCGAGTAAATTTTATTTTATGAGAATCATGCAACAGGTCACCTTTTAATAATTTTGTTGACATCATTCTTTATTAATTTATAAACATCATCCCACCATTGTTCATAAAATTTTAATGTCTTTTTAGAAGAAGTTATTTTTATTTTATCATAAGGTAATCCTAAAATTTTTAATAATCTTCTCAAAACATAGGTTACACTAATCATCCGTTTCCGGTTCTTATTGACTTCTGGTAACACGTTGTTTATTAATCCAAAAATCTTATATATTTTGTTACGGTCATTAAAACTTAAATGAATCTCTTTTATATATTTATTGATTGTATTTTCGATATGATATTTTCTTACATATACACTCTTTTTTCTTATTCTATATAAATTTTCATGAAAGTCAACATATGAATTAACTAATTCATAACCATGGACGGAACCGCAATTTAGACAGACGCTCATACCATCTATACTATTTATATCTTGTTCACTACAGCATGACTTGACCACCTCTCACACTTCTGTCAACTTCTGCCAATTGCTCATCACAAAAGGGACAGGTCAACTCACCAATACTCATCATATAATCGTGAATATCCAAATTACAATAATTCATTCTATACTATTATATGAGATTATATTTTTTAAAACAATAGCTATAAGCGGTGTGTGTCTAAATTCCCAGAAAACAAAAATAGCGAACATGTAAAAATCGGCTAACGCGAATTTATTGCTACCGAACGATGTCATTTCCTCACAATAAATATTCCCACGCGTGGGAAACTATCTTTATTCCATTGCGTAGATGTTATTACGCGAATTTATTGCTACCGAACGATGTCATTTCCTCACAATAAATATTCCCACGCGTGGGAAACTATCTTTATTCCATTGCGTAGATGTTATTACGCGAATTTATTGCTACCGAACGATGTCATTTCCTCACAATAAATATTCCCACGCGTGGGAAACTATCTTTATTCCATTGCGTAGATGTTATTACGCGAATTTATTGCTACCGAACGATGTCATTTCCTCACAATAAATATTCCCACGCGTGGGAAACTATCTTTGTTCCATTGCGTAGATGTTATTTTTAATCCAAATGCTAATCATGGAAGCTGTCATAAAAGGTGATGAAACAATAAATATTCCCACGCGTGGGAAACTGAACCAATATAAACAAGAGTGGAAGGCATAATATTTCGCACACCTTTGATATCACTGATGGATAAACAGCGTTTTATTGAGTTTAGAACAGACCGGGCAAAGTTGAGAGATCTTGTAAAGTTAAATCAAACCCCATAATATATTGAAAATATTTTCTCTCGTGATCTGAAACAATAGCTATAGTGATGACTCATTTCATAGGGGGCTTCCCCTGTTTTTTCCGAGAATGTCACACACCGATAACTCCATCCTGTTTACAATCTGATGACTCATTTCCTCACAATAAATATTCCCACGCGTGGGAAACTATCTTTGTTCCATTGCGTAGATGTTATTTTTAATCCAAATGCTAACTCTTTGATGGTTGTCATAAAAGGTGATGAGACAATAAATATTCCCACGCGTGGGAAACTCAACCAATATAAACAAGAGTGGAAGGTATAATATTTCGCACACTTTTGATATCACTGATGGATAAACAGCGTAAAACATATAGTTTAATTATTTTTGGGAAATCAGAAAGTCGAGATCAGAAATCTGAAAACATATAGTTTAATTATTTTTGGGAAATCAGAAAGTCGAGATCAGAAATCTGAAAACATATAGTTTAATTATTTTTGGAAAACATATAGTTTCATTTGATTTTTCTATATTTTTTAATCCAACAGATGGGAAGTAGTTAAGACTTGACATGGTATCAGATCAGTTTTGCAAAACTGATCTGGTACCGCCAAGTCCTTAACTACTTTCGGAAGTACTTAATTCCTTCTGCAACTCCACAAATATATTTTCCCTATAAGTATAAGATAATTAAGCAAGGGGCATTCTGAATTTAGAATGCCAATCCAAATTTCCTTTAAAGTTAGGTGAACAAGTTGTTTTCTTAACACAAAATAGTATGATTCGACACATTTCCAAAATGAATTCGAATAAGGACAATCACAGAGGAAGTGTTTAATCGTTTCTGATTCCTTTTTGCAAAAAGGGCACAAATTATCTGTCCTGTACCCGATTTTAAACAACTTCGAATTGGTAAAAAGTATAGAATTAAGTACTTTAAATTGAAAGGCTTTGACATAAGGTTCAAAGGCGACAGAATGGGGCAAGAGGAATGCTTTTTTAAGATCGTCGTTAGATAAATCAAAATCCAACTTCAATTTTTGCGCATGATTTGGGAAACAAGCCTTCTTTTTTATCAAAAAAAAAATAATAATCCTTTGATTTCCTTTTTGTTATGTCGAACATGCCATCATTGATTTTAAAGGAAGGAATTGCATTAAAGCTACTGGAATCCGAGCGATTAAGAATTTTTAAGTTAGCTGGTATTGAACGTCGCATACTAGTCCATTCCAGGAAGTTTGTCTTTGTAACATTTTGAGTGATCTGTTCATAGGATTCCATATTGCTCAGGTCAGAATGTAAGTCGCTTATATTCCAGATACAAATGTCATAATATTTCTTGTAAAAAAAGGGCTTGTTGTCTATTCTGATATCTTGATTATTCCAAATTATGTAATGCCAATCGTCGTTGAGAGCATTTTCTTCTCGGAATTCCGACCACCATTTAAGCAGTTCTAAATAAAAGCAGGAGGTAATTTGAAGATCGTTAGCATTATAATTGCATTTAAAAAGCATTAAACCTCCATAGTTTTTTAAAATATATTCTGGGTAGTTTTTCCATGCATGCACCTGAGGTGTCACCAAATATTCTTTTAAGCCAGGAAAGGCGCAGAGACTTTATCAAACTTTCAATGTCCATTTTGATGCCCCCTTCTTCATAATTATTTATTGCTGACGCTCTTGTTACTTTATCTTTACCTTTTATAAAAACTTATACAATAAGTGATTTAAATCTTTAACAATGTGCTCAGGTGTAGGTAACAAAGAGAAGGTATAAACGATCTTTGGTATGAGAAATTATTTAATTAAAGTACCGTATTTTCTCGATTAAACGCCAGGCCCCGAATAAACGCCGGGTATAATAGAGGAAGTTGTAAGTAAGCCCCTCAAACGTTTATTTGTGGTATAATAAACTTAAGATTTAAGGGCAAGGTACACGGCTGCCAAGAAAAACGAATAATAACCCTTTTTAAAAAATGGCGGGCGAGAAAAAACTGCCGATTCAAAGAAACGCCGGGTCCACAAGGCCAAGTTTGAAATAAACGCCGGGGGCGTTTAATTGAGAAAATACGGTAACCTTACCGTAGATAGAAAGCCCTCTCGAGGACCAAATATTGATCAGTTTTTTAATGTCGTCGATTTTCTCAGAAAAATTCTTGATATATGACAATTTTTGGTTGTAGGTAAAAAAGACACCGAGGGCTTTTATTGGCTCTGTGGGCCATTTAATTCCTGGAGGCTTAATTTCATTGTTCTTCAATGATCCAATCCACAATCCTTCAGTCTTTGAGCTGTTTACTTTTAAACCAGAAAGCTCCTTGAACTTAGCAAGCAATTGGAAGAGTTTATGAGCTGACTCTAAATCAGAGAGTACAGCAGTGGTGTCATCAGCGTATTGGAGAAGTTTGGTTTCTTCTTGATTTATTACTATTCCTTTTATTTCTTCATTTGCTCTAATGGCGATTGATAAAGTTTCCACAGCTAAAAGAAAAAGATACGGGAAAGAGGGTCACCCTGCCTGACGCCATGTGTGAGTTCAAAATAGTCAGAACACAATCCGTTATTTACCACACAGCTTTTAATATTTGTGTAAAAAGTTTTAATCCAACGCTTAAAATTTGGACCAAAGTTAAAGAAATTTAGACAATTAAATAGGAAGTTCCATTCTAAAGAATCAAACACTTTTTCAAAATCAATAAATATCAACAGACCAGGCATTTTTTCCTTATTTGTTAAATCCATAATGTCAAAAATCGATCTAACCGTTTCACCAATGTAGCGCTCTTTTACATAACCAGTTTGATTATGATGGATTATAGAGGATAACACATCTTTAATTCTAGTAGCAATCACTTTTGATATTATCTTAGCGTCTACATTGACAAGAGATATGGGCCTCCAATTTTCTATTAACGTGCGATCTTTTCCTTTTTTTTCTATTAAAGTGATTACAGCCTGCCTTTGGGAATTAGACATTTCTTCTTTGTTAAAGGATTCATTGACGCAGTCTATGAAAGGTTCACTAATGAAATCCCAGCAGCTTTTGTAAAATTCAATGGGGAGACCATCATTCCCTGGTGATTTATTGTTTTGGAACGTTTCCATAATTGTTCTACATTCCTCGGTAGTTATTCTACCTTCACATGATTGCCTTTGTTCTTCCGATAACTTAGGAATATTTAGACTATTTAAAAATACCTCTGTGGAACCTGAAGCCTCTTCGGAATCATTCGTTTTGTAAAGATTTTAATAAAAGCGTTTTTGTTCGGAAAGTATCTGATATGGGTCTGTAGTTATTGAACCACTTATTAGCAATTTTCGGATATGTTTTTTAACATGATTTCTCTTTTCTAAATTTAAAAAGTATTTAGTACTCCTTTCACCATACTCATGCCAGCGTGCTCTTGCTCGTATGACGATTCCTTTAACTTTTTCCTCATATAAGAGTTCTAGTTTCTCTTTAATTTCATCTAATCGCAGTCTATTTGAGGCACTAGGGTTATTTTCAAACAGCCTGTTAGCTTCTTCAAGTTCCCGTTAAATCTGCTGCTCTTTCTCATATCTAAGTTTAGCTTTTTCTTTGGAGTAACTAATAGCGTGTGATTTAATATTATATTTGATCCAGTCCCAAACGCAGCGTTTGTCAGACAGTTCATTTTCACCCTCTAGTTTCCATTTGAATATATTAATACGTAACTGTTCTAAATAGTTTTCATCATCTAAAAGCGAAACATTCATTTTCCATATACCAGGACCTTTTATCTCTCCGATTTCACCTAGGGCTAAGGTTATTGCTGCATGATCTGTGCGTATCGCAGGCAGTATTTCAGTAGAATTTATAAAATCACAGAGATTATTGGAAATTAGCCAAAAGTCTAGACGACACAATACTGTAGGGGATTTTTGACTCCAAGTGTAACTCCTTGTTTGAGGATTCTTAATTCTCCAAATATCAACTCCAAATCGCTTTGTAAACTTTCAATACTATCAATTGTTGCTCTTCTTGGAATCATAATACCACCATGGTTATCGAGAGCGGGATTTAACTGACAATTGAAATCGCCACCTAATATGATGTTTTCCTCTGAGTCTAAGTTTTCAGTTTCAAGCAAGCTACGAAATTTTCTAAAAAACTTAATTAGATCTTTATCTTTGTTCGGTGCATAAATATTTACAAGAACATACACTCTGTCATCAATTTGGGCTTTCAATATAATGAAACGACCCATGGGATCTGGAATTGTCGAGAGAAGTGTGTAATTAGTATTATTTCTGATCAATATTGCTGTTCCGCATGAATTAGGGGTTCCATGTGAGAAAACGATTTCGCCACCCCATTCATTTTTCCATTGCACCTCTGTCTCTTTCTTTGAATGTGTTTCTTGCAAAAAGATAATGTCTGCCTTCTGTTTACGGCACCACGTATAAATTGTTCGTCTTTTTTTAAAGTTACTAATGCCCCTTACGTTTAAAGAGACTAATTTTAAATTAGCGGTCATAATGAAATTTTAACCTTAAATATATTACATTTAGAGTACAGAAGGAACTTCGGACAACCGAAAGTTGCATATTACTAACGCTGTTGATTAAAAAAGGACGTGAACTCTTATGTAAAAAGCTTGGTGGCATCTTAGCTACAAATAGGCATTGACACGAAGAACAAACAAACTTAAACAAACAGATACAAATACAAAATACAAAGACAAAGACAAAATCCTGCACTAGGAATGTGTGATCAAGAATAAGTGCTAACTCTTTTCTCGTCTTGGTTAATGTTTGTATCTCTAGGATCGTTTGTAGAATATCCATATCATTTATCAATTAGGGCAACCGCTATTTATCTGACTTAAATACATTTGTTTTGCCTTAGATACAATTGTTCTGGCTCATTGCCTTTATTTTCTTACCTACTGGATGATGGTTATGTTTATGCTAATCAGTACGTAATTAAATATTCACTAAAGGTGGTAAGAAAAAAAAAAGAGAAAAAGAAAGAAAATAAGGCCGAATAATAGCAGAACATATCATAGATTAGCATTTGGAGAAAAAGAACGTTAATTTAATACGGAATGTATTTACCATTTATGAAAAGTTTATCAGGATATTTTCTACTGAAATACGCTGTGTCCCCCTTCTTTTTTGCATTCTGCAGTTTTTGAAGTTGTGCTTTTCTTAATTCATAAAGTTCTTTGGGCATGTCTTCGAAGACACAATAAATCTTGTCTTTCAGTAATTTTCTAGCTTGAGATAAGACCTCTTCGCGGTCAGAATATCGTAGGAACTTTGCAATAATAGGGCGGGATTTCTTACCTTTGGCTTTCCCTACCCGGTGGACGCGCTGGAATTCAATTCTTCTTCGAACGTTTTGGATTTGTAGCTCTTGTTCCATAAAATCGTAAATGATCTCTTTCGTGTTCTTCGTGTTCTGATTATTAGCTGCGCCATTTTCTTCGTTACCTTGTATGTCGTCTTTTTCCTCAATTCCAATAAACATTAAATTTTCTCTTCTACTAAAATGCTCTTGGTACAGAAGTTGCATCTTAAAATTGTCCACATCATATCGTACACCTTTCACATCTCGCTGTAGATCACAGATATCTTGGTCGTGAAAGTCAACGCTCTCCTCGAGGTCGTTCACCTTTTGACTTGTCTTCTTTGTCTTTTCTTTTAAAGCTTGTACATCTTTTTCGATAACAGCGAGGGACTCTTATATATTAGCCACTGACTTATTCAGATTCTCCAATCGTACTTCGATGTTGTCTAACTTACTTAATTTGTTCAATATCAAGTCAACTTTCGTTCTTAGATCGTCGGCCATGTTTAGCTCTTTCAAAGTTTCGTCTTCACTTACACTTTCTCCTGTACTTTTGTTCTTTTCTCGCGATTTCTTTTCGTCCGGTGAGGTAGCATCCGAAGACCACGATTCTGGCCAGCCTTTCGTTTCAATAATGGCATTAAAATACTGTAAAAGAAACACTAATGGTGGAGCACCTAAAGAGCGGTCTTTACTCCCCAGTCATTCCCAGTCTTCCTGCTTTGATGTCACACATGGTCGAATGAAAGAGAATACTGTAAATGGTTTACTTAATAGGGAAAAATTTACAGATGTGATTTTATAAGACTGGATATAGGGTTTACTTTTACTTTCAGGGCTTAGGCTGTTCCAAAGTTTATTCCATCTATATGATACAGAATTTTGACCAGACAATGTCTTTTAGAAGGGAATATGTAAATATTGAGAGTGACGAGTATTGTATGAGTGAATTTCAGTGTTGGAGATTGGGAGATTATAAAATACATCTGAAAGAAGATTATTAGTTAATTTGTACATAAATAAAGCAGTTTCTAAAATATCAATTTGATGAAACTGAAGTAGACAGAGACATTCAAATAGAGGTTTGGTAGATGCTAACCGATCTGACATATATATTATGCGGATTATCTTTTTTTGAAGAGTTACAAGTCTATGCAATTTTTTAGGAACGTTTTGTTCAGGAACTTTCAGGGGACAACAGTTAGCCCAAACTATATTTCTATAGAAAAAAAAGAGGATATACTAATGAATAGTATAAATTCCATAGGCTTTTCTGTGGTAGATAATGACTAACATATCTAATGATCCCTATATTTTAGGAAATTTTTTGACCAATATAAGCAAGGTGCTTAGCCCAAGTAAGGCTGGAATCAATGATTATCCCTAAAAAATTGAATGTTTCAACCTGATCAATATTTGTGTTTTCAATTTTAACTTTAATTCTGTTTGTATCATATTTTACTTCTTTTACTGTTTGAGACAAAAATTTGAAAAACCTATTAGAAAAGTTAATTAGTTCATTGTTGAACTCTCGTTCAAGTTTTCTGAGAATTTCGTTACTCAAGAAAACATTTGTGTCATTACCAAAGAGTACAAAGTTGAGCTTGGTAGATGATTAACAAACAATGGAAATAGAAGAGGCCCTAATACTGATCCTTGTGGAACACATTTTACAGTCATTTTGTCTGATTTGCAATATTATTAAGCTGTACATACTGTAATCTATTAGATAGGTAATTTCTGAACCATTGAAGGGGAATCCCCCTTATTCCATAGTGCTCAAGTTTAGAGATTAGAATATTATGATTGAGACAGTGTCAAAAGCTTTGGAGAGATCTAAGTGGACACCAATAGTTATCTTTTGCTGTTCATGTGCAGCATTTTGAATGCTTTCAACAAGATTCAAGACACCCATGATGGTACAGTGCTTACTTCTGAACCCAAATTGATTTAGAGACAAAATGTTCTTTCTTTCAAGATAATTATATGAATCTTTTGTACATCAATTTATCTAAAGTCTTTGAAAAGAAAGGAACGATGGAAATGGGTCTGTAATAATTACAGGATAACGAGGATTATCATCTATACGAACAGGAATAATTTTTGCTATTTTTAGTTTGTCAGGAAAGATGCCTTGTTCGAAGGATGTGTTAAATGTATGAGCTAAAGGCAAAGATACGACATATTTTATAATTTTAGGGTTTAGGTCACCATATCCACAACTAGATTTATTCTTAAGTTGAAAGGCCAAAGTTACAATTTCTTTAGAGTTAGTAGGGTGCACAAAAAACTTGATGGGAAGGAACATTCACTAATAAAATCCTTGAAGTTTTTTTCCGTTTTAGGTTTTTTTTTTCTACAAGATTGGGGCCAACATGTGCGAAAAAATTGCAACATTTATTAACTATTACATTTGGATCGGAAGTTTCATTACTATCAATAATGAAGGTATTACTTGCTTGCCTTACATTCTTGTTTCTCTCTTAAACCTTATTTAATATTTTCCAAGTATTTTTTGTGTCATGTTTAGGGGGTGTTTACATGACACCGGGGGGACTTTCGCGCCTGGGCGAGTTCACTCCGGTTCCCTCTTATGGCTCTACATTTGTTTACATGATACCACCACAAAATGTGGTGGTATCATGTAAAGAAATGTAGAGCCACAAGAGGGAACCGGAGTGAACTCGCCCCGGCGCGAAAGTCGCCCCGGTGTCATGTAAACACCCCCTTGGTTGATTCTAATTTGGAGAAGTAGTTAATTTGTTCTGCAGTTTTGATTACCTTAAACAAAACGTTTTTCTTTATTCTTAGTGGTTGGATTTTTAAGTACTGTTTTCACAACATATACTTATATTTAGTGGGTGTTTTTTTTTGCTTTAGTGCAAAAAAGAAAGTTGACGCTTGCTTTGCTGCGCAATTGGGCGTGAAATGGACAGTCTCCTGTTTATATATCTGAACTAATTTCTCGATACCAGCCAACTAGATCTTTAAGGTCTTCTCATGGTTGCCACAGCCACAGGATTTTGAAATTCCCTGACTTTTCCCTGACAAATGTAAAATTTCTCTGACCAAATAAATTAAAAAAATTCACAAATTAGTCCTGGTAATGGCTTCCAACCTCCCCTCACAGCCAACCTCTCCCCCCATTCATTGTAATACAATCTGGAAATGGCTATATATGTGAATAAAATTTTAGTTTTACTCGCCTTGACATTAACAGCTCGCATTCTTGATGACACAAAAACATCGCTGAGTTGGCAATATATAAATTAGTACTCTTAAAATTTCACTTTTCCCTGATTTCTCTCAAAGACTTAAGAGCAGATCCTTGCAAGAATCAAACAAAATCGCTAATCTTCGGCAAAGCTGAAAAAAATCAAATTCGCTTCTCTTTTGCATATAGATAGTCAATAGTAAGTACATGAATGCCATGTAGTTTTTTCCTTGAAATATCTATTTGTTTCCGAGAAAAACGAAGAAAGTCGTTATCATCTCAGGGCACAATTTGGCAATCCCAAACACATCCAAACAGTGTTGAAATAAGTCATGATTCACTCGACTCGCGTATCAAAACTACTGCGCTAGAAAAAGCTGTCATAGTTCCGATTTGTTGTATAACTTGTCATAGTCTTAACACCATGATTTCATAAAAATTAGATTAATCTAAGTATTCAAGGGAAGCCAAAAGCTTATGGCTCTCCCGTGCTCCGTAAAACGGTAGGCGAAAAACAACGATGATTTTGAGCATGTGCCTTTGTTCAGAATTTCGTAATATTAAAATTAACGATCTTTCTAAATATGTAAAGTTTAGTCTGGGGAAATTAATTTGGGATTTTTAAGAATTTGTTGAAATTCGTGAACGAAAGACATAAAATCACGCCATCTTGTGTATGCGTGACCAACAACAAAAACACTTAGAACGTTTTTCCTTGAGAAATCTTGGCAATTAAACTCTGACGCCAAAAAACAATGGAAATATATAAACCTTAACTTGGATATGACATTCTTGAATGTCCAAAATGTTTCGTTTTGCCGTCTGTTCAATTTCATTCGTGAAGTTTATCATGAACATTGAAAATCAGTGAAGCCCGTAGCCACGATAAACAACGCTTTACGTTTCGCTGAATTCTTCGTAGCTCACTTTGCACTTTCGTACTCTTTTTATTGTTGATGCAATTTTTTCTGGTGGAAACTGTAAAAGGGCTCACAATAAAGCGAACTAGTTCAAGCATGTGTTCCCAGTTTTCCATCCTTGCATAACCGTGAACATTTTGAGACCATATGCAAATTACGTCTGAAATTTGCATATCAGGCTGAGCAAGCGTTCGTGACAGAAGTCGGAAGTCGGAAGTCGGAAGTCTTCAATTAGTACAGTTCAAAGCAGGAAAGAGATCTCGTGGGTTTTAAAATACAGTATTGACAGAAAACCAATATTTATTACATGGGTGGGGTTGGGTTGGGGTGGATCTTGTCGGCCTGAATTTCACATGTTAAGCTACACAAATAATCTTTCAAACGAGAACGCAGGTACAGAGATTAAGAAATTTTGATCCATTTACTTGTCATTGTTTTTATTTTTAGAGTTTTATAAAGTCTTCTACTTCCGCTTCTGGTATCTGATTGGACTGCTATGGTAAAACAACAACAAAGACACAGCCCTAGTTTCATTTCTAGAGTGTGACAATCGACAATGCTTTAGCTGTGAGAGGAACATTCCTCCTTCATTGTCCCGCTTTTAATAAGAAATATTTCGGTTAATCTTCTCTTTAGCGGATACCAGTACATGACTCGCGCTTTCCGCTCATTCCTTGCTCTGGTATTACCTTTTTCTGTTTATTAAAGGGGAGGACAGGCCAATAAGAAATCAATTCCTGCGAAAAATTGCAGACGAAAAAAAAAATAAACACAATAAAATGAAGTTAAAAACACATTGAAAACTAGCGGAAAAGAATCAATGCAAGGCACGTTTCATGCACAGCATTAAGAAACATAATTGATTAACTAGTCAATTAATTAATGTCAATATTAAATAATCAAATAATAAACTGATGTGATATTTTTTTGGTGTATGCAGGAGAGCTATAAGGCATTTAATTCTAAAACACCCTTATGGACTACTGGTCCTAGAAAGAAGATTAGGAAACCATGGAACAAAGAATCTTCCGCGTTCTGAATTCTTAGGGGTTTTTACAACAACAACAAACAACAACAGTTTCATTTGAAACCTTCCAATTACAACAGTACCTCCCAGCTATCATACATACATAAATTTATTCCGCTTTAAGCGAGTGCTACGTCGCTTGTACAATATATGATAGTACAATACACCCTCTGGTGTCGTATTCAGGGCCCATGCACCCCATTGGGAGAGATGGGGCAGAAAACGTTTGGGAAAGTTCTGCTTTCTCTAGTTCAGGTACTGCAGTCGCACAGTGTTCAGAGCCTTGAAGCATACCGCACTGTACATAGCGCGAGCATTAAGCGTTTCTAAAAAAAATACATGAAACATATGGCAAAAAGACCCAATGAATACCTTATCCACCCATGTACCAACCGTGACTGTCACGAACGCTTATGCTCAGCCTGATATGCAAATTAGAGACGTAATTTGCATATAGTCTCAAAACGGTTCACGGTTATGCAAGGATGGAAAACTGGGAACACATGCTTGAACTAGTTCGCTTTATTGTCAGCCCTTTTACAGTTTCCACCAGAAATCTGGTAAAAAAATTGTATCAACAGTATAAAGAGTACGAAAGTGCAAAGTGAGCTACGAAGAATTCAGCGAAAAGTTTTTAAAAGTGTTTTTGATCGTGGCTACGGACTTCACTGTTCATGATAAACTTCACGAATGAAATTGAACAGACGGCAAAACGAAACACTATGGACATTTAAGAATGTCATATAAAAGTTAAGGTTTGTATATTTTCATTGTTTTTTTTTTTGTTGTTGTTTTTTGGCGTCAGAGTTGCTAAGATTTCTCAAGGAAAAACGTTTTTGTTTTTGTTGTTGGTCACGCACATACAAGATGGCGTGATTTTACGTCTTTCGTTCACAATTTTCAACAAATTCTTAAAAATCCCAAATTCATTTCCCCAAACTAAACTTTACATATTTTGAAAGATCGTCAACTCTAGTATTGTCATTCATAATATTACGAAATTCTAAACAAAGGCACATGCTCAAAATCATCGTTGTTTTTCACCTACCGTTTTACGGAGAACGGGAGAGCCATAAGCTTTTGATTTCATTTGAATACTTAGATTAATCTAATTTTTATGAAATCATGGTATTTAGACTGTGACAAGTTGTACAACAAATTGGAGCTATGGCAGTTTTTTCTAGCGCAGTAGTTTTGATACGCGAGTCGAGTGAATCATGACTTATTTTAAGCCTGTTTGGTGTCGCCAAATCGAACCCCGGGCTGAAAACTAATGTTTTCGTTTTCCCAGAAACAAATAAGTTTTTCAAGAAGAAAACTACACAGCAATTGTATACTTACTAAAAGCTACCTGTATGCAAAAGAAGAGTGAATTTTAGTTTTTTAACTTTGCCGTGTAATGTTTGATTTTTGCACGGATTTGCTCTTAAATTTTCCCTGACTGGGAATGAAATTCCCTGACTTTTCCCTGACCTTGAAGAATTTTTTCCCCCGACCATTTCCTGACCTGTGACACCATGCTTCTAGCTGTATTTACTTGTCGGTTACCAAATGTTTTACTAAATCATACGGGGATAGATCTTTTTCTGTAACTTCGCTTCCTTTTCACCTTTACTGCAACTGTAAATTTGCTAATACTTTTAGACACAACTTAAAACCTATCTTTTCAATTTATGATTTTTAATTGTAATATTGTTGCATATTATTGTTGTATCATCGCAGTATGATACAATATTATATTAGCGTTACAGTCTATAGTCTATAGTTTTCTTCTTGTAGGGTTTTTAGGTTCTATGTTAGGTTACTTGTAAGATCATTGAGACTTTGTAAAAATCTCTAAATTTATATTATTATATTATTGTTGTTTTATATTAGGGGTGGTGAATGGTACCTTCAAAATCGTGGGTCTCGGAAAATTGTAGTCTAGTCTCTAAATCTTCGCCGTTTTCTTTCTCGGAGTCTCGGATTTCAGTTTGCCGCAAGGTCCCGGAATCTCGGATACTTTTGTCAATCATCTCCAAATCTTGGAATTTTATTTGATCAAATAAACTCATATTTATTTAAAAGATATCGTGTTTGAAGAAATTTTGCACAATTTTAGTTTTCAAATCTGGTTAAGATATAGCATTAATCTAGAGAATATTGAAAGAAGATTTGCAAAAATCATTAAAACTCTAACTTTTAAAAAAGAGCTTAAGGTGGCTCGACTGGGTTTTTTGGCGACATAACACCCCAACTTTGAACGGCTGATACTTCACTGTCTGAGCTCGGTCAGGCAAGCTGCTTCACACATAAACTAGAGATGAAATAAACTTTCCAAAAAAGTAGATTTAATTGACATCAGTGTTACCATAACAACGATCTGATGACGTCATGGTTTTTGCCTATTAGTAATTTTCTCAACATCTAGACCTAAACTTTTAAAACGACGGTATGCCTCTTATAGTCTAGATGTATGTCTTCAAGATTGCAAAGTTTGAAAAAATTCTATGAGAGCGTTTTCGAATAAAATTGAGTTGAATATTTTCCATCAAAAATTTTAAAATACGCATTACTTTCTGTTATTTCGTCGATGCCAGCGTTTTCCTGACAAATTGAAACAATATTTTCACTATATATTATTAATGCGCCATAAAACTATCTTCCCTGATAGTTTCATCTTGTTTGCGTCACTAGATTTCAGTTGATGCGATCGAAAGCAATGTTCCAAATATGCTCATTTTACTCACAGAAGTAACACTTTTGTTAGGGAAGCGTTTATTTAAAAACAAGTCGATGAAATTTTTTTAAAATATTTTGATCTAAAGTTGTACATGTGATGCACTATCTCTGCAAATTTCAAGTGCATTGAATCATTTTAAGGGCGCGAAATACAATTAAAAGTATAGGGGACTTTTGCATTCGTCTTCCAAAGTTTCATTGCCGTATTATTTGTTGACAGCTGGTTTATTTCAGGACTTTCTCTTTTGTCTACATTCTACATATTTGTGCGCTTTTGAAACAACACGTTTGCCATGCCTGCATGCTCCAAAGCGATCGTGAAAATTCTTTTCATAGTACAATGACTACAATGGCAATTAACATAAGGCTGCGGTCATGCACATGTAACACGTTTAAAATTTATTCAAAAGTGCACAAATATGTAGAATGTAGACAAAAGAGAAAGTCCTGAAATAAACCAGCTGTCAACAAATAATACGGCAATGAAACTTTGGAAGACGAAGGCAAAAGTCCCCTATAATTTTAATTTTATTTCGCGCGGTTAAAGTGATTCAATGCACTTGAAATTTGCAGAGATAGTGCATTACATGTACAACTTTAGATCAAAAGATTTTTAAAAAAATTCATCGACTAGTTTTTAAATAAACGCTTCCCTAACAAAAGTGTTACCTCTGTGAGTAGAATGAGCATATTTAAGACATTGCTTCCGATCACATCAACTGAAATCTAGTGAAGCAAACAGGATAAAACCTTCAAGGAATGTAGTTTTATGGCACATGAATAATATATGGTGAAAATATTGTTTAAATTTGTCAGGAAAACGCTGGCATCGACGAAATAACAGAAAGTAATGCGAATTTTTACATTTTTGATGGAAATATTCAACTCAATTTTATTCGAAAACGCTCTCATAGAATTTTCTCAAACTTTGCAGTCTTGAAGACATACATCTAGACTATAAGAGGCATACAGTTGTTTTAAAAGTTTAGGTATAGATGTTGAGAAAATTACTAATATGCAAAAACCATGACGTCATCAGATCGTTGTTATGGTAACACCGATGTCAATCAAATCTACTTTTTTGGAAAGTTTATTTCATCTCTAGTATATGTGTGAAGCAGCTTGCCTGACCGAGCTCAGACAGTGAAGTATCAACCGTTCAAAGTTGGGGTGTTATGTCGCCAAAAAACCCAGTCGAGCCACCTTAAGGGAATAGTTGATAAGTAGCTATAGGTGTGATAATCCGTGACGTGATTTGTTAAAGGGTTGAAGGGCTTGGTTGAATACTCTGCAAAGCGGTCATAATGACATGATTTACAGAATGATTATCCCTTTTCTGTAGAGAAATTAACAGTCAATCCAGCCATGTTATCAGATTATTGTAAAAATATTCCAATGAAATACAAAAACAATCGGACAAGTTCTCAATTTAGTTCCAAATCTAACTGATGAAACTAAATATGTAATATATTATAGTAACTTAAAAGTATATTGATATATTGGGTTTAAATTAAAGAAAATCCATATAATTCTTGAATTCAATCAGACTCCATGGTTGAGGCAATATGATTTCAATACAGACAAACGAAAAAACGCAAAACATTCATTTGAAAAAGATTTCTTTAAACTAATGAATAACTCAGTTTTCGGTAGTAGTAATGAATATCCATTTCAAATAGTATTTAAACATCGTATTTAAAACGTATTTTTATTTTTTACTTCTAACAGCTACATTATAAATCGACAACTTTTTATGATTCTTTTCCAAACAGTGTTCAAATAGTCTATTTAAAACAATTTGGAGTAATACTTCGACAGTCATGTTGTCAAAATTGTGTTCAAGTACCCTATTTGAAATGTAGTTTTGGCGACAAATAGATTACAAATACATGGAAAAACATATCCGGCATATTAAATAGCATTAAAATATACCTAAAATACGTTTCAAACTCTTACCACTATTTTATAGTTTTTGTTAAAATATAATAAAAATACACTATGACGAGGTAAAAATATAGTTAAAATCGTTCAAATACCTTTAAAGTACTTTAAAATCACTTTTAAAATACACTTGGTTAGGTAAGGTATCCTAAAATGTTGAAAAACCAACCCAACCCCTCAAAAAAGACAGGTTGACTTCCACAGGAGTTTGTACAAAATCTGATAAAGTTATAGTGTTAATAGTCAAACGCTGTAGCAATGAAACCGCAAATCAAATAAGATGACGGCTGCGAAGCAGGCCTGTGACGTCACTTCATAGCAACCAGAAAGCGATTTTTTTAACTTCCGCTTCACTCTGGCTTGTCCGTGAAAGGCACAGCTAGGAAACAGGCTACAACTCTAAGTTCCGATGGTCATGACACTCAGACGACTGATCTGCTTTGTCCACTGAAGAGGTTCCCGTTGTCATTTTCATGTTTGCTAGGTAAGCACTCTAGTATCAATTCCTGTCTTTTATTTTGTGTATTTCATTATGATGGAGAGGCAGTTTAAGCAGAAAGAAACAAAATGACCCAAGATGGCGCGTTCGAGCAACCGGTACCTAAACTCACTGTATATTAATCACGTCATGGTCAAAAGCTGCAACTCAAAATATATTTCGATCTTAAATACTTGTTTTCTCTCCTGTTCTTTTACATTCCTCTGTCTGTGTATCAGACAAAGAGAAGTTATCAAAATATGCTACACATGTTTCAAGTTGTGATATGCAGTACCGCTCATAGTTTTTGCTAACGCGTTTGCTAACGCGTTTGTCAACGCTTTAGCCAGCGCCTTTGTTAATCATTTCGCTACCTCCAGCTTGTTTGGAAGGTGTGAACTAAAATTGTTTTTTTTTTTGTTCTATTGCACTCTTTCTTAAAACGACACAAAAGACGCTTCAACCTGAAATTAACCTCGGAAATATACACGCATGTAATTATAAATTTTGCATCGCTTGAAATTTGACCCGAATTAAGTCACACAAGTACTAACATCAAAGTCCAGAATGAAAAATTTTTCCACGGCACTCGATAGAAAGCTCTATAAAATACTCCATTATGTTATGTTTCTTTAAACTATATATTGCGTAAGATTCGTTTTTTTCTTGGCGAGCTGCTGTAAGCGGCGAAGCCACAATTTTCGAGACTCGACTTGGAAGCGGCAATCGAGCGACTCAAAATTGGCTGGTGTCCATCCAATCAGTTTTTTATCTCAGCGCTCGGTTAAGTAAAATAGTTTCGTCGATTGATTGTTTTCTTTCTGTTCAGAATTATTTTTGTCCGGTTCAGAGTAACGTTTTCGCTCAGTTCTGAATTCGAACACATGAAATATTTCTCGGAGTCCCAGACATGCTAGCCAATGCGTGAGTAAACAATTCGTTAAATACTTCGTCATTCAATGTGCACAGTTTTGAATAACGTGTCTTAAATGAGTTGGATCGCCTTCTAATAAGCTTCTTGGTAGTTCGCCTGGGGGAGGCAAGGGATTTTTCTTTTCTTTACACGAGGAGCCGTGAGCGGCGAAGCCACAAGCGATCGAGCGACAACAACAGCTTTAAAATGTGATTGACTTATGATAAATTGATAAAAAGAAAAGAAGAAAATATAAATGAAATAAGTATTAAAAGTTAACAATTTGCAATCATTAATTTTTAGCGGAGCACTTGCGCAGCCCCATACTCATTGAACCCATGCCGTCATTTTTCATGGTCATGGCTAGCGGAATGTTTCGCGGGCGCGTTGTGTGCCCGCCGCCGAACGCCTGCCGCCGAACGCCCGCCGTACGCGTTGGGCTAGCTCGTACGACGTCATCAACATCCGGGAACTTTGAAGCTTTGTTTTTCGCGCGACTACACAGCCGTCAGCTGGGTAAACATGTTTTAAAAAGTTTGGATCTTTCACTGTTCAGTGTTTAGCGGACAAGTAAAGTCGTTATTTCCCTGCATTTTTTCGCGGTTTGCTACTCAAGACAGGGATACTAATTAAGGGATACTCAGAAGCCGCTTTAGTAGAAAAAGAAGAGCTTTCTGGTATAAAAGCTTGCTTCGAGGAACTTCATTTCAATGCGGGGAGATATGTTTGTTTTTATTACGGATTTCAGAATCAAAGAAGCGGAGATTTAGAGAATTAACAAGCAAGCGAGGGACTCAAAGGTAAACTGAACAGATTACATTTTTCGATGGGAATTTATGTTGATATCAATCTGTGATTGACATTGTGTTCTTGTGTAGTTTTGGAGAATTATTTTAATTAAAACGAACTTAACTTCAGTTGTATCGATTTCTTGAATTTCATCGAAGGCAGCTTGATGCGCTATATTAAAATGGTACGCGTTTTGCTTTTAAACATAAACTGATGGAGATTTTAATCAAATTTGTCGAAAGAAGATTGTGTTGTCCATTGTTATGTGTTTGTTCATTCATTACATAGATTGAAAAGCGATTTTATGGAAACAAAACAAGACTTAGACTTCACTCGCGTCACCTTATGCAAATATTTTTGTGTATTTTTGCAATTTTGATTTCCAAATCAGTTTCTCGAGCAATTTTTGGCAAACAACAACTGTATTTTATTCATAAAGTAGTCGAACTAGTTATTCTAGACAGAGAAACGTTGTTTTTGTGAACTTTTGTACGGTCTAAATGTACTGTGCAGACTGTCGGGTAATAAGCCTTAAACTTACTGTTTTTGAGAATTGCTAAAACTGAAAAATAGCCCGGTCGTCAATTTAAATTCTTGTGCTTCCGACCTTTCACCTTAGTTAAGCTTGTTCAAAGTGCTACGCCGTTAGGCTCAGCCTAGCTATATATATTAGTAATTATAATCAATAATAATCAGTTTAACAACATTCTAAATAACTTGAAGTGAGGAAAAGTGCTTTGATGTCACACATGGTCGAATGAAAGAGAATACTGTAAATTGTTTACTTAATAAAGAAAAAATTACAGATGTGATTTTATAAGACTGGGTATAGGGTTTACTTTTAATTTCAGGGTTCAGGCTGTTCCAAAGTTTATTCCATCTATATGATACCGAATTTTGACCAGCTGGCAATGTCTTTTAGAAGGGAATATGTAAATATTGAGAGTGACGAGTATTGTATAAGTGAATTTAGGTGTTGGAGATTAGTAGATTATCAAATACATCTGGAAGAAGATTATTAGTTAATTTGTACATAAATAAAGCAGTTTCTAAAATATCAATTTGATGAAACTGAAGTAGACAGAGACATTCAAATAGAGGTTTGGTAGATGCTAACCGATCTGACATATGTATTATGCGGATTATCTTTTTTTGAAGAGTTACAAGTCTATGCAATTTTTAGGAACGTTTTGTTCAGGAACTTTCAGAGGACAACAGATAGCCCAAACTATATTTCCATAGAAAAAATGCATGAGGATATACTAATGAATAATATAAATTCAATAGGCTTTTCTGTGCTAGATAATGACTAACATATCTAATGATCCCTATATTTTTGGAAATTTTTTGACAAATATAATCAATGTGCTTATCCCAAGTAAGGCTGGAATCAATGTCGGATTATGCGTTCAAGATTTCTGAGATTTTCTTTACTCAAAAAAACATTTGTGTCATTACCAAAGAGTACAAAGTTGAGCTTGGTAGATGCATTAACAAACAATGGAAATAGAAGAGGCCCTAATACTGATCCTTGTGGAACACATTTTACAGTCATTTTGTCTGATTTGCAATATTATTAAGCAGTACATACTGTAATCTATTAGATAAGTAATTTATGAACCTTTGAAGGGGAATCCCCCTTATTCCATAGTGCTCAAGTTTAGAGATTAGAATATTATGATTGACAGTGTCAAAAGCTTTGGAGAGATAAGTAGACACCAATAGTTATCTTTTGCTGTTCATGTGCAGCATTTTGAATGCTTTTAACAAGATTCAAGACACCCATGGTGGTATAGTGCTTACTTCTGAACCCAAATTGATTTAAAGACAAAATGTTCTTTCTTTCAAGATAATTATATGAATCTTTTGTACTGACATCAATTTATCTAAAATCTTTGAAAAGAAAGGAACGATGGAAATAGGTCTGTAATAATTACAGGATAATGAGGATTATCATCTTTACGAACAGGAATAATTGCTATTTTTTGTTTGTCAGGAAAGATGCGTTGTTCGAAGGATGACATATATGAGCTTAAGGCAAGGATACGACATATTTTATAATTTTAAGGTTTAGGTCATCAAACCCACAACTAGATTTATTCTTAAGTTGATAGGCCAAAGTTACAATTTCTTTACAGTTAGTAGGGTACAAAAAAAACTTGATGGGAAGGAACATTCACTAAGAAAATCCTTGAAGTTTTTATCTGTTTTAGTTTTTTTTTTTCTACAAGATTGGGACCAACATGTGTGAAAAATTTGCATTTTTTTTTTTGCAACATTTATCAACTATTATATTTGGATCGGAAGTTTCATTACTATCGATAATGAAGGTTTTACTTGCTTGCCTTACATTCTTGTTTCTCTCTAAATCTTTATTTAATATTTTACAAGTATTTTTATGTTATGTTTAGTTGATTCTAATTTGGATAAGTAGTTCATTTGTTTTGCAGTTTTGATTACCTTAAACAAAACGTTTTTCTTTATTCTTAGTGGTTGGATTTTAAAGTACTGTTTTTACAACTTATACCTATGTTTAGTGGATTTTTTTTGCTTTAGTCTAAAAAAAAAGTTGACGCTTGCTTTGCTGCGCAATTGGGCGTGAAATGGACACTCTCCTGTTTATATATCTGAACTAATTTCTCTAGATCTTTAAGGTCTTCTCATGGTTACCACAGCCACAGGATTTTGAAATTCCCTGACTTTTCCCTGACAAATGTAAAATTTCCCTGACCAACTAAATTAAAAAAATTCACAAATTAGTCCTGGTAATGGCCTCCAACCTCCCCTCACAGCCAACCTCTCCCCCCATTCATTGTAATACAATCTGGAAATGGCTATATATGTGACTGATAAAATTTTAGTATTACTCGCCTTAACAGCTCGCATTCCTGATTATACAAAAACATCGTCGAGTTGGCAATAAATAAATTAGTACTATTAAAATTTCACTTTTCCCTGACTTCTCTCAAAGAATTAAATTTTCCCTGACTCGGAATGAAATTCCTTGACTTTTCCCTGACCTTGAAGAATTTTTTCCCCAGACCATTTCCTGACCTGTGACAACCATGCTTCTAGCTGTAATTACTTGTCGGTTACCAAATGTTTTACTAAATCATACGGGGATAAATCTTTTTCTGTAACTTCGCTTCCTTTTCACCTTTACTGCAACTGTAAATTTGCAAATACTTTTAAGACACAACTTAAAACCTATCTTTTCAATTTATGATTTTTAATTTTATTATTCTTGCATATTATTGTTGTATCATAGCAGTATGATACAAAATTATAGTAGCGTTACAGTCTATAGTCTATAATTTTCTTCGTGGGTCTCGAAGAATTGTAGTCAGTCTCGAAATCTCAGCCGTTTTCTTTGTCGGAGTCTCGGATTTCAGTTTGCCGCAAGGTCTCTGAATTTCGGATACTTTTGTCAATCATCTCCAAATCTCGGAATTTTATTTGACCTAAATAAACTCATATTAATTTAAAAGATGTCGTGTTTGGTTAAATTTTGCACAATTTTAGTTTTCAAATCTGGTTAACCATATCCAGACCGGGCTTTTTTTGACCGTCTGGGACCGAAGGGGGATGGGGGGGGAGGGCTCCAGAAGCCCCCCCGCCCCCCCTATGTAACTGAAAAAAAATTCTAGTAAGTACAGATACCGTGGTGTCATAATGACGTAACGTGACGTCATTATGACGTCATATAGTCGATTTTATTGGCTAAAACAGTCTTTCATCAATATTTTCTCAATTTTGAACATATAACAACAAGACTTTAACAGCTACCTATTTAATAAAAGTTTTATGTTTACTAACACTGTTGGTGTTGTTAACAATAACAGTGACGTCATTATGACGTCATATACAATGAAATAACCAACTGAACCAAACGGTAGTGTCCATACCAAACTTTCACATATTGATGCAGGAGTAAAAATTAATGAATTCGTACACTTTGTTGCTATGGTAACAGCATGTGACGTCATAGAAGTGATGGCTTTTCATGTACGTAATGAATTTAAAAAAAGCTTTCTCAAGTGAAAAGATCATTTTTATGATATTTTGACAATAAATGTTTAGAGATAATGGAATAACACAGACACGTAATATACTAGAAATAAATTTCCCATTTTATCGTCCGTCATCTTGGATCCGCCATCTTGGATCCGCCATCTTGAATTAGTCCAAACGTGTTTATTTCGGTAAAATAAACACCGAAAAATAAAGCATATGGACTGCTAAAGCTTAGTTTATTGTGGGAAAATGTTATACAATCCGAAATATGAACCAATAATAATATTATAGAGAAAAACGACCTTTAGTAAAACTGCGATCCGCCATCCTGGATTTTGACATTTCATATTCCACGTTTTCCTAAAATTACCGTTAATTAACCTTAATTAATAAACAAATATACATAATTTGATCAATTATCGCTAAATTAAGTGGAAAATATTAATTCAATAAGAAAACTTTGAAATAATCTTGATTAAAGCGAAAATGCTAATTTTGTAAAACATAGGTGTCAAAAAGCGGGTTGCTATAGAAACGTCAATGTCGGTGGACAAAGGACGCTAACGTGAAAATGTTTCCAGATAAATTTTAGGAAAAGTCACCAAATTTGGTGGTCATTGCATCAACCGTTTTAAAACGACACAACTTCAAAGTTCGAGCGGGCTCCAAAAGCCCCCCCAAGTAGGCCGTGAAAGCAGTAAAGTTCAGTCTGCAAGTAATGAGTTCGTAAGTGTTCCATTCATCACAAAGACAGGATGGCATGCTTTTCCGTCGAATTGAGGATATTCACTCTTTATTTAACTATGGTCGTATTTATTTCTACGCTCTGGAGTCTGTTCGCACAGTTCCCACTCATTAAACTAATGATGAATACGACGAGGGCTTAGGACACATGCCGGACTGACAAACTTCTTAAAAATGGTAGGAGATATGTGGTGTAGAAAGAGTGACAAGACTACGCGACTCCCTCGCTAGTGTTTTAGCCATTTTATAGTTAAGCTCGTGCTTCTTGTATTTGTAGCGGGTATATGGAGATTTCGAGGTGACTGAATAAAAGTCTTCTAAACTCGCAAAATGATACAGACTTTGGTCTCGAGGTCATTTGTGTTTATAAACTGTCTGCTAGTTTTGACCTCTTTGTCGGGGCGTCGGTTTAATAGCGATGGCAGTTTGTGTCGGCTTTTATCTGATGCCATCGTGGCATTTGTTAGAATAGCTCTGCAATAAAACCTTTTAACATTGCATGTAGGCTTTGAGCAAGCTTCGATTTGGAGGTCATTTTGAAATTATGCTGTATTCTCGACGGTTTTCTTCAGTTTTGGACCTCTGTTCAATTGGTGGCTTTCTTCAGTTTTGTTTGACCTCTTGCTGTGCTCATGTAGCCATTTTCTAGTAGAAGTTTACAAACAATGTAAGGTTCTTCACTCTCTGAATCTCTCAGGTAGTCGGATCTTAAGTTTGAAATTATCGACCGTCAATGGTTTCTTGCAATTATTTTTTTTTCGCTGGGCCCAGCAGTGTTTTTATTGCAAGCCTAGGTCGTATTTTCATGGACTAGTGATATGGTGGTCCGAATTTTCAGAAATAATTGCAGCTTTTAATAAAGCTATGCAATGTTTCGCAGAGAGTATAAATCAAGTGCATTTCAGTCACTGCTCCGCTTTGTAGTTGAGAATTGTTTTTCCGGAGCTCTAATCTGTTTTTCACCATACTTCACGCCCTGAGCCAAGCATCTCTCTCAACGATTTACTGGATATCTAGAGTCGCTTTTACATTCACCCCAGCAGCAGTGTCTTGTGGTCACCATGACTCAATTACCAAGCACGTGGAAATATTTCGTTCGGTTTTGTATAGATTATTCGCTTCAAAACATATGAAATCCAACACGTTCGCTACTGAAGTCTTTGTGAATGAGTGCATTGTTTGTCCGCATCTCGCTGGGGGGGGAGGGGGGGGGGGGGGGCTAATATGACGCGTCTAATTTTAGAATCTGTGCGGAGCGCTATTAAAAACAATACAATTCAAAAACAAATCGAGCAATGAAAACCATAAAGACGTATTATTCAACAAACAGCAAATTACATACTTTGAAATCAATCCGTAGTGAAAAACATCAAATTGGAAGTTATGAGATGAACAAAATATCACTTAAATGATGGCATCAAAAGTCTTGCTTACGGACATTACAAGATAACAAATGCTGATTGATATCCGCAGTCCCAAGGTTATATATTTCATAATTTATGTCAAAGGAAAAATCTTCATTTCAACCCATACGAGACTTAACCAAATTTTCTGCCAAACAACCTCGTTCCTCGGGTCCTCCTCGCGGGAAGAGGAGGACCCTGGTAACGAGGTTGTCTGCCGAATTCTCAACCAACTTTTTAACCAAATGGTTAATTTATGGGTCAATTTATTATTGGTTAAAAAACATCACATGACAATCAACTTACCTGAAAACAATACCAAACTGATGACTCATGATTTCACGTCATTTTCCAAGGTCAGTATTCATTTCCTAGGGAGATTCCGACTGTATTATATCACACTTCAGATAAGTAACTTTCATATTACCTGAATACAATAGACGTATTCAGACACGTTTATGATTTCATAATCTGATGACGTATTTTCTAAGTATAGACTTCCTGTTTTTCCGAGAATAGAGTGATTCTACTTAACCCCTGAAACAGAAACTATTAGTTAGAGTGTAATAATCCCTACTACTTACTATTAGTCAAACGTGGTTAACAAAACCAAAGAGGAAAGAAAAAATACACTTATTTCAGTTTCTTTTTTATTCAGGGTCGCTGTCCATTCGACAGAAAATTCCGGAAATATAGAATGGAACAGAAATTTCCTGGAAGAACGTTTTGAAATATTTGGTTTGCCTCGCGAGGTTGTTCTTACGTTCCTGCCAACCGGAAAATACTGTTCCATTTACCAAATGATATTTTTTTAATTTCAAACCGGATTTTTTTGTCGAATGGAAAGTGCTTCAGGTTTACACTATTTTGCGTTGCATGGTATTATTCTACACAAAAACGCACCACGATCTCCGATAACATTTTCTTACGTTTGGAGGGCGGATTTGTTCAAATGCATTGACAATTACCAACATAAGATTTGTTCTCAGAAAACCAGGAGTGAACGAGCGATCAAGTTTGCCTGTCCATAGACCATTCCGATGGGATTTAAGGTGGCCGCGCCTATTTAATGGCGCGGAGGCTCCCTTTTATAAGTTTTGGTAGGACGGTAAAGGAATCTTCAAATTATACAGGACTTTAAATTTTAGTGCATATAAGATAAAATATTAAAAGTTACAAGCATTTCTAGAAAACCCCGTTTTTTAAGAAAACGCGAATATTTTCATAAAACGACGACAATTGTTTATTTTTGTTTAATTGGCAAGGTAAACATTTTAACATTTTTTTTTTAATTCTGTACATAGAGTTCAGAGCTACCTTAAATTTATGTAAAAATGACATATCTCTGAATCGTTTATACAGATTTTTTAAAAAATTGGCGCAAATGTTTATGTTTATAAGATGAAAATATATAAAAATTAAAAAATTTCACCGAGCTGTTTTGAAGTTATTAGCCTCAAAAGGTTGAATATGGGGTCTTTATGGCCTTTTTTGACGTTGCCATGGTAACAAATTTTGATGTCGTAGCCACCTAAATTTGTTCATTGGTTAAGTGTTTACAGTCCTGTACTAAACGTTTTCTTTTAACTTTACTGGTGTAGCTGTGATTGAATATCATATATGTATCATGATGGGAATGTTTAAACTATTAGGAGCCACCTTAACAAGGACATATAACAAGCCTTTGGGCAATAAAAAGATGCAACTGTAAACACTAACGGTTTCTTGAAAACGAAAATATCTTTATCACGCATCGCATGCCAACACGAAACCATTGAACTGCAGTTACTGACCCATGGCAAAAATTATAAATCTGTCATAAAAAGACTAAACATGACAATATTGTCAGTGAAAAATAAAACACACTAATAATATTGCTTATTTCATATTCCCACAGGTATAGGCTTAAAACAATTGGATAATACTCTAAAATGACAATATTGCAATGAGCCTAACCCTTAGGTCATTTCCCATAGCACCATAATCTGCTAAAACTGGAACCAAACCTGAGTAAACTTGAGGAATTTAGAAGAATTTTGCCAGGAATGATAATGAAAAAAGACCAGCCACCAATACTATATAACCCCCCTATTAAGCCAAATGAGATGGCAAGGTGACCAGGTGCTTATCACGAGTCTCCTTAAGAGTACTGTGCCTGGCTAGATGACTGAGCAGGCAAATCCAAAAGGCCTGTCAATGACCAGACGTCTTTCAAAGATACCTCCTAACGAACTTAAAATTCAGAGATAAGTGCATACTTTTGTAAATTTTCGAGCCTCTGAATGGATATAATCTAATTAATACCGGAAAATGACAAAGTACATGTAGTGGCAGGGACACAAATTGGAAATATATCTAATTGATCTTGACCTAATTAAGCCGAGGAAACTACAATCATGAATTATCCAAACGATGAAAATATATGAAAATTAATGTTCAACTGCACTACTAAAAATTTCAAAAGTTAAACCAGCACTAGAATATCCCATAGACCCTCGTCAGAATAATGCATGCCTCGCCGCTGCATCGAAATCAAATTATAATCCTTAGGACTCATTGGTATAATCCTGAAAGCATTCTTGGTGTGTGTTTATGCCACAAGCAGCGTGGGCTTGCCGTCTTAATAAGTTTAATTACATCGCCAATAGTAGCATAACAAACTCAGGTACATGCATGCTCAGAATCAATACCATCATTAATGATGAACCCCTTGCAGACAGAAAGGACATTGGCAGTGTATTGTGCACAGGAAGTTCCGAAGTTCTGAAGCAGGTCTCCAGCGCCTGGAAGTCGATGATGTTTTCAGAGTTGTATCCTTCTTTTGCTTTTGGAGGTTGGATGTCCAGAGTCCTTGGCCGAAAGCCTAGATGAACATTGTAGAGGCATGCGTGCAAGCAAACATAACCTGGCAGAACCTGGAATTCTTAAAATTAAAGTTATTGTTAGTTTGAAAACCAAACTGGGCAAAATTTATATCGAAAGGCAGAAGAGACAAGCCATGTTGGACTGGAAAGTCAATGAACCAGCAAGCTCCATAAGTGACCAATAAAAAATAAAAAACTTTAGAGTGTAACCTAAAGGCAATGCGAACAACAACCGTGAGGGTGAAACCTCGAAGGAAAGCAGTAGCACCCTGAGGGTGAAATCTCAAAGTCAAAATTGCAAATCAATAGGCAGGGACAAGCAGTGTCGGACTGAAAGCCAACACACTCGCAAGCCCTAAAGTGCCTAATGAACAAAAGTCATAAATAAATGTGAGCTATAAACCATTAAAATACACATGTATGCAAAAATGGCAGACACTGTGCCCAACACAATTGATACAAATTAATTTGGCAAGATGAGAAACCAACAAATGGTGGCAAATGGCCTGGGTCAGCTTGGCTGACATAATTTAATAATTGTCGCCACAATAGCAATACCCCATTTGTAGTCATAAAATTCAACCTAAATTATTGCAAATATGGAGAACAAAGCCCCATTAAAATCAAATTTGAGAAACAAAGCCTCAAATTAACAACTGGCATACGAATATCACCAGCAAATATGGAGAGCGAAGCCCCATGAATAACGTGGAAGAACATAGCCTCAACAAAACATTCTGGCATTTGAATATGACCAGCAAATAGGAGGAACAAGCCTTAACATAAATAATGGCGTGGGTAAGCCTGGCTGACAAAATTTAATAATTGTCACCGCAATGGCAATACCCCATGGGCAGCCATAAAATTCAACATAAATTATTGCAAATATGGAGAACAAAGCCCTATTAAAATCAAATTTGAGAAGCAAAGCCTCAAATTAACAACTGGCATACGAATATCACCAGCAAATATGGAGAGCGAAGCCCCATGAATAACTTGGAGGAACATAGCCTCAACAAAACATTCTGGCATATGAATTTGACCAGCAAATAGGAGGAATAAGCCTCAAAATAAATAATGGCGTGCGTAAGCCTGGCTGACAACATTTAATAATTGTCGTCGCAATGGCAATACCCCATTTGTAGCCATAAGATACAACATAAATTATTGCAAAAAAATTAACCTAAACAAAACGAAATACCGCGTGGAATAACATGGTAAACCCCAATCCCCGGGCACACTCAGCGAAAAATGATATAAAAGCTTAATTACCTATCTGCAGAATCACAACAGCAAGGCGCCAAACCGCGTGGATATCATACAATCGAAGCTTTTGCACGGTACGGCCATCAACGCCAAACAAATTCACCGTAGCAGTAATTTCGAGCTGAAAATAGCTATACGTACAAGGTCAAAACCAGATTTAAATCGCATAGCAGTCGCTATAGGAACGAATGGCCCAAAATAATGACTTTCGTAACGGCGCCATGTCGAACCACGTGGGAAATGAAGTCGCGAAAGAATTACGCGTTGTAACCCATATGGAAAAAAAAATAAGGTCTCAAAAGAAACCCAATAAAGTACTACCCAAAAAACGAGCAGAAAGGTAGATAGAACGGAATAAATTCTTACCTTTTCGCAGTTCAAATACAAGCGTACTCACTGGATAAAAATTTCGAGAGAATGATTAAAAACATGTGAGGTTACCAAGCCAGAACTTGACCTAGAGGGGGAACAACGGATTGATACCCCCTATCTACCCCTCCGACTTGACATCTTTTTAATTGAAGATGTGTTCCTCAATAGTGTAGTGGATTGAGGTTGTGGCTTTGTGCCGGAAGTGACAGTCGGATGGCCTGAGTTCAAGTCACGCTTAGGAGCTTTTTTTTTTTCCTTTTTTTTATTTCCTTTCTTCCGACTGGACATTATGAAAGTGATGAACTTTTTTTTTGCGTTCGTTAAAAATCCTTATGTTTAATTTAAACAAAAAATATCGAACCGTGTCAGTGTGAAAACGGAAGCCTACGGCAATATTGCGTTACGCGTTAGCATTTCTTCTTCACGGATTGGCTCTTTTTTAATAGGAGCCTTTGATTAGACATAATTTTAAGCTTATGTCTCTACATAACAGCAGTCAAAACTCTCGGGAATCAATGCTGCAATGAGTTAAAGGCGCCTCGAGTTCAAGCTGTGTACAGCTTCTTGTTTCGTAGTATATGCTGAACCATCAATCTCCTTGTGAATGATTTGGTAGGCAGAATGTTTTTTCAAATGGCTTGACCATAGTATTGAATTGTAGTGACACCTTCTATTGTTTTCTTTTGTTGGCCTGAACAGCGTTTTCGCTGCCCCTTTTCATCCCCTTTTGGACGTTCTCTTGGTTGTTGTTTTTTTCGCTAGTTTTGGGTTTTGGCTATTCCCTTTGCCTCCCTTTTCTTTGATTTGGTGTTTTGGCCCCTAAATTGTGTGTATTTTTGGGTTGTTTGGAGTTTTGCGGGCCATTAAATATTCTGTGTAGTTTAACTCGCTTTAATTTTTTTTTGACTAATTAGCACTTAGCCTGTAGGCTATTGTGTTTTTTCCTTGCATTATTGTAGTTTGCAATGAAAGCGCTAGGCTTTTTTTTTTTGTGTTTCATTTGCTCTTATGCTCATTTGCACCAATAGCTTAGGCTATTGTTACTTTGCTTTTCGTTCACAGCTTTTTTAATTCTATCTATTTAAGCTGCTTTTCTGTTTATAGTTTGTAGCTCGCAACAAAAGCGCTTCGCTTCTGTTGTGTTTCATTTGTTCTCTTTAGCACCAATAGTTTTGGTTATTGTTGCTCTGCTCTTTCTTTTGTCCGACGTGGCGGAAGGGAGGGTTCTCAGGCTTTAAGGCAATTTGACAACTATACCAAGGATTGCTCGGGGGAGTCTCCCCCCGAGGGAATTGTTGATGATAATGGTTTTCTGGTGGTTAATGTCGCCCTCGCCACCACCAGAGGGGACCCAATTGATGGAGTTCCCTTAGTTGGAAGTGACAGTAGTGAAAATGAAAGTAATGGTAATAATGAAAGAGATAAGGTCATTGAGAGCGAAAGTTATTTAAATGAAAGTGAAAGTAATTTAAATAGTAGTAAGGAAAGTGAAAGTAGTGCACAAAGCAACAATAAGGAAAGTAATGGAAACAATAATAACGAAAGTACTGCACCAAATGATGATAATCAAAGTATTATTATTGTAGAAAACAGTGATGAAAGTAACGTAGTGTAAAAACAATGAAAGTAAAAACCAAAGTAACGTTATAGAGAATAATAATCAAAGAGATGCTGTAGTTTCACATAACGCTAAAAATGACGTTGTTGAGATGGAGTCAGAGCCTTCTGTTAGGTCTGGGCCATCTCAGCCCTCTTGTATAATCTCAGAGGTGGGAGAGTAATACGAAGGGAGCACTCTCTCGGGCAAATTGAAGAAGTCTGTCTCGCGTGTATTTAGACATGTCCCCCAGCCTACTTCGACCCCCAGGCCTCAGAGGGCGCGTCGTGCCAACAAGGGTTCGGTTTCTTCTTAGTCTTTTTTCATCTGTGCCAGTACGTCCTCTTTTCTCTCAGTTAATGTAAATGGCACCAGGGATGCCATTAAAAGGAATGCCTTCCTGCAATGGTTGGTAGACCTTAAACCTGATTTTGTTTGTGTAACATCTTGTGCTTAGGGACTTGCTTGGTTTCTTCCGGCTGGATTTCGACGGTTTCATCGCCGGGTTCGGCTTACTCTTGTGGCTCCATTCTTCTTTTTCGTCCTGCTATACGCTTGGTGAACTCATAGTTTGACCGGGAGGGACGTTTTGGCCTTGCCGCCGGAATTTCAGTCCCAGGAAGCTATCTTCAGATTGGCTTGTGTGTATGCTCCTTATCGGAATCCGGGCCGTGAGGCTTTCTACTCTTATGTTAAAGACATGGTTGACCCGGCCACCCCCACGGTTATATGCGGGAATTTCAATGCGGTTTTTAAACGCTCTACCGACCGCAGAGGGTCTAACGCCCTCGATCACTCTCACGACAGCTGTAGCTCCCTGCGGTCTCTCTTCAGGAACTGCTGTGTAACAGATATTTGGAGGCATCTTCACCCCGCTGAGAGAGGTTATTCTTGGGTCAGGTGGGACGGTTCCGTTGCTAGTCGGATTGATTTCATCGCTTGTCCAACTATCTGGATGTCTTCTGTGCGTTCTTGTGTTCTGTTGCCCTGTCCTTTTTCCGACCATTCCGCTGTTGTGTTCACTTGTCCTCCTCCCACCATTATTTCTCGTGGTCCTGGTCGTTGGAAGTTTAATGTATCTGTTTTATGTGATCCGTCTTACCTGACCGCTGTGACAGATTTTTGGATGCGCTAGCGCACCATGAAGTCTTCTTTCCCCTCTTTAGCAGAGTGGTGGGATCGAGGGAAAGAGGTAATGCGGGATCTAACGGTGGGCATTGTTGCCGGCAAGCTAAGAATAGGAATGAGCGCAAGTCTCTGCTCACCAAAGTGGCGTCTCATCTAAAAACCCAAGTCGGTGGTGGTGCTACACATCTCTTCTGTGTCTATGAGTCGGTACTCTCCCAGTTGGCTGATCTTGACCAAGTCGCTGCGGAGGGTGCCAGGGTTAAGTTCGTTCTCGTATCCAATGGGCGAAGGAGGGTGAGTCCTCCTCCAAGTTCTTTTTGCGTTCTGAGGTTAAAAGAGGTGCTGATTCTTGAATCGTTGCTATGTAACAGTCTGATGGTATGGTGATCACCAGCCCAAATGACACTCTGGATTCGTGGCATGATTTTTATGTTTCTCTGTTTACAGCCTGTCCTATCGATGCGGCGGTTCAGGCCCGTCTACATAGCAATTTGTATGCCCGCCTCCCCCATGACCAGGTCCCCCTATTTGAATGTCCGTTGACATCTGCAGAAGTCTTGTAAGCCCTGTGTGGGATGGCAATGGAAAGGCCCATGGTAATGATGGTTTGCCACCAGAATTTTACATTGCGTTTTGGGATATTTTGGGCCACGATTTGGTTGACGTTTTTAACTTTTGTTTAGCTTCCGGTCGTCTCTCTCCCTCGCAACGTGTGGCCCTAATTTCTTTGACCTTCAAAAAGGGAAATCGGCTATTGCACAAAAATTGGAGACCTATTAGTCTACTTAACACAGATTATAAATTGTGTGCCAGGGCCCTCGCAAGTCGTTTGCTAAAAGTCATCCATTTGGTGGTCGCCCCGGACCAGACCTGCGGGGTAAAGGGTAGGTAGAGAGATGAGAGATGTACTTGAATACACCAAAGAGACTGGCTGTTCTACGGCAATTTTGGCCCTTGACTAGGAGAAGGCTTTTGATCATGTCGATTGGGGTTTCCTTGGTTTTCGCCCAAACTACATTTCATGGGTCCGGTTGCTTTACACTGACATATCTAGTGCCGTGCTTATTAACGGGTATACCCCCACTTCTTTAAGCCATCTTGTGGTGTGAGGCAAGGGGTGCCCATTGTCTCCCCTTGTCTATGTTTTGACCATGGAGGTGCCCGCGGTCAATATAAGAGCAAATCCATTCATCGTGGGCCTTTTTCTTCCGCGGGTACCTCAGCCTCCTCAGGTCTTATCTCTCTATGCCAATGACACCTTTGTCATAGTGACTTCTGATTTGGCTATTCTCGACGTCTTTGAGGTATACGACGACTTGAAAAGGACTCAGGGGCTAAACTGAATCTTGACAAGTGTGAGGGTTTGTGGCTGGGGGGCTGGGGGTCTGGCGTCACCGCCAAGACGACCCTGTTCCCATACAATGGACTGATGCCAAGATTAAGGTTCTGCGGTTCTTTATTGGCAACGTGGATGTTGAGGAATCTAACTGGTTGCCTCGTGTTGAGGCAGTGCAGAATGTTTTGAACTTTTGGCGGTATCGCTCCTTGTGTTTTCAGGGCAACATCCTAGTCGTGAACGCCCTGGCCCTTTCTAAAGTTTGGTATGTCGGCTCTTTGTTGGGATGCCCCCGTGGGCACGTCTCGGATCGAGTCGCCCGCAACGTTGACATTCATCCACGTAGTCGCGGCGGGTTGTCAATGGTTTCTATTGAAAATAAAATGTACCCTTTGTTAGTTCAGTGGATCAAGTGGACACTGAAAAGGAATTCCCTTATTTGGTTTCGCTTATGAGGCATGGACACATTACATGTAAGTTCTTTGAGTCATGTCAACTATTTGTTTCATCATATCTTCTGAGATGCGGCTACGACCTCCAATTGAAATAATGTAAGGGTATGATAATTGCTAAAACTATAAAACTGAGTAAGAAAAAAGACAAAACCAAATAGAAATGTTCGAAGTCCTTATACGAAAGTAAAACATGTTTGCAAATGGCTTACTAAAAAGAAAGTTACGACCATTCTTGTTTAATATGATTGGGGGCGCATTTTACAGCCCTACAGTGGACACTGAAAAGGAATTCCCTTATTTGGTTTCGCGCATGAAGCATGGACACATTACATGTAAGTTCTTTGAGTCATGTCCACTATTTGTTTCATCATATCTTCTGAGAGGCGGCTGCGACCTCCAATTGACTTTTCGTTCTCTAGTTTGCCTTTTGCTATCGTTTTCAACTTCAAAAAGTGTTTGCCATTTGTTTTTTGATATGCCGTACACAATAGAGTTTGATAACCTTGCAGCATCCTCCACAACATTGAAGGCCTTGTTATCTCCATTACAAACCGTCGATTTGTATCTCATATTATGGTGCTTGAGAGAATTGAATACACAATTAAACTTCTGTTCCTTCTCTTTCATAGCATGTAAACTGCTTCCAAAATTTATGTCACCAACGCTAGGTGATGACATAATTACACCTGTTAATATCAACATATTTTTCGCTTTGGCTTCCAAAACATAAGTCTCCAAAGGCGACGCTTCAAGGTAAAAGCTGCACTTTGCAGATCGATCACTTATTAATCTTCTTCTTGTAGAAGATAAGAAAGAAAAAACAATCCTGTCAATTAAATTTAAAACATCATCAAACGCAAACTACATCATATAGTTGAAATATTTGGAACTATCTTACCTTTTTTTGCAAACAGGTACCTGGGAGAGTGACAAGGAAAACTTGTTGAGGTCTATTAGTCTGAATCCTTTAACTTTGAAAGTCCTTTTTCTCATCGGAACTTTCTGATGAAGAGTCGTGTGTGGAATTTGGTAACTTCAGTTTCATTCTAGAGGCACTGATTGGTTGATCAAGGTTAGAATCACAGAAAGAACTATGATTATATGCAATATGCCAGGAGTTAATGTTTTCTTTGGCGTTTTGGCATATATGTTTTCCAGAAAACGGTTTTATTTTTGTCTTCTTTCTATACACATCTTTTTTTCTCTGTTCTGGCCATTTTAGCCAAACTCGATGATGGAACAGACGCATTTCTGCAAATTATACAGTAGTCTACTTCTCAAAACACAAAGAAAATTATGCGAATATTGTTTCTGCATGAGATTGACTTCTGGAAATTGTACAGTGGTCTTCTCCTCAGACCAGAAATTTCAGTCAATAATATTCCAAAAAGCAACCATGAGTGCAGTAATAAGTCTGTTTTGTTCATTTTTAATACGTGTCTGTCATATCTAAGGATTGTATGGTGCATTAACTTCTTTTTCTTGTATTTTACCTTGGTTTCTACTGCGGTGGCTTCTGATGTTTTTGTTTGCACAAATGCTTAGTCCAAAAGGTATGAAGTAGCAGGAGTATTAACTGAGGTAATACGTTCAGGGGGCCTAACAAAGGTGGAGGGTATGGTAAAATGCGTAAAATATATAAAATATATAACAACTAAAGAAGATTAAGAAATATGTTACAATTATTTGAAAATAATGTTAAACGTTCAAACTACATAAAACAAACGCTACAAATAATTAATGCATGTTCCAAAATGGACATTGCTAAGAGGCACGGGTTGGTACACGTAAACTGATAGGGTTCAGTTCAGCTCAAACTGTTGACAGTCACAGCTAGCATACTTGGACTCTGTTTCTTTAATCCTTTTTATTGCTTACTGCACGATCTTTTAGTGAAATTTGCATATTCTTCTTGAAGACCAGCATGCGTGGATCAGACATTGCTGCAGTCCAAAAATCTATAACATCGAACATTTATATTTTTAATTTATCATAAAAGAAAAACCAGCTCAAGCTCTTGAAAGGTAAGGCATGTTCATTATTGCACAGCTGGAGGACAGCCCCTCATAACCAGTTGATTTATAAAAAATATATTTAGACATCAAACAAAAAAGGGTCTCTGACAAAAAAAGGGAAATGATTTGACAAATATCACTCGTCATCGTTAGTAAATCTTTGTCACTTTCTATGTCTTCTATGTCTTCTATGTCTTCCTATATCAACCAGTGTACATTCACCTGGAAGATGACAACGCTTTAGAAAAGAATATAGCATATCTTGCTTAAATTCTATATCCTGTATGATCTATGATGATCAAACCGTACATTTACATGTATATAAGTAACCAATTCACTAAGAAGAATCATATCCAACAAGTGATATAAATGTGTTGGCAAATCATTCGCCGTTGATTTTGTAGACATTTTAGTTTCACCGCCAAATCGAGTGTACTTTGTAGAGATTGGTCACGTTAGATGGCGTTGTGTTGTTGGTCGTGTTACACTCCGCTTGATAACTTAGCAGTATAACATCGCAATTGCAGGTTATATAACCAATCGAATCTGGAGGTTAAAAGGAAGATATTGCTCGATTTGTGTAAGGTAAATAAATGGCTTTGAAGTTGGCGAATCTTTCGCCGAGGATTTTGTAGACCTTTCAGTTTCGCCGCCAAATCGAGCATACGTTGTAAAGCTTCCATTGTGTTGGCAAATCTTTCGCCGTGGATTTTGTAGACCTTTCCGTTTCACCAACAAATCGAGCATTCGAAGATGGCCAATCTTTCGCCGAGGATTTTGTAGACCTTTCAGTTTCAAAGCCAAATCGAGCATAAGTATGAAATAATGTAAGGGTATGATAATTGCTAAAACTATAAAACTGGGTAAGAAAAAAGACAAAAACAAATAGAAATGTTCCAAGTCCTTATACGAAAGTAAAACATGTTTGCAAATGGCTTACTAAAAAGAAAGTTACGACCATTCTTGTTTAATATGATTGGGGGCGCATTTTACAGCCCTACAGTGGACACTGAAAAGGAATTCCCTTATTTGGTTTCGCGCATGAAGCATGGACACATTACATGTAAGTTCTTTGAGTCATGTCCACTATTTGTTTCATCATATCTTCTACTGAGAGGCGGCTGCGACCTCTAATTGACTTTTCGTTCTCCAGTTTGCCTTTTGCTATCGCTTTCAACTTCAAAAAGTGTTGCCCATTTGTTTTTTGATATGCCCTACGCAATAGAGTTTGATAACCTTGCAGCATCCTCCACAACATTGAAGGACTTGTTATCTCCATCACAAACCGTTGATTTGTATCTAATATAATGGTGCTTGAGAGACCGGACTACACAATTACACTTCTGCTCCATCTCTTTCATAGCATGTAAACTGCTTCCAAAATTTACGTCACCAATGCTAGGTGATGACATAATTACACCTGTTAATATCAACATATCTTTCGCTCTGGCTTACAAAAGGTAAGTCTCCAAAGGCGACGCTTCAAGGTAAAAGCTGCACTTTGCAGATCGATCACTTATTAATCTTCTTCTTGTAGAAGATAAGAAAGAAAAAACAATCCTGTTAATTAAATTTAAAACATCATCAAACGCAAACTACATCATACAGTTTAAAGATTTTGAACTATCGTACCATTTTTGGCAAACAGGTACCTGGGAGAGTGACAAGGAAAACTTGTTGAGGTCTATTAGTCTGAATCTTTAACTTTGAAAGTCCTTTTTCTCATCGGAACTTTCTGATGAAGAGTCGTGTGTGGAATTTGGTAACTTCAGTTTCATTCTAGAGGCACTGATTGGTTGATCAATGTTAGAATCACAGAAAGAACTATGATTATATGCAATATGCCAGGAGTTCGTGTTTTCTTTGGCGTTTTGGCATATATGTTTTCCATAAGTTGGTTTTTTTTTTCTCTTCTTTCTATACACATCTTTTTTCTCAGTTCTGGCCATTTTAGCCAAACTCGATGATGGAACAGACGCATTTCTGCAAATTATACAGTAGTCTACTTCTCAAAACACAAAGAAAATTATGCGAATTTTGCTTCTGCATGAGATTGATTTCTGCAAATTGTAGAGTGGTCTTCTCCTCAGACCAGAAATTTCAGTCAATAATATTCCAAAAAGCAACCGTGAGTGCAGTAATCAGTCTGTTTTGTTCATTTTTAATAAGTGCCTGTCATATCTAAGGATTGTACGGTGCATTAACTGCTTTTTCTTCTATTTTACCTTGGTTTCTACTGCTCTGGCTTCTGATGTTTTTGTTTGCACAAATGCTTAGTCCAAAAGGTATGAAGTAGCAGGAGTATTAACTAAGGTAATACGTTCTGGGGGCCTAACAAAGGTGGAGAGTATGGTAAAATGCGTAAAATATATAAAATATATAACAGCTAAAGAGGATTAAGAAATATGTTACAATTATTTGAAAATAATGTTAAACGTTCAAACTACATAAAACAAACGCTACAAATAATTAATGTATGTTCCAAAATGGACATTGCTAAGAGGCACGGGTTGGTACACGTAAACTGATAGGGTTCAGTTCAGCTCAAACTGTTGACAGTCACAGCTAGCATACTTGGACTCTGTTTCTTTAATCCTTTTTATTGCTTACTGCACGATCTTTTAGTGAAATTTGCATATTCTTCTTGAAGACCAGCATGCGTGGATCAGACATTGCTGCAGTCCAAAAATCTATAACATCGAACATTTATATTTTTAATTTATCATAAAAGAAAAACCAGCTCAAGCTCTTGTAAGGTAAGGCATGTTCATTATTGCACAGCTGGAGGACAGCCCCTCATAACCAGTTGATTTATAAAAAATATATTTAGACATCAAACAAAAAAGGGTCTCTGACAAAAAAAGGGAAATGATTTGACAAATATCACTCGTCATCGTTAGTAAATCTTTGTCACTTTCTATGTCTTCTATGCCTTCTATGTCTTCCTATATCAACCAGTGTACATTCACGTGGAAGATGACAACGCTTTAGAAAAGAATATAGCATATCTTGCTTAAATTCTATATCCTGTATGATCTATGATGATCAAACCGTACATTTACATGTATATAAGTAACCAATTCACTAAGAAGAATCATATCCAACAAGTGATATAAATGTGTTGGCAAATCATTCGCCGTTGATTTTGTAGACATTTTAGTTTCACCGCCAAATCGAGTGTACTTTGTAGAGATTGGTCACGTTAGATGGCGTTGTGTTGTTGGTCGTGTTACACTCCGCTTGATAACTTAGCAGTATGACATCGCAATTGCAGGTTATAAACCAATCGAATCTGGAGGTTAAAAGGAAGATATTGCTCGATTTGTGTAAGGTAAATAAATGGCTTTGAAGTTGGCGAATCTTTCGCCGAGGATTTTGTAGACCTTTCAGTTTCGCCGCCAAATCGAGCATACGTTGTAAAGGTTACATTGTGTTGGCAAATCTTTGGCCGTGGATTTTGTAGACCTTTCCGTTTCACCAACAAATCGAGCATTCGAAAATGGCCAATCTTTCGCCGAGGATTTTGTAGACCTTTCAGTTTCACCGCCAAATCGAGCATAAGTATGAAATAATGTAAGGGTATGATAATTGCTAAAACTATAAAACTGGGTAAGAAAAAAGACAAAAACAAATAGAAATGTTCGAAGTCCTTATACGAAAGTAAAACATGTTTGCAAATGGCTTACTAAAAAGGAAGTTACGACCATTCTTGTTTAATATGATTGGGGGCGCATTTTGCAGCCCTACAGTGGACACTGAAAAGGAATTCCCTTATTTGGTTTCGCGCATGAAGCATGGACACATTACATGTAAGTTCTTTGAGTCATGTCCACTATTTGTTTCATCATATCTTCTACTGAGAGGCGGCTGCGACCTCTAATTGACTTTTCGTTCTCCAGTTTGCCTTTTGCTATCGCTTTCAACTTCAAAAAGTGTTGCCCATTTGTTTTTTGATATGCCCTGCGCAATAGAGTTTGATAACCTTGCAGCATCCTCCACAACATTGAAGGACTTGTTATCTCCATCACAAACCGTTGATTTGTATCTAATATAATGGTGCTTGAGAGACCGGACTACACAATTACACTTCTGCTCCATCTCTTTCATAGCATGTAAACTGCTTCCAAAATTTACGTCACCAATGCTAGGTGATGACATAATTACACCTGTTAATATCAACATATCTTTCGCTCTGGCTTACAATAGGTAAGTCTCCAAAGGCGACGCTTCAAGGTAAAAGCTGCACTTTGCAGATCGATCACTTATTAATCTTCTTCTTGTAGAAGATAAGAAAGAAAAAACAATCCTGTTAATTAAATTTAAAACATCATCAAACGCAAACTACATCATACAGTTTAAAGGTTTTGAACTATCGTACCATTTTTGGCAAACAGGTACCTGGGAGAGTGACAAGGAAAACTTGTTGAGGTCTGTTAGTCTGAATCTTTAACTTTGAAAGTCCTTTTTCTCATCGGAACTTTCTGATGAAGAGTCGTGTGTGGAATTTGGTAACTTCAGTTTCATTCTAGAGGAACTGATTGGTTGATCAATGTTAGAATCACAGAAAGAACTATGATTATATATGCAATATGCCAGGAGTTCGTGTTTTCTTTGGCGTTTTGGCATATATGTTTTCCAGAAGTTGGTTTTTTTTTCTCTTCTTTCTATACACATCTTTTTTCTCAGTTCTGGCCATTTTAGCCAAACTCGATGATGGAACAGACGCATTTCTGCAAATTATACAGTAGTCTACTTCTCAAAACACAAAGAAAATTATGCGAATTTTGCTTCTGCATGAGATTGATTTCTGGAAATTGTAGAGTGGTCTTCTCCTCAGACCAGAAATTTCAGTCAATAATATTCCAAAAAGCAACCGTGAGTGCAGTAATCAGTCTGTTTTGTTCATTTTTAATAAGTGCCTGTCATATCTAAGGATTGTACGGTGCATTAACTGCTTTTTCTTCTATTTTACCTTGGTTTCTACTGCTCTGGCTTCTGATGTTTTTGTTTGCACAAATGCTTAGTCCAAAAGGTATGAAGTAGCAGGAGTATTAACTAAGGTAATACGTTCTGGGGGCCTAACAAAGGTGGAGGGTATGGTAAAATGCGTAAAATATATAAAATATATAACAACTAAAGAGGATTAAGAAATATGTTACAATTATTTGAAAATAATGTTAAACGTTCAAACTACATAAAACAAACGCTACAAATAATTAATGCATGTTCCAAAATGGACATTGCTAAGAGGCACGGGTTGGTACACGTAAACTGATAGGGTTCAGTTCAGCTCAAACTGTTGACAGTCACAGCTAGCATACTTGGACTCTGTTTCTTTAATCCTTTTTATTGCTTACTGCACGATCTTTTAGTGAAATTTGCATATTCTTCTTGAAGACCAGCATGCGTGGATCAGACATTGCTGCAGTCCAAAAATCTATAACATCGAACATTTATATTTTTAATTTATCATAAAAGAAAAACCAGCTCAAGCTCTTGTAAGGTAAGGCATGTTCATTATTGCACAGCTGGAGGACAGCCCCTCATAACCAGTTGATTTATAAAAAATATATTTAGACATCAAACAAAAAAGGGTCTCTGACAAAAAAAGGGAAATGATTTGACAAATATCACTCGTCAGCGTTAGTAAATCTTTGTCACTTTCTATGTCTTCTATGTCTTCTATGTCTTCCTATATCAACCAGTGTACATTCACGTGGAAGATGACAACGCTTTAGAAAAGAATATAGCATATCTTGCTTAAATTCTATATCCTGTATGATCTATGATGATCAAACCGTACATTTACATGTATATAAGTAACCAATTCACTAAGAAGAATCATATCCAACAAGTGATATAAATGTGTTGGCAAATCATTCGCCGTTGATTTTGTGGACATTTTAGTTTCACCGCCAAATCGAGTGTACTTTGTAGAGATTGGTCACGTTAGATGGCGTTGTGTTGTTGGTCGTGTTACACTCCGCTTGATAACTTAGCAGTATGACATCGCAATTGCAGGTTATATAACCAATTGAATCTGGAGGTTAAAAGGAAGATATTGCTCGATTTGTGTAAGGTAAATAAATGGCTTCGAAGTTGGCGAATCTTTCGCCGAGGATTTTGTAGACCTTTCAGTTTCGCCGCCAAATCGAGCATACGTTGTAAAGCTTTCATTGTGTTGGCAAGTCTTTCGCCGTGGATTTTGTAGACCTTTCCGTTTCACCAACAAATCGAGCATTCGAAGATGGCCAATCTTTCGCCGAGGATTTTTTAGACCTTTCAGTTGCACCGCCAAATCGAGCATAAGTATGAAATAATGTAAGGGTATGATAATTGCTAAAACTATAAAACTGGGTAAGAAAAAAGACAAAAACAAATAGAAATGTTCGAAGTCCTTATACGAAAGTAAAACATGTTTGCAAATGGCTTACTAAAAAGAAAGTTACGACCATTCTTGTTTAATATGATTGGGGGCGCATTTTACAGCCCTACAGTGGACACTGAAAAGGAATTCCCTTATTTGGTTTCGCGCATGAAGCATGGACACATTACATGTAAGTTCTTTGAGTCATGTCCACTATTTGTTTCATCATATCTTCTACTGAGAGGCGGCTGCGACCTCCAATTGACTTTTCGTTCTCCAGTTTGCCTTTTGCTATCGCTTTCAACTTCAAAAAGTGTTGCCCATTTGTTTTTTGATATGCCCTACGCAATAGAGTTTGATAACCTTGCAGCATCCTCCACAACATTGAAGGACTTGTTATCTCCATCACAAACCGTTGATTTGTATCTAATATAATGGTGCTTGAGAGACCGAACTACACAATTACACTTCTGCTCCATCTCTTTCATAGCATGTAAACTGCTTCCAAAATTTACGTCACCAATGCTAGGTGATGACATAATTACACCTGTTAATATCAACATATCTTTCGCTCTGGCTTACAAAAGGTAAGTCTCCAAAGGCGACGCTTCAAGGTAAAAGCTGCACTTTGCAGATCGATCACTTATCAATCCTCTTCTTGTAGAAAATAAGAAAAAAAACCCAATCCTGTCAATTAAATTTAAAACATCATCAAACGCAAACTACATCATACAGTTTAAAGATTTTGAACTATCGTACCATTTTTGGCAAACAGGTACTTGGGAGAGTGACAAGGAAAACTTGTTGAGGTCTATTAGTCTGAATCCTTTAACTTTGAAAGTCCTTTTTCTCATCGGAACTTTCTGATGAAGAGTCGTGTGTGGAATTTGGTAACTTCAGTTTCATTCTAGAGGCACTGATTGGTTGATCAATGTTAGAATCACAGAAAGAACTATGATTATATGCAATATATGCCAGGAGTTTATGTTTTCTTTGACGTTTTGGCATACTTGTTTTCCAGAAAACGGTTTTATTTTTGTCTTCTTTCTATACACATCTTTTTTCCTCTGTTCTGGCCATTTTACATGGCCGAAAATTTCGGACATTTGAGCCCGCACGTCAGTAGCGGCTTTTCCCAATCGATAAGAAAAATGGCGTACGAAATTACAAAGCTTTATATGAGAAGCGATGGAATTACGGAAAATACAAGAACAATTACTGTCGTTTTTCAGTTTGCCAAAATCGAGCATCATTCAACGACATTTCAGCGCTATTTTAGTTAAAAAATCTATAGCAAAAATGAATTCCATACCTTTCGCTCGGAACGATATCAGACAGACTGTTCAGAACCAGTCAAAGCCTTACAAACCACTAACAAAAGAATTAAAGATAACATATTTGATAGGAAATAACAAAAAATCTAAAGACGCTACATAATTTGCCAAAATCGAGTCATAAAATACAGATAAAAAGCTATTTGGAAAATAAAAAATCTGATATTTAGCTTGTAAATTTACCTTTCACTTCGGCTGTTAAAAACCGTACACAATGAGTTTCACCAAGAGGAAAGTATGGCGGAAGGCTGAAAATAGCGTATCCAACTGTCGATCGATACCTCAAAGCTCGAACCTCGCCGTAATCTCAAATTTGTTCACTGCGATTTTCAATCTATCGAAGCCAAGCTTTAAGACACACCACAGAATGTCTCTCGGGAATCTGTCGCTGTTGCTTTTTCTTGGGGTCTAAAACATGATAAAATACAACAAATCATTCACGGCTAAAATCCAAGACCTTCGCTCTGCAATATCTCGGCCGAAAATCATCCAAATTTCTTCCAAAACATCGGGTTCGAAAGCTTTTTTCATGGGTATTTGACCGCCATTGCTTGTTTTGGCAATACTTTCAGTCAGCGGCTTTTTTCGACTATAAACAACTATATATTTGACCACTCGATCTGTCCTAAAACGATGAGCCCGGAAATCACATTGAAAACCAACGGTAGAGACCATTGCGTGACAGCCTGAATGTAAGTCGCACGAAATTCAATGTCCGAGATTTCTGGCCATGGCCAAACTCGATGATGGAACAGACGCATTTCTGCAAATTATACAGTAGTCTGCTTCTCAAAACACAAAGAAAATTATGCGAATTTTGCTTCTGCATGAGATTGATTTCTGCAAATTGTAGAGTGGTCTTCTCCTCAGACCAGAAATTTCAGTCAATAATATTCCAAAAAGCAACCGTGATTGCAGTAATCAGTCTGTTTTGTTCATTTTTAATAAGTGCCTGTCATATCTAAGGATTGTACGGTGCATTAACTGCTTTTTCTTCTATTTTACCTTGGTTTCTACTGCTCTGGCTTCTGATGTTTTTGTTTGCACAAATGCTTAGTCCAAAAGGTATGAAGTAGCAGGAGTATTAACTAAGGTAATACGTTCTGGGGGCCTAACAAAGGTGGAGGGTATGGTAAAATGCGTAAAATATATAAAATATATAACAACTAAAGAGGATTAAGAAATATGTTACAATTATTTGAAAATAATGTTAAACGTTCAAACTACATAAAACAAACGCTACAAATAATTAATGCATGTTCCAAACTGGACATTGCTAAGAGGCACGGGTTGGTACACGTGAACTGATAGGGTTCAGTTCAGCTCAAACTGTTGACAGTCACAGCTAGCATACTTGGACTCTGTTTCTTTAATCCTTTTTATTGCTTACTGCACGATCTTTTAGTGAAATTTGCATATTCTTCTTGAAGACCAGCATGCGTGGATCAGACATTGCTGCAGTCCAAAAATCTATAACATCGAACATTTATATTTTTAATTTATCATAAAAGAAAAACCAGCTCAAGCTCTTGTAAGGTAAGGCATGTTCATTATTGCACAGCTGGAGTACAGCCCCTCATAACCAGTTGATTTATAAAAAATATATTTAGACATCAAACAAAAAAGGGTCTCTGACAAAAAAAGGGAAATGATTTGACAAATATCACTCGTCATCGTTAGTAAATCTTTGTCACTTTCTATGTCTTCTATGTCTTCTGTGTCTTCCTATATCAACCAGTTTACATTCACGTGGAAGATGACAACGCTTTAGAAAAGAATATAGCATATCTTGCTTAAATTCTATATCCTGTATGATCTATGATGATCAAACCGTACATTTACATGTATATAAGTAACCATTTGCGAATATTGCTTCTGCATGAGATTGATTTCTGGAAATTGTACAGTGGTCTTCTCCTCAGACCAGAAAATTCAGTCAATAATATTCCAAAAAGCAACCATGAGTGCAGTAAACAGTCTGTTTTGTTCATTTTTAATACGTGTCTGTCATATCTAAGGATTGTATGGTGCATTACCTGCTTTTTCGTCTATTTTACCTTGGTTTCTACTGCTCTGGCTTCTTATGTTTTTGTTTGCACAAATGCTTAGTCCAAAAGGTATTAAGAAGCAGGAGTATTAACTGAGGTAATCAGTTCTGGGGGCCTAACAAAGGTGGAGGGTATGGTAAAATGTGTAAAATATGTAACACCTAAAAGGATTAAGAAATATGTTACAACTATTTGAAAATGGTGTTAAAAGTTAAAACTACATAAAAAGAAAACGCTACAAATAGTTAATGTATGTTCCAAAATGGACATTGCTAAGAGGCACGGGTTGGTACACGTAAACTGATTGGGTTCAGCTCAGCTCAAGCTGTTGACAGTCACAGCTACCTTGTAGCATACTTGGAGTCTGTTTCTTTAATCCTTTTTATTGCTTATTGCGCGATCTTTTAGTGCCATATGCATATTCTTATTGAAGACCAGCATGCGTGGATCAGACATTGGGTGCAGTCCAAAAATCTATAACATCGAAAATTTATATTTTTAATTTATCATAAAAGAAAAACCAGCTCAAGCTCTTATAATAATAATAATAATAATAATAATAATAATAATAATAATTTAATTCTTATATTGCGCGCTTTCCATGAAATGATCAAGCGCGCATTACATGATTTCTATCTATAATAATTAAATGCAAAATATCTCAAAGGTAAGGCTTGTTCATTATTGCACGGCTGGAGGACAGCCCCTCATAACCAGGTTATTTATAAAAAAATATATTTAGACATTAAACAAAAAGTGTTTGTGACACAAAAAGGGAAATGATTTGACAAATTTCACTCGTCGTCTTTAGTAAATTTTTGTCACTTTCTATGTCTTACAAATTGATTGAGGGACTTTTAAGGGTCCCTATATCAACCAGCGTACATTCACGTGGAAGATGACTAAGCTTAAGAAAAGAAGGTAGCACATCTGCTTAAATTCTATATCCCGTATGATCTATGATATATCAATCTATGATATATCAATCTATGATATATCAATTCACTTAGAAGAATCATATCCAACAAGTGATCTAAATCACTTTGACAGCTCTTCTTGTAGAACTTTCAGTTTCGCTGCCAAATCAAGCATACGTTGTGGAGCTTTCATTGTGTTGGCAAATCTTTCGCCGTGAATTTTGTAGACCTTTCAGTTTCACCGCCAAATCGAGCATTCGAAGATGGCCAATCTTTCGCCGAGGATTTTGTAGACTTTTCAGTTTCACCGCCAAATCGAGCATAAGTATGAAATAATGTAAGGGTATGGTAATTGCTAAGACTATAAAACTGAGTAAGAAAAAAAAACAAATACAGTGTAGAAATGTTCGCAAATGGCTTTCTAAAAAGAAAGTTATGACTATTCTTGTTTAACCCTATTCAGACTGGGCTTTATAAGGCAATCTGTGACTGGGGGGGGGGGGGGGGGGGGGGGGGGGCTCCTCGGACCCCCCTCTATATCTCTGGAACCAGTAAGGCTAGGACCATGAAATTTTCACACAATGTTCACCTCCATACAAGGAAACCTCACACCCAGTTTTGACCTGCCACACCCAATTATGACGTCACAATGACGTCATTTTTTGTTTTCCCGACGTTTCTTTGATATTTTTCCATCCAGATACTTAAAATATCAAATATAACTGTAAAATCATCTGTTTAATATTAAAACATAATAAATACAAACAAGGACACACTTGTAAAGCGAGAAAAAGCAATAAAAAGCGATAAAACTATAATTTTGAAATTATTGTCCGCCATCTTGGATCCGCCATCTTGGATCCGTCATCTTGGATTTTTTTTTTGTTTAAGGTGGCTCGATATAGTATTTTGGTTTCCCTGTATAGTATATTTGGAGGCAAAACAATTAGAGTTATACTTTGCGGATCGTCATCACATTTTACCCCGAAATCAAGATAATATTACAGTATTAATTTGCCATACATGTATCGAGGTTGGCGTTGCCATGGCAACGCCATTGGGCTTTTTAGTAGGGCCTCAAAACAGACATATCTTCAATTATCTTTAAAATTCCACGGTGAATTCTGTTTAAATTTTGCATACGGCCTTCGACCCCTGTGTTCTACCCGAGTACCAACTTTAAAAAAAATCTGTCAGAAATTTTAAAGAAAAAACGCGTTTTTTAGAATTCGTTGGTAATTTTTTTCTCTGTTGACAGAATTTTTTGAAAATCGCGTAAGACGCACTTTGTATAGAACGAAGTCAACATGCAAAAAATGAAAAAAATTTACCGAGCGGAAGCGGAAGTGTGGACTTCGAAAGTTTCAAATTTCTGAAAATTTTGACACGACAAGATCGGCAATTACGCATGCGTGGCAGTTGTCACGCCACTCCTCCGCGCGGATTTTGTGGTCGATTTGCGGATGTTATTCTTGTTTATTCATTTATAGACAAATCTCTTTCGCGCTGTGCAGCTTTTTGTGAGATAGAAACTGTTATCTTTTGGATGAATCGTGTCTAGTAATGGCTGGTACATCACTTTCCTTCGAAATGATTAACAATTCTGGCTAAAATCGCTGGATGCTTTGTTCCTCGTGGTGTGGATGGAATCGCTGCTGTCGGCGCTCTGCTCAAAATTGCGAGCCTCTCTAGAGACGCTGTAAGTCCTGGTAGGACAGGCCACTTTCTGCAATTTTTTGTAGGAGGCTTTGCTTTACCAGCCCATTATTACTCTGAGAAAAGATGTTATCCCTGAAATTGCACACGCTGGAAGCGTTCGTCTAAAAATACCATGTCTTCGAAAGCGAAGGAGGCGGGATTTACATTGCCGTTGTTTACAACGACGGGGATTGAAATAATAATAAATACGCGATGGAGAGCAAAGACATCTTCCAAAGCATCATGTGCTAAAAAGCTCTTCATTAAAAACAGATTTTAAAACCGATGGAAGATTGCTTCTACAGGGCTTTCCTCCCGGATTGAACGATTCGGGTGTTTTGACAAGGTGAAGACTGTCGGCGAATAGAATTTTTCATGGATGAAAGTGTTTCTTTGAACTCATGCCCAACTGATAGGAGCCTCTGCGGAGGAGAGAGCCTAAGACAGCGTAGCAATGTGGGAGTGTCAAAACAAAAGAATTGTGGCCGATCAAAACGCTGTGGCAATTTGCGATAGCATTACTGGAGAGAAAAGTGGTGAAATCGCTCAGTTGAACAGTATGCACTGGAACGTTTTCTTTGAGCAAAGTTTTCTGACCATTTATCGATTCCACTGACAGTTTGTTAAATCGAGAAGCGTAGTAGCTGATATTGCATTTTGGGAAAATGCACATAGTAATTGTAAGTGTTTACCTGTTTAGTTATAGCTGCTATTTTGTCTAAAGAAGTTGTCTCCGTGTCAAAAACTACAAATTGATAATCACTGTAGCCGTCTTGTTGTGTCTTTTCTTGAACGCCAGATCGAAGATTTCCTAATTTTCTTCTTTGAGTATTTCTGATTTGCTGCTTCATTAAAAGCCATACAACGTCTGCTTTCTTTTTGCTTTTTATTTCCTCTGGTGGTTCGTAGCTGGATAACCCTTTTTTTGTGCATTTTCTTATCGAATTGATGACGAGAATCGACCACAAATATCATGCAGTGGGTGGGAACTTCGTCGCGCACACGCTCTGTTGCTGTTTGTTCTTATTAGAAGATGAACTGTCTTTCCCAACACATTCTGCATTACTCTTTTAATAGAGTTTAGATTAAAAAAAATACACTGCCCCTAAAAACAGCCCAAAATAAACTCTCTCGTATTCAGAGGAAAATTGCGTCGATGCGGGGCTGAGTTGTCGATCGCGAAACAATTCTTCACTGCATTCTTGTCAGGGAACTTTAACCGCCCTATTTTCTTTTTCTCGGTAAATCACATTACCACCAAAGAAAGAAGAATGTAAACCTAGCTTGCATACACGCGAAAAACACAGTCAACCAGGCCGGCGCAAAAATAAAATTGCGAAAGGAGTGTTGCGGCCATGTTTGTTTATCTTTTTTCTTGCATGACTCAAATTTTTAAAAGTCCCGCGGGTAAATTAGAACCCAATCTGCGCGCGCCAAAAAAAACTATATCGAGCCACCTTAAATTAAAATTTAAAAAATATCTAAAAGAGAAAAGGATCAGAATGTATAAAACACGTATCAAACTAATGTCTATTATCCAAACAATGAACGTAGAAGCGTTATTTAATGAATAGTACAAAATGTTTGACTATAAGTAAAAGAGAGCAAAATTTTACTTACCCCTCCCCCCCAAATATTTGATGTTAAAAATGTTTAATATCTTTCAAGAACTAGTCCCTCATAGCTATTTCGGTGTAAGAGTTATCACAATTTTACTGGAGGGGGCTCGAAAAGCCCCCCCCCCCAGTCTGAATAGGGTTAATATAATTGGGGGCGCATTCTACAGCCCTACAGTTAACACTGAAAAGGAATTCCCTTATTTGGTTTCTCGCATAAAGCATGGACACATTACATGCAAGTTCTTTGAGTCATGTCCACTATTTGTTTCATCATATCTTCTGAGAGGCGGCTGCGACCTCCAATTGACTTTTCGTTCTCCAGTTTGCCTTTTGCTATCGTTTTCAACTTCAAAAAGTGTTGCCCATGTGTTTTTTGATATGCCCTACACAATAGAGTTTGATAACCTTGCAGTATCCTCCACAACATTGAAGGCCTTGTTATCTCCATCACAAACCGTTGATTTCTATCTAATATTATGGTGCTTGAGAGACCGGACTACACAATTACACTTCTGCTTCTTATCTTTCATAGCATGTAAACTGCTTTCAAAATTTCAGTTACAGTATGTCACCAAGGCTAGGTGATGACATAATTACACCTGTAAATATCAACGTATGTGACCGTGGATGGGAAAACTAACACTAACGCTTTTCCGTTAAACGTGTAAAAATAAACGGATTGTAAACGGATATTTAACGGCTAATTCAAGCGTTTAAACGGTTTCGGAAACCGTTTAAACGGATAGCTAAAAGTGTTAATCGGTTGAACAAAGTCCAAAAACAGATAGTTTAAAACGTTAAACGGTGGAAAGTTTAAAAGAAATGCGTGAACGTCTTCAATCGTAGCAAGAGGTAATGTATTTCCAGGCAGTCTGTTTGTGTTTCCGTGGGTCCTTGGCGAAATGCCGTGCGTTTCATAGTTTTCTTTTAGCTGTCGAAATCTTGAATAACTGATTCCATAAAAATGTAAAAACATTTCCTTGCATATGGGCTTTGAGTGGTAGAAGAAACTGCATCGAGTGCTCCGATTACGTTTCTTTTGACTCCAATAGAATTGATGCGCGTGAATGCTTGAATACTTGTCAAAATAACCAAGTCAAGCTCTCCACTTGAAAGTTCGACGCAGTTGTTCAAATTGTAAAGAACGGTCTCTTCCGAAAAACTGTTCAGAGCATGGGCCTCTTTTTGCACCGAGTGCACATCCACAGCCGCCCTGCATAAACTGCTTTACTCTTCGAACAAGTTCGTCACTGTTGTCTCTCTCCAAATCAAGCTCCGCCATCGTGTCGAGATAAACGTTTCAATGATCAGCGTTTTGACTTCGGTTGTCATAACCATTGTTATTGTCTTGGAAATTAAAAGAATACTATAAGCCCTAATCATTGGTGCGAGGCATGCACAAGCTGTAAACCGAATCGGTGAGTTCATTCGATTATTTCATTTGTCAAATTAGCTAAAATTGTCAGCCATAAAACCTTTTGATTAAATCTGAATAACAAAGCAGTGATTTCAGAGAAAGAGCATTCATAGTTTTATACTAACATCGTAGCTTTGATCGTGTATAGAGTTCACGCTAAAAAGTCGAAAGTTGTCTTCCATTTCATCTTCTCTTTGACATCAATTTAAGCTTAAGCTTATATTTCATTATTGCAATCTTTTTCCACTCTTTTCTACTGCAATTTGCTTTAAAAAAAGTTATTTGATTCAAGAATTCTTGGATAGAATCCCCAAACCGGTAAAACGATATTATGTAAAGAGTTTATATGACATTTTAAAATTTACGAGCGCTAAAAGAATATTTCATGGCGTGTTGTTTTTATCTCGCTTTTCAATAATATAACTGAAAGCTTAAGCTTCATATATTCTGCTTCGTGAAAGCCTTGCTAAATGCAAAAACTACATCATTCTCTTGAATCTTACCGTTCAAAAAAGTTAGCATGATTGCTGTAAGCTTAGCAAGAGCTTTATTATTTTGAGTAATTGCCGAGACTGCAAGATTTGTGTGTTTGCGGGTGTTAGTATGCCTTGGCTCGATCACCTTTCACTGTAAATTACATTTTTCTGCCAAAAACTCGGTTTATTCTCTCCAGAATTTCTCAGAACAGCAAGTTCATGTATCATTAAAGTCGCCAAGAGGAACTATTTCTAATATAAGTCGCTTTCTATATTTCCTGGACCAACTTAACGAACAGTTTATTTCGCCATTTTGTTTGTTTTGACAAAATTTATTCGCCGATTAGTGAGTTAATCGACCTCGCTAGGTGGATTAAATTTAACCCTTATTTTATCCTTTGATTAGCGCTAATCGTGCTTTCAGGAACAGAATCTAATCGGAGGAGAAATTTTATCCCTCGATTAGGCTGATTTGATCGTGGTTTAGCGCTAATCGGCTTTTCAGGAACCGGGACCAGACCTGTAATCAACTCTCTATACCACAACACCACACTAGACAAGGTTGACAAATGGTTTAAACTTCTTTGTATTATTGCTTATTATTGGTCCCAGACTCCCATCCAACATTTAATTTATGCAAGACTAAAACAGGTTTTCTTAGAATGCCCATTTTTATTTGCTTTGTTACTCTCTTTCTGTTTAATTAGGTATTAATTAAAACTTAAAAAGCTTTTTTTATCATTTATTTGTTTCATCCCTGGTGGAAATCCTCACAGGATCTTCAGGGATCTTTGAAGATCTTCAAAGACCTGTCAAAGATCCTTAAAGATAAAGATCTTTAAAGGATCCTCACAGGATCTTTGAAAAATCTTCAAAGATTTTTCATCTGCAATTTATCGTAGAATTTTTTTTACAAAGATCTTCAAGGAATTGATGAAGATCTTGAAAGGATCCTAGCAAAATATGCTTGTGAGGATCTTTGAAAGGATCCTTTAAGATCCTCAAGAATTTATAAAGATCATTCAAGGATCTTAATAAGATCCTTTGAAGGATCTTGCAAAGATCTTTTAAGATCTTTAAAGATCCTTGAAGATCTTTGCCAAGAATTTAAAGGATCCTTGAAGATCTTGGCAATATTATTGAGGATCTTACAGGAATTTAAAAGATCCTCAAAGAGCTTTATTGAGATCCTCAGTAAGATCCTCGCAGATCCTCATGCAGATCTTTAAGTACTGTTTAAACTAGCAGTAATCACAGCTTATGGAGACGCGTTCGAAGGAATTTCCGGCGGAAATAAGCCCCTGAAAAAAAACAATAGGGGCGGCCATTTGGAAGACCGTCTACCAAAAAATCTCAAATTTGTCTGCAACACGAAATTAGGATTGCGTTCTTCGAACGCGAAAACGAGCAGTAGTGTTTTACATCAGATTTAAAAACTCGAGGCGAAGCCGAGAGTTTTTACACCTGATAATACTGCGAGTTTTTTGAACGGCTTCAAAAACATTCGTTCAAAAGCGTGTCCCTTCGGAATTAAAACAATTGCGCTTTTGTGCAAAGAGGAAATTAGCATACAAGAAAAACAAGTAGACTGATTAGCATACAACACATGTGCCACGTCTTCGACGGCTCATGGCTCATGTACGACGACCTGACTGACGTCATAAAACCTAATACAATAGAACCTAACACAATACAATACAACCTAACACTACCTAACACAATACATCACAATACAATACAACCTAATACAATACAATACAACCTAACACTACCTAACACTACCTAACACAATACATCACAATACAGTCGTCGTACACGAGCCATGACCCTCTTCGACGAAGTGACCATTGCTTCCCGGCTCCTGTCGAAAGTTTTGGGATTTTAAAGTTCTGAGGAAAATATAATCTACTGAAAAATGCTATACCAAAGTTGACAGGTACGGTAGATCAAACGTCTGACAATTTTTTTTAGTGGTAGATAACGAGTAGAAATAAACAGCTTGCATCTTCGAACTAGTCGCTTACCTGACAATTTACACGAGGGCGCTGGTATCATTCAAATAACGGCTCACTTGTTAAACTGTTGGTTGTTTATTTTGTTGAGAAGATTCCAAATAGAATGGCAAAAGACTAGATATCGTAAAACAGTACTGAACAAAAATATTAAAGTCACCATTTGTTGTACTAAGAATCCTGAATAGTTACTACCCATATCACTATTCTTTATTTTAAGATTGCGTGTGATTTTTATATAAGGATCACGGTGGTCATTTTAAAATAATTCTCATTAAAAATTTAGCGATAATTGCATTGTTTGTACATTCAGCCCCGCACTCCCTTGTGACTGAAATCAATGCCGCCACCAGGCTTTTCATAATGACCGTAGATTACCAGGTATAAAGGTTCATACACGTGATCGATTTGCGTCGTGTGATAGGCTGAAATGCTCATGAATTATTAATGAGTTTTTGAAGGATCCTTAAAGATCCTTCAAAGATTCTCACCAGGGATATGCACTTATAAGAGTAACAAATTTTAATTTTTTTTCCTCGTCAAGTGCTTTATATAAAATAATACAGGAGGAGAGTTGAGTATAATATTGTTATTACTCGTGGCGCAGCATACGAGTTGAAATCCGGCTGTGACTTTTCTTGTTTTCTTTTTTCGTGTCACATTTATGCACGCATATTTAAGTTTATGTCGACGACTATATGGCTTTCAGCCATGAAATACAAACCGCAAAATCTCTCCGTGTCTTGACTTGAGAATCAAAATAAAGAACTACAGCGTACAAGTGCACGTTTACAAGACAATGCAAGGCGTTCATGGATGGATAGGACCTTTTGATATTGTGTTCGCCGCTTATTCCTGTGGGATTTTTGCTCCGGTAAGTTTTGTGTTTTATATAACTTGCTATTTGCTTACTACGATCGAGCTTAAGTGTCGGCTACTGAATGTAGTGAATGTAGTGTAGTCTTACTTTTAAACCCGTGTATACGTGAAAGCGTAATGAACGGTTATCGGTAACGGTGGCTAAATAAAACTCACTGAATCACTCGCTCGCTCCTTCCATTAGCTGTAAACTTAGTGACTATATGCTTTGTTACGAATACGTTTCGTAACAACAACAACATGAATCCAGCGATCACAATCATTAATTTTATGTAAACGAATTAATATAGACAACAATAAGCTTACAGATGTTTCGCATTTGGAGTTTTTAGTGCAACATTAAAATCGATCTAAAAGGATTTTGACACCGAAACACGCGTTTCGATGCGTATCTACATTAAAATAATAAAATTTAGTACTATTTGAGCATGTGCTCCTCGATAGCCTAGTGGAATGATGCTATGGCTTAGCTCCGGAAGGCCCGAGTTCGAGTCTCGCTCAAGTTCTTTTTTTTTGTTTTTTTTTTTGTTTTTTTTTTTCCGACTGAACACTATGAAAGTGATGCACTGTTTTTATTCGTTCGTCAAAAATCCTTACGTTTAATTTTTTTTAAAAAATATCGAACCATGTCAGTGTGAAAACGTAAGCTTACGGCAATACTGCGTTACGCGTTAGCATTCTTTTTTACGGGTTGGCTCTTAGGAGCCTTTGATTAATAGACATAATTTTAAGCTTATGTTTCTCCGTAAAAGCACTCAAAACACTCGGGAATCAATGCTGCAATGATTTAAAGGCGCCGCGAGTTCAAGCTGTGTACAGCTTCTTGTTACTTATAATAATATTATTATTACTCGTGGAGAAGCACACGAGTTGTAAATCCGGCTTTGACTTTTCTTGCTTTTTTTCGTGTTACATTAGCGCATGCAAATTTATGCATGCATATTTTAGTTTATGTCGACGACTATATGGCTTTCAGCCATGAAATACATACCGCAGAATTTCTCCGTGTGTTGACAGTGACAAGCAAAGTAAAGAACTACAGCGTACAATTGCACGTTTTCAAGCCGACAATGCAAGGCGTTCATGGATGGATAGGACCGTTTGATATTATTCCTGTGGGATTTTTGTTCCGGCAAGTTTTGTGTTTTATATAACTTGCAATTTGCTTAGCGATCGAGCTTTGAAGTGTCGGCTACTGAATGTAGTGAATGTAGTGTAGTCTTACTTTTAAACCCGTGTATACACGCAAGCATAATGCACGGGTTATCGGAAACGGTGACTAAATAAAATTCTCTCACTCACTCACTCGCTCCTCAATTCCATCAGCTGTAAACTTCGTGAGTATTAAATGCTTTGTTACGAATACGTTTCGTAACAAGAACAACGTGAATCCAGCGATAACAATAATTAATTTGATTTATACGAATATTAAACAACAATAAGCTTAAAGATGTTTCGCATTTGGAGTTTTTAGTGCAACGTTAAAATCTATTTAAAAGGATTTTTTAACCGAGACACGCGTTTTGATGCGTATCTACCTTAAAATAATAAAATTTAGACTTTATCGACTAAGTGTTCTTCGATAGCGTAGTGGATAGATGTTTTGGCTTAGCCCCGGACGGCCCGCTTCTTTTTTTTTCTTTTTTTTCTTTTTTTTTATTTTGTCCCGTTTTTTTTTTCTTCGGACTGGGCATTATGAAAGTGATGTTCTGTTTTTTTTTTTCCGTTCGTCAAAAATCCTTACGTTTAATTTTTTTTTTAAAAAATATCGAACCGTGTCAGTGTGGAAACGTAAGCTTACGGCAATGTTGCGTTACGCGTTCGCATTTCTTCTACACGGGTTGTCTCTTAGGAGCCTTTGATTAGACATAATTTTAAGCTTCTGTTTCTCCGTAAAAGCACTCAAAACATTCGGGAAACAATGCTGCAATGATTTAAAAACGCCACGAGTTCAAGCTGTGTACAGCTTCTTGTTACATATGCTAAGCTATTTATTTTAGAAAATAAATTAATAGAAAGTGGCCCACATTGCTTACATCACCTGATGCAGAACCAGAGGCCGGGAATTTAGGAGAATTTGAAAGTTTATGCACTTCACAATTTGAATGTTAAAAAAGTATGAATAATTATATTTAAGAACTATATTCACCGAAGTGTAGGTGGCAAGTGGTGGATATTTGTGGCTCCGTAAATGCCGCATCCACCACTGGACACCGCCACTGAGGCGAATAGTCGTTTTTGTATTTACTAAAACAGTGAGACAATATAACACGAAAATGATGATTTAACTTATTTATGCTTGTCAACGATTAAAATTCTCATGCGCAAATGCTTAGAGGTGAATAGCTCTTGCTATTCCGGGTTTTGGTAGCCAATCAGAGCATGCCAACAACGCTATCCACTGTTTTAGGATCTACTAAATTTTGTGTTTCCAATTTGAGGGGCATATATTCCGAGGGGCTTATATTTGGAGGGTCTTACTTTTTGGAATTTTACTGTATGTTTTTTTTTCAAAAGGTCTGGAGGAGTTTACTGGACAAAATAGAGCACTTCTGTCTCATCTAGAAAGCGAGGCAGTATAATGTAGCTGACCCCTGTAATACAGATGCCGGTAGAAAAAAGACTTTGAGGAAGTGGTCCAGGGAACACTGTTTTATTGTTAGTGGAGGCGGCCATATTGCAACCTGGTAGCCACTGTTTAAGTAAGGCATGCTTGCAAACAGCATAATGTTTTTTCAATTGAAAAGAAGAGTTAAGGTGAAAGGAACTTAAGACTACCAGTATTTATTTGACCTCAGTGTCAGAGATGGATATTTAACAACATGTTGCTGAATAATCTCCTTTTTTATGAAAAATGAAACAGTTTTTGTTAATTAATTTTGTTATTGTTTTTTTTTTCAAACTGACAGTACAATAATATTTTGACATCCCTATTCTTGGTTTTCACCCACGTGACCTCCGCCTTGACGACGGTTGCTATCCGCCATGTTGGTGCCCAAACAAACGCGCTCAATAGAGAGATCACAGTGAGAAAGAAAGCGTGGCAATGGTGCTTTGCATTGTTTTTGATTGTGGAAGTCGAAGTGACCGAGATAAAAGGATTGGATATTATCGAATACCTTCAGTGGCAACCAACAAAGGAGAATTTGAAGAAGAACTGACTACAGAGCGGAGAGAAAAATGGATAAAAGCGATCAGTCGCGGAGACACGGCATCGAAAAACGTGCTCGAAAGCGAACGGGTATGTGGCAAGCATTTTGTTTCTGGGAAGCCAGCTCTTTCCTGGGATAAGCACAACGTTGATTGGGTGCCCACATTGCACCTGGGCAAGAAAAATTATCGTCCTCAATTAGACCATGAAGCGAACGCAGAGAGAGCTGAAAGAGCAAAGAAACGAGAGAAACTTGCGGTCGAACGACAAGAACGCGAAGTGGCAGAGAAACGTCGAAAGCTCCTAGAAAGCAGCCTTCCTTCTATTCCTGTTGCTCAGATCGACTTTAGTCAGCCAAGTACTTCGACAGAAGAAGAGGGAAGTCGAAACGAAGGGAATGAGGAGGCCTTTTCTTCTGATCTGGCGGCCATAGCAGTTAGCGAAGGTGAAGAAATCGAACCGGAAACTGTTAAAGTCGACGCCGAGTGCCAAACCACCGACTTTGACTACATGTTTCAAACAACCAAATATCAAGCCCCAAATAAGAATTTCTTTGACACTGACGATAAAATTCGCTTTTACACTGGGCTACCGTCTATGGAAGTACTAATGGTTGTTTTCGAGCACGTCTCCCCACATGTTACACGACAAACACAGTCGCTCAACAGATTTTAAGAGTTCATCATTGTACTTATGAAACTAAGACTAAATGTACCGTTGCAGGATCTTGCATACCGGTTTGTTGTTTCAGTGTCAACAATTTCAAGAATATTTTCCCACTGGATTGTTTCGATGGACACAAGGTTATTTCCCTTTGTGTACTGGCCAGACAGGGACCAACTGTGGAGAACAATGCCACAGTGCTTCCAGTATGCATTCGGAAAGAAAACAACTGTTGTGATCGACTGCTTTGAAGTGTTTATTGAGAGACCTTCAAACTTGCTAGCCAGGGCACAGACATTTTCAAGTTACAAACATCATAACACAATCAAAATTCTTGTAGGCATAACACCACAAGGAACTATTTCATTTGTGTCTGAAGCCTGGGGAGGTCGTGTCTCAGATAAATTTTTAACTGAGAACTGTGGCTTCCTGGACAAACTGATTCCTGGAGACATGGTGATGGCCGATCGGGGATTCACCATCATTGAGAGTGTTGGACTGAGAAATGCTAAACTAGTTATACCAGCTTTCACAAAGGGCAAATCGCAGCTCAACCCAGTAGACGTGGAGCAGACAAGAGGCATTGCGAATGTCCGGATTCATGTTGAACGTGTTATTGGACTGCTTCGACGGAAGTTCACTATACTGGAAGGCACCTTGCCAACTGACTTTCTGATATGTAATCATAAAAACTCCGACAGGCGTACTGCATTGGTGGATCATATGATAAGAGTTTGTGCAGCTCTTGTTAATTTTTGTCCTCCAATTGTACCATTTGATTAGATCAACTTCACATTTATATACCTTAAGTCTTCTGATTAAGCCACCTGGGTGTTTAATTTATTTCAGGGGATAGATAATATGATTTTAAGTTAATGTGACAACCATGAAAGGGAAATTGCAATAGTTAACAGCTTAGGCCTCTAAGAAAACAGATCTGTAATGCAATGGCCTCTTTGTTTACATCAAAAGGTCAGTTCAACCTCGTGCATATGACATGCGGTGTCATTCTAGGCTAATCACAATACAGTAGGCATGCATCGTCAATCAAGACAGTGGGCTTCATTCACATTCCCGGTGTACACTTCATAATTCTCTTAACCTTTCCAAACATTGGTCCAAACATTGTCTTGTCTGCATATTTGCAACATAATTATAGTACAGTATACAGATTTTATTCAAAGTAATTAATCAACCTTGTGACTTTCTACATAGTGCCATCAATGTCACGAGAAATGATTATTACTTGTGCCATTATTTATTTTGGCTCACTTGTTATGTGATGTTGACCCTGGTAGAGGGTCTTTGTTCCCATTGAGACTTTGTTACAAATGTTATAAAATTTGGGAGGGGATGAAGTGCTCCAGCTATCTTGATAGACTCAGACCCCAGGATAGCTGTGTTAAGATGGTAACAATGAGTACATAGTTGGTTGATGATCAGTCTTTTCGAGAGGATTAGGACCTCTCAGGGCCTGGGGATTTGGACCCCATGTGAGGCCAGGGCCTGGGAATTAGGACCCCACAGATGGGAACAAGTGGAGCCACGGTGGTCTAGTGGTTAGTGCGTCGGGCTTTCAACCTGAAGGTCGATGGTTCGAAGCCTGGTCTCTGCCGTCGTGTTGTTTCCTTAGACAAGAAACTTTACTCCACACTGTCTCTCTCCACCCAGGTGTATAAATGGGTACCGGCGACAAAAAAATGCTGGGGGTAACCCTGCGATGGACTAGCATCCCATCCAGGGGGGAGTAGCAATATTCCTAGTCGCTTCATGCTACAGAAACCGGGTTTAAGCTCCGGCCGTTGTGAGCCTTCTGGCTCGTGTGCGCGACTTTACTTTACTTTTTAGATGGGAACAAGGCCTTCCAGTGGCCTGGGGATGAGGACCCCATGTGAGGCTTAGCACTCTTGTTGCCAAGCGACCTGACCTGTATGATCCTTAAAGATGGATGTGTATCGGCAACTTGAGTACTTCATCCCCTACCCCTTTTTCCCACATATTCGTTGTCATGTGTTATTTCATGGGTTGGGTCATAAAAGAAAAATTATACGCAAATCTCAAAATAGCGAAAATTTGTAAGAGATTTTTTTTTGAAAGGGGAGGGATGGCTTAATAAATTTCTTTTTCTAAAGAGGGGTGGCTTAATTAGAGGATTGGTATGATTTTGTAAAGGAAATATGTAAGCTCATTTATATCATGCCTCCGGCTACTGGATATTCTAAGTTTACAACAGTGTTCACTTCCCCTGCAAAAAAATGTAATGACCTCTGCCCTGTTAAATGTCCATTCCCCTTTTACATTTAGGTATAACATTTTCTTTGAATTTTGCTTTTGCAAACATTGTTACATCTGTAATGGTATGACTTTGTGTTCTTCGGCAAAAGAAATACAGGTGTCCCACACTTACTGACATGCAGTGCATGGGTGGTGGGAATGTGTGGTTCCAGAAAATATTCATTGCCACCCCATGGAAGGTCGTTGGAAATTCCAAGAGGAAGGGGGTCTCAACAGCCAAAATTTATAAGGGAAAGTATGAACTTTAATTGGAAATTCCAGGGGGGGGAAGGAGGGCTCAAAAGAAAAAACCTTCCATGGGGGAGGTGTGGATATTATCTGGAACCACACAATGGCTGCCTAATATTTTATGTGAAGGCTTTGTCTGAATTGCTTTAAATCAAAGCCACAGAATCAAAAATTGAAATGCCTGAAAATGATAAAATACAAAATTACAGTCTGACGATTTCCCATGTTCCATTTACTGTTGTAAAATAGTCATCTGTTTTTAAAATGAAGGAAACAAGCTGATTCTGCCATTTCTTAGACATGTTGCTAAATGAGGTCTCATACCTTGCACATCAAAGTTTATAAATGTGGGGTCTACTCCAAACACTAAACAGGTGGCAAATGCAACTGCAAAAACCCCACAGTCACTCCCATTGTTTTGTTGCTGCACTGGCTTTGGGTCAAGGGCAATCAAACGTCCCCCTATCAAATCATTTGTTTGTTCCTCTACTTCTTGAATTATGACTGAGTCATGATAGAGGCTATCAAAAAGATTTACATATCCAGGCACACACCCAATTGAGCTCACACACACCCAATGATCGTTCCCAGTGTGCAACATTTGAACAAATTCACCACTAACAACATCAAAATTTCTAACAGGGCCAAGTGTTGGTCGCTGAAAACCTGCGATTGCCGGATTCTCAGCCTGTAATAAAACATGAGCTCGTTGGATGATATCACAGTCTAGCCATCCAGTAGGGTTAATAATTAATTCAAAATGGTCGTCTGTTAGATTTGCCAATGCACTGGTCTTATCAGTTTCACCCTGGGTGACTTTTGTTATAACAACATCACTTTCATCCTCACTACTGGAGGAATCTGACAAAGAAGAACAAGTGGTAGAGGTGGTTGTAGCTTGGGCAGGGGCAACCTTTTTGCATGCAGGGCATTTCCAGGTAGTTCTATGATTGTTTGGCATTCGCTTCAAATCAAGACAAGCAAGGTGGAAGAACTTTCCATTTTTGCAGCTTTCTCCATGGCACTCAACTAACTTGTCGGTAGGGGTAGGCTTTGCCTTGCAAATACAAATACTATCACATTTCATCGCTGCATGATCTGACACAACAGTAGTTTGTGAGGATTTTCTGGTATTCCTTTTCCTCTTGAACTGAGGAAGTCTGCAACAGTGAGGGCAGTACCAGGTCTTTGGCATTGCAATGGAGGTGGGAGAGAGACAAGAAGGATGAAACCTTTGATAAGGGCAGTCCTTGTTACAACATAAAATGCTGTCCTCATCTCTTTCTATGCGACAAAAACAAATAGCATCCTTGCTCGGTAATGTAGGTGGTACTGTGCACCTTCGGGTATACCACCGTCCCAAAATCTCTGGGAGAATGCATATTCTCCAGAATAATTCTAGTTTAGGCAAAACAAAGTTCCAGTGCTGCGCATCTGGATATATACGCTGCACAAATAAATGAATGTTTTTTGCCTT
>JAJLRJ010000013.1:21399500-21699500 GCA_024195265.1 Dendrophyllia cribrosa
CTCAAAAGCCTGGAAGACTAAACTGGCACAATAACGCACATGTTTAATTGTACAAAGTTATTAGTTTAATATGTAAGAGCAAATACAAGTCGCCCTTTTCTCGTCAGTGCCACGCGCGAGTGCGTACACTTGTAATTATGCAAACTGCTGTAAAAACGAAAAGGGATTGGGGCGAGGAGGGAAAAGGGCGACAGCGGAGGTTTCTTTGTTCTTGGAATTTGCGTTTCAGGAAAACGTAAAACCCTGATTGGTCGGTTGCCTGTCATTCTGTCAACAAAGTCATCTCAGTCCCATCGCAGGAAGAAGGTGTTGAAACGTGTTTGCGATGAAAAGCTGAGCGGTATTGTTCTTAAATCTGAGCAAGAAGAAGCCGTGTTTTTTATATCTCATCTGGCTGGAAAATATTTTTTTTTTTTCGGTAAAAGCCTAATTTATCAAAGCTTTGTTTTTGCAAGAGAAATACTCGACGGACGTTTACCCACAATAATCTGTTGGATGCCAAATCAAACGCATTTACAAAATAATGGAGGTTTATCCTAGCTCCACTGAGATACACTTCTCAACTACAGAAATAACTAAGGCGCTAAAAATTATTGCAAGAATTCATGATTTCATTGCAGTGGAATTGTAGACTACGGGTTTTTGAGACACAAGTCTTGCACACCGCAGTCTTTAGATATTAAATCACGGTCTGAGAAATTTAACGATTTGGCACTTTCAAAGCGATGACAAACGTTAGCCGATAAGTATTTATCTTGCAACTAAAGTGGGTCAAAGCGACCACAATGTATGAGCTGGCACCGAACAACGGAATAGACCCTATTCATAAATGGCGGCCGATTTATAATTCTTTTATATTCATGCTAATCAGCCCAACTAGCCTCATTAACATGTGCAAAATTAAAAAGAATTTTTGCTCTAAAATGAGGCAAGTTGGGCTGATTAGCATGAATATAAATGAATAAATAAGTCGGCCGCCATTTATGAATAGGGTCTATAAGGGAATATAATAATTCTAACGGCTCTGGACAGCATGAATCCTCCTATCAATTTGAGAGATAATCCGCCGAGATCAAAAGGTCAATATCATCGAAGAGAATAAATTCTAAACTGTGATCTACAGGCGCAATTTTCTCTGAAGTCTTACTGGGAAAGCTTTTAAAATACTTTTTTTTGCGACGAGTGGGAGTCGTGTTTAGCCTGTCTATTTTTATACTACTAGATCGTTCGAACAGGTTAGTCATTCACAGTTGAATAAAATCTAAGAATAGCTTCGTGCAGACAGATACACAACCGCGTGTTCGAGTTTGTTTTTCACAGGTAAACACAACCCAACACAATGGTCTCGTTTTACAAATTGGGCGGAACTATCAATCAAATAGGTGTCAAAGGCGGCAAATCGGCAGATCAAAGATTACACCGCAGTCTCTTATTTTTCTTTTCGAGCTAGCGCCCTCGTTCCTCGCGGCTCGTATGTCACGCCATTCTCGGATCGATCGCGCTCGACTGATTTAAAGAAAAATAAGAGACTGCTCGCAATCTAACGAAAACATACTTTGAACGACCAGATACCAACCACACAAAGCCACACACACCCTTGGCGGACCATACGCAAATTTGTCGTTCTATGGCCGCAATTACATGGAAAGAGGATGATCATAGTGCTAGGATGATCCTAGAAGGTTCATTTGGTTGACATGAAAAATTCGGCAGGATGTCCCCAGTATCTTTGAGTTCGGCGCGGTTGAAAAGCAAGACACGACAGCGGGCGACAATTACAAAAGCGGAGCTCGGACGATCCTAGCGCTAGGATCATCCTACCTCTCAGATAAGATAAACGTAGGGCTACGATTAGGGGCACCCAACGAATCTGTTCCTCACTTTATCTGTTCCCCAGCGGAATTCTTGCTGGCTGACAAAATATTCTGTACTTTTTTTTCAATTACCATTTTTGCGCTGGTTGACTTGAGAAAAGAGTCGCAAGAACAAACTGTGCTGGCTAACTTGAGCAGATCGAAAAGAGAGTTCAGCTTCGTAGTAACAAATTTAAGCAGTTAACTTACAGATACCCGAACAGGTTAAGTTTGAGACGGCAGTAAATGTACAAAACAATAAACAAAAAGCTTCCATTAGTTTACCATTAATGATTCATTAGTTCCGAAGCCTCTTTTGTTAACTTATTATTATTGGTTTCTTTTTTATTTATTCATATTTTTTTTTTAATTGCTGGCTGGGAAACAGACATTTTTTTATCCAGCTGGCTGGGAATTTCCCATTATTTTATAAATACTGAGATTTTCTGATAGAATTTCGCGCGTGAAAATCCCGTTCGGGAATTTTCGCAGCCAATCAGAATGGCGAAACGACTTTCTCACACGTAAGAAAAGCGTTTCGTCCAATCATAAAGCACCTGTCAAAACATATCAGTATTTTCAAAGGCGCTTGTACTGTTGCTGGCGCTAGCGTTTTCATTCACAAAAATATTTGCTTGAACTTTTAATTCTTTATTCAAAACTCAAGAGATGACTGAAAGTTCCGGATTTATGTCCTTGGACAAACCAATTGAAGAATACATTCAAGAGCAGGAAAACAAAACACTCGAACGAAAACGCGAAGAGATGTTAATCTACTAACCGTATTCTTAAAAGAGAAGAGCGAAACAACAACAACAAGAAATTCAACCAGAAGAACTCAACAAGTACGTATGCGAATTTATTTTAAGTGTTAAAAAAGAGACGGCGAAGACTACGAGCCTTCAAGTCTTCGAGGATTGATTTCGAGTTTCAACCGGCATTTGAAAGAAAGTAAATACCCTGTGAGCATTATTGAAGACAAAGCGTTTGAACAAGCAAGAAAATGTCTGGAGGCTCGAAGCAAACAACTGAAAAAAGAAGGCAAAGGAAACAAACCAAATGCAGCCGAAGCTTTAAGCGACGAAGAGGAAAACATTCTTTATGATTTCTGATCGATTCTGTACAATTTTTAATTATTATTGTATTCTCACTACTTGATTGTTTGAGACTCTGCCGGTCAAAGTAATTTATTCCAGAGCTGTTTATTTTCGAGACAAAAATAAATAAAACATACCTTGGCATAAAATCTCAGTATGTATAAAATAAACAAATTACAGCATGGGCAGTGCTTTGTACGGCATTTACTCACTCGTTGGTTTGTATCAGAAATCTCACTCGTTCGCTGCGCTCACTCGTTCGATTTCTGATACATCGCCAACTCGTGCGTAAACGCCGTACGCGCGCACTGCCCATGAAGTAATCTATGTGTTATGCTGGGAAAAAGGAACAGATATATTTTTCCCAGCAACGTAGAAGAACACTTGGAAATGTTTTTATATCATTTATTTTAATTTATTTGAGAAAAATATTACAGTCATTTTACTAAAGATTGTTTGTTGGGTGCCCCTGTACGATGATCTTAACGTTAGGGCCAAATGCAACCCTTCGCATGTAAACTGAAAGTTGAAAACATGTTGCGCTTGGATGATCCTGGCACTGGAATCATCCCCTTTCCATGTAAATAGATATAGGGCCTATGTCTGCTCACGCGGTTCGCATCTTATGGAGCTATCACATCAATGACATGATCGATGTAGTATAGAGCTCGATTAGAAAGTTAAGTGAGTTATGCGAGTTACGAAATAAAAACAATTAATTTAACACATTTAATCACAAAATAATTCAGTAATTTGTCTGTGCCTGTGGTGCCCGAATAGTCGACCAGTTTTGCCCGAATAATACTATATTTTTTTACGTCCGGGGGGCTGCAGCCCTCCCAGCCCCTCCCCCTCGTACGCCTATGGTTGCCATTGTTTCAGAGGTTGAAAACAATAGCTACACTTGATAATTACACTTGTAAAAGTTTTAGAGTAGTTTTCAATTGAGTGTGAAAAGTAATTACACAATTGCTTTGGTTTTTCATTGCTACGCTTTGTGATTGGCTAAAAAATCTCGCGCCACTTTCTCGACCAATCAGAAGTAAAACCAAAACCAATCGTGACTTGCTCGCACGCGTTTTCCCGTGCTTGGCGCCGCCGACATGTAATTGCTTCGAGCTCTGATTGGTTCATTGGATTGTTTACGACTGCTGTGATTGGTCAGAGTAAAGCCGCGGCTACACCTGCGATTTTTGCTTGCCAGGTGATGCGATTTTTTGAAAAATTGTCGCGTCGTCAGCGCACGGTGGTGGCTACACGCTTGACAAAGTTTTGGTGACAGGATATTGCAACAAAGACCGCGCAAAAAATCGCACGTGTAGCCGCGGCTTAATAACTTTGGTTTTGGGTTTTACCATACTCAATAATCCATTTTACAGTTGTCTTCTTAGTGTCCTGGCCTTTGAGTGGAAGCGAGGCTGAAGGTGACCTTGCTATGATACAGACCTTGGAGCTTTTCAGATGTAAATTTAGCTAGTTAGCATGAGAAAAACATTATTAACATATGAAAGGCAGAAAGGTTTGTATCAAAGCAAGGTCACCTTCAGGCTCGCTTCCACTCAAAGGTACGGTCACCAAGCACACAACTGTAAAATGGACTATTGAAAACTGCTATATTGCATTGACCCCTGGGGTCAATTCAATAAAACTTTTACAAGTGTAGCCATTGTTTCAGGTGTTGAAAACAATGGCTACACTTTCACACATCTTGAAAACATAATTACACTTGTAAAATACACTTGTAGATTAGATGGGTTTACCCAGGCTATAAGGTCTTTTGACACTTAAATAAAGTTTCTATCTATTTCTATTCTATCTAAACAAAAATATAAAATAAAACTGCAATCAAGTCTATCCTCTCGTACTGTTTAAGCGCTTTTTTCTGTTCTTCTTTTAAGTTTAAAAAAGTGAGACCTTTCCCTTCTCTTTTACTCGAAATACGCCCAATTCATGATCATCTGCCACTTCAGGAGCCTCGTCGGTTTTAATTTGAGAATAACTGATCAAGCTACTTATGCTATGTTTACATTAGCACCGAAACATGTTTAGAGTAAAAATGTTTCAACGAAACACGTTTCCCGTAAACATGTTTGCAATTTCATTGTTCACATTAGTTGTTTTAATTACAAAAAAATGTTTCACGCCTGCTTCTATAATTTATGCTGTTTCACAAAACAAGCACATTATAATAAAGCTCGCAAAAAATCTTTATAATTAGACATGAACCGAAATAAAATAGAGCTTGAACTTGCTGTTACATTAGTAGTCCATTTTACAGTTGTGTGCTTCATGACCTTGCCTTTGAGTGGAAGTGAGGCAGGAAATGAGCTTGCTTTGATACAAACCTTTCTGCCTTTCATATGTTAATAATGCTGTTCTCATGCTAACTAGGTAAATTTACATTTGAAAAGCTCCAAGGTCTGTATCATAACAAGGTCAACTTTAACCTCGCTTCCATTCAAAGGTCAGGACACGAAGAAGACAACTGTAAAATGGTCTATTGTCGTCTAATTTCACTTCTCAAGCCCTTCGGGAACGAAGGGCATTGCAGCGTTCAACAAGGAGACGACATTTGCGCAAACGTGATTCGTCTGGCTTAGATCGAAACTACCTCGTGAAGTAGTTTCAATCATGCTCAGAATAAACATGTTTCGATCATGATTCGCGCAATGCGCCGCCTGATGTGAAAAAATTTCCTAGTGAAACATGTTACATTCGTGATCAGACTAAACATGTTTCGTCCTAATGTGAACACAGCATCAGAGTCAAATTAGGCATGGTATTGATTTTGACCAATCAGAACAATGTGTCAAGTCGGTGATTGACACATAGTTAGTTCTGACCAATTTCGGTTTTTACGCTCAGGAAATAAGCGTCAAATACGCGCAAACCAAACAATAGCCTTGTTTCAGGCGCTCCCTTCCCTTTCTTGATAGCGCGTCCCTTGGGGTCGAGCGTGCCCGATTAACCTCTCCCCCTTTCTAGCGCCTGCTACGCAGGCTAATTTTTACCGTCATGCCGGCGAAATTCATAAACGTGACTGAACAGTGATCATGCCGGCGATTTTGTTACGTGTCTGGTAAAATTCGCAAGGCGAAATCCGCACGCATACAGAAATTACTGTGGACGAATCACTAAACTACGAGTGGTCCCTCATTTTTCTTAGGGATAGTCGACAGGGAAATCAAACGAGCGCGCATGAAAATTGCCTCCAGGCACGCGGAGCCGGAGAGAAAACTAACGTTACTTACAATATACTAACATAACTTACAAATTAACATTACTTAATAATTAACAACACCATACATTACGATCATAATTATGGAAATAATATATCATAGACTCCTATTTCTCAAATATTATAAAAGCCATCTCCTTAAGTTATGTTAGATTTTGTTGAGCAGCGCAAAAGATACTAAAATGTGCAAGATAATTCAGGAAATGGGAACGATAGCCTCAACGCCTTTTTTGGGAGGCTTGGGTAGTATATCAGAATAAATAGCCTAAATAGAATTAAAGAGGGGATTAAAGGAACCCATTTCTTCAAATTGGAACCAGGTTTGTAGGTTTCGATATCAAATTGTGATTTAAGAATTATCAGAATTATTTTTATGTGTGAAATTTTTTGACTAGACTTACAGCAGCAAATGTAATGTCTCGCTTAAAGAAAACAGAAGTTTAATTGAAGAGAAAATTTCGAGGTATCTGATTTCAGACCCAGAAATACTACGATTTCCTTCGGATAGTTCCGTGGTATTAATTGAATCTTTTGAAGCTTTTCAGTCAAGTTTTGCCAAAAGAGTTTAATTTTTCCACATTGTCAAAAAAGTGAATCAGGTTTTCGATAGAGTTGTTGCAGAAAGAGCAATTTGTGTCTTGTTTGATATCAATTTTTGTGAGAAGCATATCAGTATATAGACAGTATTATAATGCAGAAGTCTATATTGAAAATTAGTGAGCATTATGCTTTTGGTGCACCTAGCTGCCAAAATATAAGCAATTCTCCAATCCGTATCAGTATTGTTTCCTTCAGGAGCAATATTGTTGTTCCACTTTGTTTGACTTTTCACTGGTACACTACTTTTAAGAGGCAAGCTTTTTGTAAACGACCCTGTTTCCTTAAACGCTTTTAAGAAATATGTCAAGGAAAGGTTCAGGAGTGACTGAATCATTGGGTTCAATTGGCAGATTCGTGTGTTTATAGAGATATTTAAGGGTAGTAATTATATAGCAGTCAGTTTTAATAATCCAGTATTGTCAGCACGGCTATTATCCTTTAATTTCTCACAACTGTCCAATTTGGGATTTAATTTGGACAGTTTTCAATATGGAGTTTGAGTAAAAATGCAGAAACTGTCCTATTTGGGAAAAAATAGGACAGTTTGTTTCAGCCAATGAAATCCGAGAAAAAACAATGGATTGTGAAACCAACCAATCAGCAGTGAGCAAACGTCAGCACTGAAAGCAGGACAGGTCGCCATTGTTGTTAACAACATGGAGGAATTCAGTGAAGAAAATTTGCCAAATTTTTCCATCTTTAGCAGTTCTAACACAAATGAGAGATTTCCATGGTTGCAGGAAGAGGAAATTAATACTCTTAGAAGCAGAAACGAAAACTCAAACACCGCCAAGAGCACAAAAACGTGGCTGAACGTTTTCAACGAGTGGAAACTCCAGCGTAATAACGAAGCGAGACGTTTTGAAGATATCCCTCCAGAAGAGCTTGTAGATGCAATTCTCTGCCGCTTCTTTGCCGAAATTCGAAAAAAAGACGGCGGAGAATATGAACCAGAAAGTCTGGCAGTGATGCAGAGCGCGTTGGATCGCCATTTAAAAAACGCTGGCAAAAAACACAGCATCTTGCGAGACCGTGAATTTGAAAAGTCAAGGCAACAACTTGAGGCGAAAGCAAGAGAATTGAGAGTGAAGGGTTACGGAAAGCGAAAAAAATGCATCTCACGCTTTGAATGAAGAAGACGAAGAATTCCTCTGGCAGTCAGGTCAGCTCGTTAAACATTCTGCTCAAGCTCTGGTCAATGTAAACTTTAAAAATGTCACTGAACACTTTGGCCTCCGAAGGAGACAAGAACACTATTCAATGATGGTGGAAGATTTCAGCATCATAACCAGTCCTGACAGCGTTGTCAAATACGTAACTTTTAAAGAAGGTCCTACAAAAACGTGGCAAGCAGGTCTCCGGATCGCCCACAGAGCTGTACAACCCAAAATGTTTTCGACTGGCGGCGAAAGATGTCCTGTAATGCTTTTCGAAGAAATGCTGTCTAGACGACCACCGGAAATGAGAGACAGTGGGCCATTCTACTTGACAACTATTTCAAAACCCAAGGGCCAAGTATGGTTTAGCAGACAACGAATGGGTGAACACAAAATTGGACAGATAATGAAAGACATGGCTGTCAAGTCTGATTTAACTGCTGCCACTGGTAAGAAAATTACCAATCATTCGAGCAGTAAAACTTGTGTGCAAAAGCTAAAGAATGCTGGTGTCCCGAGGGACAAGATTATTGATGTTACTGGACACCGTAATTCATATGAAGGAGATGACGAGAATCAGGCAAGGGAACTGTCAAATATAATCAGTGGATGCAAGCAAACAAGTGATATTCAACAACAACCTGCTAACAGTAGCCCCAATAAGGATAGACTACCCCTTCAAGCCAGTTCTTCCAGCAACAGTTTCAGTACCATCAACAACTTTACAGGTACAGTGAATTTCTATGGTGCATTTCCTGGCTTTCCAGGTCTATCTAATATGCCAGTGCCAACTCACCAAAGCACAGAGCCACGACGTACATGGAAAAGGATCAGAGCTTCTGTACTCTCAGACTCAGATGAGGACTAGCTATTGCTTACTGTACAAAAACTTTAAATTTACACCTTTCTTGTATTCATTGTAGTTTTGCACTTTTTTAATTTGTGCGTGTTTTGTACAGACTAAAATAATTAATTTTATTTTTTCTGCACTTTGTTAATTGCATTCTTTTCTTAATCTTTTCCATCTTTATTGTGTGTGTGTTATTTCTTTACACACTTTTATTTCTTGATATTGAAAACTGGATAGTTTCAAAATAATGAAATTCTAAATTTTTTGACCTTAAAGTTTTACAGTATTGTTATATTTATTATATTTATTAAATTCAATTGTGATAATGAAATTCATTTGTATTTGGACTACAGCATGTATTTAAAAATGAATTAAAATAAAAAAAAATTATTAAGATTTCAGTCTGTTTTTATCAGAGACAGTTCCCATAGTTTTCCTTGCGAAGCTGTATTTCCTCACTAGCTATATAATTAATAAGTAATAGGACTACATGCTTGTCCAACTTGGAAATAATTGGATTCAAAAAATTCCTCTGACAGCCAAATTGGACTCGGCCTACGGCCTCGTCCAATTTTGGCTGTCCTCGGAATTTTTTTCATCCAATTATTTCCAAATTGGACAGCATGTAGTCCTATTACATATACATATAAGACCATAATACTTCAAAGGATTGATTTGTATTTTGTAAGTGTTAGTAAAGTCTTTGTAAGAGAGATAGCTGCAGGGGCCCTTCATTACATTTTCTATCTTGAAGACTCCATGAAGGAAGAGTTGTTTGTCGAAAGTGGGTTTGTTTTTAATCCTGATTAGTGAGTTGTGCCATATAGGTTGCTCTAGGAAATATTGTCTGTTTTTTTTTATGACATCTACAAAATTGACCTCTGACCATATTTCTAGCAATTCTCGTATGAACGGGTTCTTTACTGGTATTGTTTTAGAACAATCAGCTTTGTTTAGATTACCTTTAAAAATTAAGTCTCCTCCAAATTTACTAAGTTCAAGTTCAAAAAATTCTTTCATTTTCCATGGTTTGAAGCGTCGAGATATTTTTAAATTCAGGTAGATTTCAGCGATTTATTAAACAGTGACAGGTCAATCATTTTTAGGCCTCCCTTATCATAGTCATTTATCAACACCGTTCTCTTGATTTTGTCACTTTTGTTGTCCCATAGAAACTTATAAAAAATGTCATTTATCTCACTGATAGCTTTTTGGTTTGTCGCTAGTGGTGCTAGGTTGTATGTAAGATGAGATGCCACCAAGCTTTTTATAACTTGTATTTTACCAATTAAAGATAAGCGCCGATATTTCCAACAGTTAACAATGTTTCTCATTTTTTCTAACTTTTCGCTATAATTCATATTTAGGGTGATGTCGGGATTAGTGGAAATCCACACGCCAAGGACCTTCACTTTTTTATCTGGCCATTTAAAATTCATTTCAGGGAAGCGTTTTTCTTTCTTTCCTGTCATTGATCCGATCCACAGGGCTTCAGACTTTTTACTGTTAAGTTTGAGGCCGGAGACATTGCCAAAACTGCTGATCGTATCAAGAGCAGCGTACAGAGATTGATGGGTGCCATTGAGAATCAAGGTGGTGTCATCAGCGTATTGGCTTAAGGTGGTTCGATACAGTTTTCTGGAGACCATACCAACATTTTTCAATCGGCTTTTAAGCGGCCTTCTCCAAGTCAGATCAACGTGAAATTTTCACCACTAACTGGTTTTGAATTGAAGTTTGGCAAGATATATTTTTTGGTAAAATCGATATTACCATGACAACGATAAACAAGAAAATTAGAAATCAGTAAAAGTGAAATTTAGCCCGTTTAAGATTTCGCATTGAAAATCCCACATAGGCATCTTAAAATATGGTATATGGCATATATATTTTGCAAGAATAAAAAAATTCTGTATGTTTGAATTAAAATAAATCGCAATAACATTTCAAACCTTACTATTTGTGTACTGGTATTAAATTGATCGAGAGATTAACACTGGTTTTGTGAAATTACTTAATGATAATGTCAAAAAGTAGCTTGATGTTATGTTTGTAAACTTTCAAAGTTTTGTTTACTTTCTCTTTTGCGATCTTGAGAACTACCTGTTTTCCTAACATCACTTCATGTGCAATTTTTGGGTAATTTTCGATTTTAATGGCTTTTGCAAAAATCTGAGAAACGGCTCGATGGATTTTTTTAAAACATTCACTGTGCATGCTTACCGATGTGCAAAATATTATCTGAAAGTTTCATTGCCATTGATTCTCTGGAACGCCTTTAAATTTAAAGATGAAGACGACGTACGAACCGGCCGAAAAAATGGCGTTACGGGAATTTTGAAATTCAAACAATTATATCTCTTGACTGAATCAACATATTTTAGTTATCTCTTCGGTTTTGAACTTGTTTTAGCTTGCTCTTTCAGCAGCAGCCATTAAATGTATCAAAATGTAAAATTTGAATTTTAGCTCAATATTCGTGACGTCACTTTCCCGCCAAAAATACCGAAAACTGAAAAAACAAAAAAAACAAACCATAGACTATGAGAATACCTGTTATTGTGGAAAATTTGAGGACAATAGGATAAAAACTCACGAAGATAATTTGTAACAGAAAAAAACATGGCCCAATTTCGATAAAAAAATTCCCACCGTGTGGGTTAGTTGTGGCATCTTTTTCGTATTATTTTTTTTGTTTGTACATTGGTCATCTTTATCAGATCAATATAATTGCTGTCAGTTAAATGTGATGTGCTCAGTTTCCAGAAGCCTCGACCTCTTGGATTTGTATGTAAGGAGATATTTAAAGTTATCATTAAATGATCTGTTTTAAAGCTAGGCAGGATGTCCGCGGAAGTGACGTTATTCAAAAGGCTCTGGCTTACAAGAAAGAGATCTAGCCTGCAGTAAACTGCAGGTAGCTTTTGGCGCGTGTACCTCCTTAGTCCGGATTTAAAACCGTCCAGGCATCTATCAGATCAAGATTTTCTGCTTCCTCGTACTCGATTTTCCTAGCATTATGTGTTTTGGCAATACCACCTTTCTTATCTTTCTCTATGTCTAGAACAAGGTTAAAGTCGCCTCCGATTACGACTTCATCTCTTTGAAAGTCCTCCACGTGTCCAAAAAAGAGGTTTAAAGAAATTCGGATCATCTTCATTTGGGGCATAAAGGTTTATTAGCGTTATGGTTTTTCCGTTTGCATTTAAATCGCATATTATATAACGGCCTTCAACGTCAATATAATTTTTTTATAATTTGGAGTCCAAAGTTATTGTTAAAGAGAATGCCTACGCCCGCTTTAGTGCTAGAGAAGGTGCTGAAAAGACTTTTGTTACCCCGCTCTGTGGCCCAAAGGTTGGACATTTTTTCCAAACAGTGAACTTCTTGTAACAGGTAAATAGAAATTTTTTTTGGATCTCAACCAATTAAAGGTTTCTCTTCTTTTAGTATTATTCCCAAGGCCCCGCACGTTGAGAGAGGCTATCGTAATTATATTGTTATTTGTTGAGAAGGTGTGATGTGAAATACATTAAACGATGCACTGCTCTATTGTTAACCCTATTCAGCCTGGGCTTTTTTTGAGTTTCTGAGCCTGGGGAGGCACATTGTGCCTCCCCCTCGTAACTTCAAGAACATTAAGGCTATGACAATGAAACCTAGAGGGTATATAGTACGTCCAAAACTGTCTCCTTTGCGGTCCGTACAAGGGAACGATGACGCCATATAACGTAATTATTAGGTAATTAGTTATACGGCCGCCATCTTGGATCCGCCATCTTGGATTTCTGAATGTTTTTAAAACCTCTTAAAAACCGTCCAAATTCACTCAAAATTAATCAAAACCAATAAATAAACGCTAAATGACGTAAAAATAGAAAAAAGTTATAGCAATTAACATTGTTTTTCATCATTCAAAGGTATAAATATGCAAATTTCAAAAACGTAGCTGTCAGAATCTTGTTGTCATGGAAACATCAAGTCACGTGATCCAAAAATTGTCATATGAAATTGTTGTCAGATAAATTTTAGGAAAAGTCACAAAGTTTGATGGCGTTTAAATACATATTAAAGACGTTATGAATGTTGAAAGTTAGCCCCCCCCCCCCCCCCCCCCCCAGGCCGAATAGGGTTAAGAAAAGAGAGAACTATAGCTATGATCTTATAATTTGCATACAGTTTCGACTTTGAATTTTATATTAAGAGAGATGATTGCGTGCAGTATAGATATAAGTAATTTTACAAAATTCAAATTCATAGAAATTGTAATATTTATGTAAGGAGTCAAGAACGCTGAGCAGAAAAAAGTAATAAAACACGTTACATAAAAAAAAAAACAGCAAAAACATATAAAACAAGGACATGATTAAATTAATAAACAAGTAATAACAGACAGTAAATAGTACACGAAGGAAAAGTATAAAAATCCCGTAATTGATTTCTGGTTCAAGAGATTAGCCGATACAAGTTTGGGTCTAAATAAGTTTGAATCCGGAAAGTCACAAACCCGCCCGCCTAAGAGGGGTTCTATGAGAAAAAATAAAGACAACGCCAGTGGTTACTCATCTGTTTGATCTTCTGTTTCAAACGTTTTTCCGTGAGGCCAGAGCTTGCCGTTGATGTAAATTTTATCCGGCTGAGTTCTACTGAATGAGGCTTTCTTGCCATTTCCCCCAGCGCTTTCTTAAATGCAGGCATCTGTGCTTTTCTGCGTCTGATAATTTACCTTAAACCTGCTACACGAATTGTTTCATGTAAATCAAACCAACAAGACAACAACAACAACAACGACGATTTATTTTTCGAATAATAAATCAAAATATACTAGCAACCCGCAAATAACTAGAGTTAATCGCGGCGGGTTGCTACGCATTTAACAGTTACTGAAGCTCGCTATAAAATAAATGACTGATAACAATTGATACAAGAAAACTGTTGTAAGATTTTGAAACATGTTTTCAAACTCTACGACACATAGTAGCCTAGAACACAGTTTAAGGATGGGAGTTGCATACGATTTGGGTACGGCGCGAGCACCGCGCACTATAAAAGTCGCATGTAACAAAGTTGTGCCGTGTAAATCGGCCGTAAAGAAACTGTCAGTGGTGCTGTGTCGGTGGGGGAGTGAAACACGAAAAAGTTGGTTTTATCAACTGAGTTGATAAGGTAAATTGGCTGCCGTAAAGAGATTCAAAAACTGACGTTTCGAACGCTTTTTGGCGGGAAAATGACGTCACTAACTTGGCGCCAAAATTTAAATGTCACATTTTGAAACATTTCATTACTGATTCTGAAACAGCATGTTTCCACGACTCCAAAACTGAAGAGATAACTGAAATATCTTAATTGAGTCCAAAGTTATAACCACTTGAACTTTTAATTTGCGCTATTTTTAGTAACAAAATGGCGGGAATTTCAAAATACAATTAATGATATCTGAATTAACATATTTTGGCGCCAAATGAGTGACGTCATTTTCCCGCCAAAAAATCCCTTAAAATTAAAAAACAAAATCTTGCGTACCTCGGTAATGAGGAGATCTTTTCAGGTCTAAAATTTTAGATTGATCGGATGAAAGCATAGAAAGTTATTTATGACTGCGTTTGTGGTGGCCGATTTTCGACTCACTCTGGCCCGGCGTGAGCCCTTCATGATGCATTATGCGCAGGATCGTTTGTGTGCATAATGAAAGTCTAATAATGAAATGTAGGTCAGTGGTTGAAGGTAAAATGATATTTTCTTCTCGGATATCTACAAGTAAAATGAGTACCTGGAATATTCTTAGAGATTATCGATTCATGTGGACTCCTCTTACATATCGAGCCTTCCGCTGTGGTGTTTGCAATTTGTTCGGTCTGACGTAAGTTTCATAATCAAATCGGTCTAAATATAAGTACTCTGTGAGCAAAGGTTATCAGCTCTCGACAACGGTCCAAATCTGTCCACGAATGTAGACTAATAAATTAAAGCTACCTTGTGTGTTGTTAACAAAACAGCGAACGCTTTCACCGTTACATTTAACAAGGGTAAGGAGCGTAGCACTCCTTTGGAGATAAGAAAGCCGATTCCTCGATCGACCTTGAGTCTACTTTTGGCTCATGACGATATAAAGATGATAGTAAACCAAGAAAATCGCCATTCTCAACAAAAACAAAAAAGTTATTTTTCGATCCCAGTAAATATATAATCCACTGGCCGGATTCACGAAGTATTGTCCTAAGTATTGTTTCTTAACACTAGCCAACGTTGTGGGGACCAGCATATGATTACACAGCAGGCGACGCAAGATCACCTCAAGGAAAATGGTTAGGCTCTGGGGTCCCAGTGTTAGCTCCGCGTTTTACGTTACATAGTTTTCGAGGGGGTGTGGCGGTATCCCTAGCAGAAGCGGAAGTCCCTTTTCACGAGATAATGGACCATGTTGAGTGGATAACTAGCAAACAGGCAATGCATTATATAAAATTAAAGGAGGTTTTGAATCCAGCAGGTGCTGCTGCAAAATTAGCGGACCTCGGTGCCTCCTGTACGAAGCACGTTTCGCTTTGGAATGGCTTGCAGGGCTTCACCCCGGCTTTTATTGGTTCAGATTAACGTCGCGTAAATTATCTTCTCTTAAGCTTACCGCCTCAGGGCTGCAAGTTTATAGTTGCAGTGCTTTTTTTTTTCTAAGGGATCCAGATCGAGAGTCCCAAGCGCTTCAGCGCATTATTACCAGTCCGGGCCATAACCATTTCTGGATACTTGATGACGTCACCAATATGGGTGCCGTAGTGGGACCTCGAGGAAACTCATTCATTACTCTTGTTCGAGCCCTAGCGACTTTGTTCCGTAACCATACCCCATGAAACCTTGCAAAATTTCAGACGACAAGTAAATACACACAACAAGCAAAGAATTGATGGCGATCGCGGTTACGAGACAGAGAAATTCAGATGAAAAGTCGGGTGAAGGTGCTTGTTGCGACGGTCGCGATTGAGGAATAACCTCTCTTTCGTTGAAGTTTTCAGGTATGTAACATTTTTTTTGATTCCTAAAAAAAATCTTTTCAAAAACTAGAATAAATTTGCTTCCAACTGTCAAAATTCCAGTCGAGTGCACGAGGTTTTGCTCGAGTGCACGGAAGTTTAAAGTCTGTTAGTGTGCAAACTACTAAGCCGATTCCCTTTGTTCAGATCTACATGTATCGGAGTGTCGTGTAAACCTTAAATTTTAACCATACGTTGTGGCCGGGCATTTTAAAGTTAAAGTCCAATTATTATCATTATGTTCATTATGTTGATGTGAATTTCAGATCAACATGCAGGCAAACAGCATGGATGAATACATTCAATATCTCGAGACATTTTGTCGTCTTTGTGGCACACATCTGCCGCGAACCAGGGTCAGTGTTGCAAACAAAGAAGCTTTTAAATTGGAGCTCTGGATGAAATTTCAAATCAATGTCGATCTCGACAGCAGAGAGATTCATCCCTCCTCAATCTGCTCCGGGTGCAAGCGAATTATCTATAGAGTTCGCACAGTTTCCGATCCAGAGCAAATTGCCACAAAGAAGGAACCATGTGTCCGAAAAGACAATAGCGCACAAATAAGTGTTCTTACCAGTGTCTGTGTGGCACCCGTCCATCCTAGTGGAACTTTGCAGAGGACTCAGAGACTGGCTCCAGGATAAGGGATGAAGTGTAAAATGTATTATAACGACCAGTATTTTGTATTAGTATATACCAAATCAGTGGATACCGGTAGGTTTTTTTTGCTTGCTCTGATTGGCTACCCAAACTTGGGATAGTATACCGGTATACTATAGGTGCTGTCCACCTCCCAGCTTATTTTGCGCGCAAATGTATTTGTAAAAGATTTTAATTTGCAGTATTTTGTTTTGGGATTTTATCTCACTGATTTAATGGTATATACTCTATATTAACTCCTCAGTGTTGGTGACAGTCCTCGCCGAAGTGGCATGTGTGACACCATAATCTATTGGAGTAGCTTGGTATATGGTGGCCAATTAAGTTAATGCTGGCTGACTTAAGCCCCAGCTAAACTATCAATCACTGCTCCTGAAACAAAATGTGGAATGAAAAATGTTTTAACTTGAAAAAACATTTTCACAATATTTTGTGTGTAGAAAACAGTGTTCATTTAATTTACCTGGTCCATCCAACGGCCCTTGTTGAATATTAGCAAAAAATGGTTTACCGGCTAACACTATAATTTACACAAACTTGCCTTTTCTGATAGCTTTCATATTTTACCTGAAAAAGGATTATCTGCAGAGCATGGAAATTGACCAGACAATAATTTTAATACACAACATGGAGAAATTTTGATTTGCCATAAAAATTTAACACAGCTAAATTATTACAGATTTGATGATAATGCTTGCATCAGATTGAACAGCTGCCCGGAATTATATTTGAATGTAATGCATTTGAAGTACCAAAGACATTCAAATTTTGCAGAATATTAATTCATAATTATTTGCATCTCATCAAATACGTACCATTTAATAAACGAGCAGCAGTGTTTTATCAGCTTAAAACACGTTTATTGAATGAGTTTATTGAATGACTTAAAAAAAAATCGTTAATAATTCATGACCATTTTGTCCAATATCGATGAAACTATGTGGAGTGATATGAGAAAACAAAAGAAGGTTGTTCGCATTTGGGAATTGAACAACAATAATGAAGGAGAAATAAAATTAGAAATTTAAATATGCAGAACTATGTCAGTATTTTATTCGAATGCGGTCTTTTGATACTTCGCTTGCATTAGTAAAAACATGCCTCCGAAGCGGGCGTTTAGGCCACCAAAGTCTAAAGAAGAAGAGAAAAACGCATTGGAAGAGTGTAATCCAAAGGCCACACGTTCGTCTACAAAGTCAAACATAGGCACGCATTGCGTGCATGAGCTATTTTGAAAATTACCTAAATGATATGAAATGGTGAAAGTAACAAAACAGCGGAAGTTAACTCGCACAAATAACCGCTTGCAGATATACGTTTTTCAAATCCTCCGGCCCGCCCACTACCAAAAAAAATACCGAGATAACCAACTGGGTCCCGTTTCTCGTTTCTCGGCTAGCTTTTTTTCACGGGATTTCCGGAGTTATTTTTTGACGAAACTACGGTCCCAGTGAAATGAGCAACTTGTTTCAGTAATGAGTGTATTAAATTAAATGTCAACCAGAAAAGTCCTGCACATAAATTTGATGCATCCAAATTGAAGGCTTATTATTTCCTGGAAATTTGTATCTAGTCGTTTTTTAAAGGTTTCTTTTATTATTCACAAAAGACACGTGGAAAAGGTTCCTTTGGCCTGGAAGACGCAAACTAATTAAATTAAATTGTTTTCAACTCCAAACCACAAGCTAATTAAATTAGTGGCACGAAAATTCTTTGAACCACCTGTTTCTGTAATGTCAACCAGAAAAGTCTTTCACAGAAACTAAACGCATGAAAAATGAATATAAGTATTCTCCTAGTAAATTGGAACTAATATTATTTAAACAACTGTTTTTATTCTCCACAAAAAAGTCGTGCAAATAGAAACAGAACTAATTAGATTAAATTGTTTTCGACTCAAAACCACAAGCTAATTGAATTACTTACATGAACATTGTTGAGGTTAACATTTGGAACCAAACACCTTTTCCTGTAATGTCGACCAGCAGAAACTTAGCGCATCCAAAATGAATTTTGCTTGTTTCCTAGTAAATTGCAACTAATATTTTTTAAACAGGCGTTTTTTAACGCACCATATAAATTAATTACATTACGTTTTCTCGAAAACATGTTGAATTTCATCACGTACCAGTCTCTATAAGGACAAAGTTCAATATTTGCACGTGCACACAACGTGACTGCTCATACAAAATACAGTCGCTTCTCGCTTATAGTAATCGCTTGAGGCATACAATTAATAACCTACACATCAGCTCACATTAATTCAAAGAAAGATAAACGTTTTACATACTGTAAATTGTAGATTAATTGCATTACATTTTCTCTGCTGAACTCCATGCATCACGGACAAGTTTCTATAAGGACAAAGTTCAACATTTTCACGTGCAGACAGCGTGTCTGACAAAAAAAAAATCCAATTTTAAATAGTAATCTCTTGAAACCCAGGCTTAAAACATAAAATTCATGTTCCGCATCATATTATTTGAAATCGGCTTGCCGTTTTTGCAATAAAACTATACTCATACTTCAGTATAAGCTCACCTATGAACGTAACCGCAGTCCACATTTTTTGGACGTCTCATCCCCCGCAGACCATTCTACCATTCATGCATAGGGCACATTATAGGCGGTATTTCCGAATAAATGTCCTTGATATTGCCAGGTTAGCAAGCCAGTCGGGATTAGAGAACAGTTCCCAAGCAACAAATTTTCAAAACTTTACACTTTTAGTGTTTGCGGCAACAATCGCGGAGATTCAAGATGGCTGATTTTCAATTCATGTCAAGTGCCCTTCTTTGACCTTCAGTAATACCATTTTAGAAGCGAAAATTTGATTGGCTGACATAGTACACGGTGTACATACTAGAGGCAATCTGATTGGTGTGACATAACCCAAGACATACATACAAACAAACAAACAAACAAAGTAACAAACATACTAACATCACAAACCAACCTTTGCGCCTGCTAATGAGCTATTTTTTTCAAAATAGCTCAAAAAATCAAGTAATCTAGCGTACAACAACAAATGATGGTCAGCAATTTGCCGGGACCACCGGTCGCAAATCTTACAGATAGCGCGTCGACTAACACCCCCAGCACAAAAGTTAGTCTTTCTAAAACAGATGCAGCTGAAAGCAATAGACCAATTCCGATATATTAAAATTCATACTTGGCTCCGAGGCTTAGGGGAATAAAACAAAAGAAATAAATTATTTATACCTGAACCTCGATGTGATTTCTTTTGTTTTATTCCCCTAAGCCTCGGAGCCAAGTATGAATTTTAATATATCGGAATTGGTCTATTCAAATTTATTAGATTTTGAATCGTTAGATTTTGACGTCGCAGATGAATTGTTAGCTAACATGACTATACCAGATAGTTCCAACGTAAACAAAGTTGTTATGTCGGGCTCAGTATTCAATAATTGTACTTTTCATTTGTAAGTTAGCACAAAATAAATGTGTTGCGTGAAATTAATGGTTGTTCTCAGTATTTAATTCCTACTGTATATAAACTTGAAGCATTATATAATGTCACATGTGGCATTATATATGAATATTGATAGATAATGCAACGTGTGTCATTATATAATGCATCACGTTCATTTGTATGCCATTGTTTTTCTATTATACGCCATTATTCCCTTGGGCCACATTCAAAACCCTCCCCGGGCTTTTTAGTTTCAAGCGTATTTTATGTGGTAAAGAGTGCTTTCCTCGTGACTAGAGAGGAGCATCGGATTGGACAAAATGATCATGAATTATTAATGAGTTTTTTTAAATGGCAGTAAATTAACGATGAGTAAGATACCCAATTCTTGACAGTTCCATAATGTTAAAGAAAGCTAAAGAAGAACCCACTGTACATTAACTGCAAAGCTCAAGTCAAAACAAAAGTACAGTACGTGACAGCGCGTTCGTTTCACTGGCCATGTTAATTCAGAGCACTGTGAGGTTTTGCTTTAAAAAATAAGTCCAGTCCAGTTTCTTTTGTTTTTGAGGTTTGGAGAGAGGCGGCCCAGTTCTACTGGGCTTTCTGGTTGGTGTTGTAGTCAGAGCTTTAACTTAGTTAAGGAAGTGTCCTAGCCGAATTGTCTCTCCCCATACCTTAAACCAACAACAGGAATAATATAGTACTATGAATCCCCGGAATTGCGCTCCTTTTTACTGTTGCTACCAAATAAAAATCGAGGTCTTAATGACGTTCGTAACAACGTGAGTTGACTGAAGTTAGCAAGGCTCCCACACTGCTTTAATTTCTGTCACATTTACTCAAACCATCACTATACTCAATGATCCAATTCCTCAGCAGTATGGCATTCAATCCTTCATCACTTTTATAATGCAGTTTGAAAGGGTGAACAAAGGTCAGGTTTTTGTTGTACACTTCCCAAAATCGCACTGATTTTGAAAGCTCCTCGCGGCCTCCAGGGAGGTAAACTCCAGAGAGATACTCGAAATTTTCCGCTACATCAAGCATCGCACACATCGTTGGTATAGCAATTTCTAGGAACGACCGATGTTTGTAGAAAACCTCAGACAGTGTTTTAAATGCATCGGCAAATTTTACGGGAATATAGAATATATCTCCGCGACCATGATAGCAATAGTATATTACGTTTTCGAACTTCAGTAGATATCTTTGTTTATCTGTGTGGTTATTAATCACTTCGTTGTAAGCTTTTTGGCACGCCTCGCCTCCCCAAATGGTATTCCACCAGTACCATGTTATTCGCCGATCATGAGGGGAGTTTTCAAAAAATGTCGAGTCCTTGGGTCCAACCCATATTCGGGAACGGTTCAAGCCAACTAAATTCCAGTAATTCAGCATTACGTCATCACCGATGAGTAAATACCCTGAGTATCCCGGATGCTTCTCCAATGCACGTGATATGCAAATGTAACTGAAGTAACCCTCCTGAATGGGCAGAACCTCGACTGTTTCGTTCTCTGCCTTTTCTGGTCCGCAAAACATTATCGTGGGAAATGCATTCTTGTAAAGCGCAGTGAGAGCTGGGATACTTGAATAGAAAGGAAAGTTGTACACTATCACTAGCACAATTTCCGAAAACTCATTCCGCAGGCAGACTGATTTGGTTGCTTCTTTTGATCCATTACAGGCAGATTTGGCGCCTTCCAATTCTCTACAGTCCAATTTTGTTGCTTTAATGAGGATTGGACTGTTGTTCCAAACATATACCAATCCTGTTAAAATAAAGGTAACCATGAAATATATAAGATACTCTCCTTTCCTTGTCCCCATACATTTATCATAGCATTAGTGGGGGGATTATCTTGGGTGATCATATCCTTAATTCTCATGATATTTCTGAATCTTTCTGCATTGATACTACAAGGAGAAAATTGATACTGATCACTGATGGGGTTCGTGGATGAGTGCTCAGTTTTGCCGATGCTCTTTATATGCTAATCAGCGTTTCCATAGCAAGTCTGAGGAAACTTTCCGTGGTAATTTAATGATAATTTGTCAGACCTATGGAATGTTTTGACTGCTTATATTTCAAGCATGAAAAAACACATGTTAAAAATGTTTCAGCGATTTATTCAAAATCGAACAGTTTAAATTGTTTGAAATTTTTCCATCTAGTGTGTTACACTGTGTAGATTATAACGCATTATTCGCTTGTCGAGGGTAGCCCCAAAATCGAAAAATAATTAGGAAAAACTGTTTTTCGCAATGTTTGTTTACCGTTGCTATGGAAACGCTGATTAGTATAAAAAGAGCATCGCCCAAAACTTTCATCCAAGCCTAACATCTGGTATCAAATTCAGATTCATTGAGCTAAAGTAAGATTATGTATAAGCGCATTCAAAAAGGGAAGTGTGACCAAAAAATAACTACTTGGAGCCACCATAATACTAGTTGGTAATTGCTAATTATTAGATCTGAAACAGGACGAAACAACTCCAAATAGCTCAATTCAACTATTACACAAGCATGATAAATTCACAGTTTTTCAAAGAGTTAAAGTGGAGTTAAATAAACTCTTTGCACGGGAGTTAATTTTTTCGTAGTTATTTCAACTCCAAAAAAGAATTGTTTTAACCCCAAAAGTAGTTTCCAGGCTGTATAGTAGAGTTAAAGGCCCATCGTTACTAACCGTGATGCACCGCGCATTGTTTATTTTGATTTGGACCCAGATAATGCGATCTCTCGCGTAGTGAAATTTTGGCCTCTCATCCCCTAAAGAAGAAATGAACACTGAGTTTGAAATTTCGTTCGACATTGATTTTAAAATGTATTACTCCAAAGAAGCGGTCCTGTTAGATATTAAAAGTCCGTATAACATGTCTCGCATTTTGTCTGGGGCCGCTCAACCCGCCTTTGTGTAGCTCCAGTCGCTGAGGTAGTTTCCTCCGCTTCGCAAGTTCGCATCGAAAACATTTTCACGTCGAGGGACGCAGAAAACCTCCTGCTATTTTTACCGAAAGTTTTAGGTCGAAGCCCCCTTAAACGAAACCTCTAGCGAGCCGAGAAGTGTTTGTATTTTGTGGGCTGTTCTGTCGGCTATCTGATTTGCATCGGGCATAATTAGTCATAATGAGCTCCACTGGCGGAGGACGTTTTCTCGGCTTCAGAAGTTTTCATAAAAAAAAATTGGACGGCTAGGGACGAGGAAAACCTCCTTCAACTTCCATGGAATATTTCACATAGATGCTGGCAAAAACGACTCCGCAGGCGAGCCGAGAAGTTTTGAGCTTTTTCTGTTGTTTACAGTTACGGTCGACCGGTCATGTATCAACCGTCAACTGACAGTCAACTGACAGTGGCTGCGGCCGCACTTGGTGAGTTAACTGGGTTATTTTTTTAGTAACCCGGTTAAAATAACCCGGTTAAAATAACTCGGTGAAAAGTGAAATAACCGAGTTTATTTTTCTGAGAGGCCGCACTTCAGAAGGTTGAGCTTTGGACGTGAGAGATCATGTTATCATTTGCTAGCGAGAGCCGCACAAAACAATATGATTAATGAGCGAAAACAATGCCACTGCACGTGCATTTTACATATTGTTATTCCCTGCAAAACAACATCGTCAAATGATCAAATTATAGGTTTTGTGGAGAAAATAAACACACGACGGTTTTCCTTTCTCTATTTGAAATTGAAAGTCGTCCCTACGAAGGTCTACGAATTCAACAGGAAGCCAAAAATTACCGCGTAAGCGAAGATGATTGACAGATCGGGAAAGTTGACCTGCACTAAACTACCTAGCGAGGTGGTTTAAATAAACCTAACCCGGTTAAAAAATCCACTGTTCTTTAATTAAAATTCGGTGAACGCCAAAAATACGCGGCCGCATCAGGAATTTTGTTAAACCAGTTAATTTTAATTAGTTAATTGCAAATAACCGGGTTAACTACTCTAGTGCGGCCGCAGCCAGTATCTGTATGTGGAAAAAATTACAAAGAAAAGATTCGAAGATAAATCTTAACTAGTAGGAAATCTAATACAGCTGTTTCGAGAAAGGTTGTCGGAAAAAAAACGTAAAAGTGCACGCGACAATCCAGAAAGGTATTGTGGGTAGTCACTCACGCTATATCCTAAAAATTCATTTATCCCAATGGCCCGCCATCTAAGATCGTCCCTGTACGGACGAGGCATAGCGGGTTTCATGAATTTATTTGACTTATTAAAATTCATTGATCATATCCCATATTATTTTTCGGGATTGTCGCGTGCACTTTTGCGCTTTTTCCGACAACCTTTCTCGAAACAGCTGTATACTTATTTCTTTTCCATGGACGACCGAATTTCTGAGCCAAACCTTCTGAAGGGTCTCGTTTCTTGACAGCCGCCTCGAGCCTTCGGCGGCGTTGCTTAGAAAACGTATCAGTAACGATGGAAAATAAAAGGAAACATACAAAAGCAAGATGCAATGCCTTGAATATGAACTAAATATTTGAACGAAATCATCTTGAAGTTAATAGACGATACAGATTCCCCGATGTAAATGGATTATTTTAGGAATCAAACTTTCTCGCTACAAAATGGATTTTCGTGGTCCCAGAAATTCTAGAACGCTAGCAATGAGTCACGGTAAGTGACGATGGGCCTTTAAATTAACTGCATTAGTGGTTGGAGTTATTTTAACCCCGGATTCGAATTTTGAACCTAAAATTTTAACTCCACTTTTGGAGTTAAAATAACTTTTTGGAAAACAAGTACAGTGCTGAAACGTGTCTTACTCACTCACTTAAATTAATTCACCGACTGAAATCTGACGGCATGTTCAATTAAACACACGCGCGAGTGTGTTCCTTTAAGAAGCACAAATAGAACAGATAATGCGCTGTTTAAATTAAACATTGGAATTATTGCATCAATTTTTATTTGTCTGATGAATAAAAAATATGCATAATATACTGGACAAAACAATTCAGGATCGGCTTATATGATGATAACTATTAAATGTTTGACTTTGGGTTTCCTTTGTGTGAGGTGACTGGACGATTCACTGGCTTAGAACAATAGACTATTGTTTTCGGTTTAGTTCTTATATACTTACTTATGTAAATTTTCTTCATTTTCTTGATAATGATGACAGGATGTCATCGAAACGTCGAAATCTCTCCGCGTTAGTTTTTCTGATTAATATAATAACAAAAGTCAATCTTATACTATTAAATGCTTTACCTAAATTCCATTAGGGTGAATCATAGTTAATAGAACAAACTGGTTATGAAGCTCAATAAATTTCCAAAAGAGTGTACAAAGCTGCTTTGTTTTATGTTGAACGAACCGTGACCCTGCACATTGTTTTGTTTAACGTGTTAGCCCAAATGTTTCTACTGGTCAGTTGCTCATATGCATTTCAATACCTTTTGTGTTTTGTGCAGGGTCAAGGCAAACGAACAAAAGAAATGGAGAACAAAAACATATAACAAAGGACTGACTGAGTTTCATAACCAGTTTATTCTATTAACTATGGGTGAATTTAATTGTGATTTTCTTCAATTTCCTTCGGTGAAATTTTCTTCCAAAATTTTCAGTTTATGGTATGGCGTTCCATCGCGGACAGAATATCAAATCGTAAAATGAGAAGTTCAGAATCGAAAAGATAATCCAAAACCAGAAAATGGGTCGAAATGTACAAAATCAATATGAAGTCGGAAAATAACCGAAGTCGAAACTAGGGGTAGACGCTGACCAGCCGTATCTTTAGTTTGTGGTCTCTTTCTTCGCAGCCTTTTGCGGGTAATGGCGGAACGTTACCCAACGTATCTGAGTTGTTTTCCTTACTTGTTAGACTTCAAGAGGACGGCGGTGAAGCCTTGTTTGACAACACATAATTCCTATTTCGCCGCGTTGATGAATATGAGAGGACACTCTTAACTTTGTTATCAAGATTCGTCGAGACTTACGTCGTTTCTTACATTCTTTCTTAAGCAAGACTCGAGTTTCGGTTCTAAGGTGAACCTAATCAGTTGCTTCCATTAGCGAATGTCTCCTAGAATAATATGAAATTATTAAGTAAGAAAGAACGTAACTAATAATTAGCATCCGTGAGATTTTCAAAACAGATTATCACCATATCTGTACACGGCATCCTTGATGCAGTAAGGCATGGTTCAATTCCTACAGTTGCCATCCCCCCCGGGCAACCCCCGGGACAAAGTCGGCCCTTGTGGCACGGGTTGGGGAATTTTGCAAGTAGTTATGTCTCGGGGTAGGGAGTGGGAATAATCTAGGTGGGCAAGGAATTATGGGGCGAAAATTTCGTCGAAACATATGGCGGACTTCGGACTTCTTTGCTGGGAAATCCTTACAATTTGTTAGTAATTGGCTGGAAGAAAACAATTTGGCAAAGTTAAAGCCTGTATTTGACGGTCTATTCGACTGTTATTACTAGCAGTAATCACAGATTATGGAGACGCGTTCGAAGGAATTTCCGGCGGAAATGAGCCCCTGAAAAAACCAGTATGGGCGACCATTTGGAAGACCGTCTTCCAAAAAAACTCAAATTTTACTGCACATAAACCACAAGAAAACCAACACGAAATTAGAATTGCGTTCTTCGAACGCGATAAGTAAAAATATATTTAAGTTTTAATATAAAGTTGCTACAGGAAGCGTTGATAGAAGCGAAATATTTTAATTTCCCAGAACAGTGGATGATGTGGAGTGTTGGGAAGAACACATTCTCAGTACATGAAACAACCGCAAGAGAGGAGCGATGAAAGCCAAAGAAACGCGACCAAGGAAGAAAAACAATGGGAGAGATGCTTCCTGATCTTTGCAGCCATACGAGGCTACTGCAGTCCATGTCTATTTTGTAAACTGAATTCGGTGGATTTATATATATATAATAAATATTTCTGTCTTCTTGAGAAACGGTGTAGCTTGCTGTTGAGTGTCCAAGTGAAGAAAAAATGGCAAATCCCCGGGGGTGTGCCCGGGGTATGGTAACTGTAGGAATTGAACCATACATAAACGCCATGATGAAACAACAGAGGTTCTTCTAGCTCCAAGAGCTCCTCTGGACCTCTGAACCCTGCGCTGATCCAAGCATTTTCATAGCAATAACAAAAACTGCAGCCGATCACTATTTATCTTGCAGCACAAAAGAACCAAAGAAACCCTAACATATGCCAGGAGAGCTAGCATAACGAAGACATGGAGAAATGATAATTCTATAAATGGCTATATCCCAAAGATCAAAGGGTCACGTAATACTATCGAGCATGTAAAACACAAAGATAATTGTGACTTGTCGCATCCTATTGTTGATCTCAAGGAACAAATATATCGTAGACCTATTTGGGAAACCTATTTTAAAGGCTTTTTTATATTTTGCGACTAGGGGGAGTCGTGTTTGGCCTGCCACTTTTATAATACTATTGATGGTATTTTTCTGTGCATGTACACCGCCACAAGTCCGTCGACGAATCTTGATAATATAGTTGAGAGCATCCTCTCATATTCATCAAGTTTAACTGATTGCGTTCTTTTCTCTCGGCACTTCGTGCCTCGTTGTCGGCACTTCGTGCCTTGTTCGGAAAGCGAAGATAATTGCGCCCTCAGTAATTTGGCCCGCGGTACATATTTTGTGTAACGCAATCAGTTAAACGGCGACGATTCGAAGAAAATATCGTCTTGTACGATCAAATAGAGCTCCTCTGGACCCTGTGATACGTTGGGTAACCAACGTTCCGCCATAACCCGCAAAAGGCTGTGAAAACTATAAAAACGGTAAAACCACAGCGACAAACTAATGAAGAGTGCCGGATCTATCGTAGACCTGGATCAGTAAAAATCTTGAAATAGTATAGGTAAAAACGGCAAACTGATCCTTACGGCAAGGAGAAGAGATTGAAACCGAAGTGAAATAAAAAGCAGTTGAATATATTTGCCCGATACTGGGGGCTAAAAAACAAAGATGAATACAGCTATAAAAGGACCGTTACATATAAAACTTTTGAAATTTGACATACAACAGAATAACAGAAAATGATTGTTAAGAATGGCCAGGTACGTTGGTAAAAAATGTATTGGAACAGGAGTGGGATTGAAACGATGGTGGTTATTGAGGATGGCGCGGCGATGTTCCCCAAAGCGTTCATTCAGTTGGCGTTTGGTTTCCCCAATTAACTGTCAGTTTGCGCATTTCTATTTAAAAGCGGCTGTCTGTAAATATCGAGAACTCGCCGTCAAAACTGAATTTTCGGATTTCTTCATATTTGGTCAGGAGAAACCCTTTGGTGACCTATTTACGAAAATTACATTCAAACTTTCCAAAGACTTTTCGTTTTCCAGAAATCCGCCAAAAACTAAAATGCTGTGTTCATGTCGCAGCCGCCTTTAAATTTGCCGAGATTTGCTGCATATTTAAATCGCTCGGGAAGAAAGACGCCTTAACGTATGGAAATGATTCCTTGCAGTTAAGTAGAGTAACCCTTTGAGAGCATAGTGATGTAAACATATTGGAAGAAAATGCATTTTGACATGTCTTTTTGAAAGCCCGAACATTCCTACTTTCAGCACTTTGGTAAACACTTGAAAATGAGGAAACTTCTCTGCCATAAATGTTGTCCTGGTACATCAAATTTTACAATGAAACTTATACTAAAAGAAAGCTATGTTACTGTACTGCAACATATCGAAAGTGTAGCTTGGGTAATTGAAAAGCCACCCGTTGAGAGAAGTAAACGCACAGGCAATTTTCATGAATTTTCTTCAAAAGTTGAGACTGAGTCACGCAAGCACAAGTAAACACATTTCATTGCGTATACTCTTTTCTGGCTGTGTGGCAAACAAAATTCCTTGTTTGGAAACAAAATCTAGTGTTCGAATGAGCTTTTGTTGCTCTATATCCTGATAAAAATCAATTCTTGAGTACGTGATAACTGATCGCAAATGAAAAGGTCAAGTGTCGTGTTGACCTTTTAAATATCTCTTTGCGCCGATGTCAACAACATGAAATGATTGAAACTATCTCAAGCGAAATTTGTTGCCCAAAATACATCTTAAAATAGTAGCTTCCTTGTTACAGGCGATAATTTCATAGATTTTAAAGTCACTTTTGGTAAGTGAAGTTGTACAAAGCAACCGAATTTCATAGCCACTGTGTCAACAACATGCCGGCTGTTTGATTAGGTTTGTTACAACAGTAACTATCCGCGGCGCTGATCGGAAATCGAATTCCAGTGACTGCAGTGTTTTTTTGTAATGTCAATCAGGTTTTCAAACCGAAGAACAACTGAAGTATGTGCATCTCTTTAACTACTACAGCACTACATGTTTTGCAAACAAAACACCACTCTTTGCTAAGCTACATGTATTTGCCATAAAAAGGTCTACCACAACCTTAACTAACCTTCTAACATAACAATCTGATGCAAACAGCAATGAAATGTTCGCTCTAGTATAAAGACATACCGAAAGATGAAAATTTAGAAGATCCCAAGCGTGAACGGCAACAACTCTTTGTCTCATTTCACAAAACAACTGCTCTTCACGGCATTTCAGATATTTTGAAATCAATTTTTCTTTCTATTTCTGCTGTACTATGAAAGAAGTTGGATTGAAGTGAAAACTGGACAAACGCACATCGTGTGACGCAACCCGCAACCAAAACCCGTCGTGATTTCGGGGAGAATGGGGAGAGCGTGAGAAAACACCGCCGGATGGCGGAAATAAAATCTGTTTAATATTTAGAAAGTGGGAATTAGCACATGACAAGAGAAACTAAGCACTTTTATTTCATTCTCTTGGCTCATCTGTGTTCTCGCATTTATCCTTCGGTCTAAACAACGGTTTCCCCACAATGAACCATCTGAAATTGGGGTGGTAGTGTACTAGCGTTGGTGGGAATTTTGAATCCCGAAAATAACGCACGGTGGAAAAAAGGTAGCCATGCTATCCTCAGGGATAGCAGGCGATCACGCGAGCACGCAAACAAGTCGAGATGCGACGTGGGAGGCGATTTTGTTTCGCGCATATATGATAGCCCGCGTCGACCTCTCCTAGCGGTCTAGCAATGGGATCAGACAGTGCTATCTCTAAACCTACTCGCTCTTCTTGAAAAAAGGCTTCTTCTATGTCAGCCGGAATCGGTTTTATCAATATATACTGAAATTGATTTATCAACAATTTCCCAAACGTAGAAGAGAGAGAGAAGGGAAAATGTCTCATTGCAGATTATGGGGTATTGGCGTTAGCTTAGGGATGGACCATATTAAAACGGACTACTGTTGATAAAAAAGCAAGGCTGATTCACGGTAGGGAAACTATATCTGATACAAATATGGTTCTCCTAACGTGAATCAGCCTTCCTATTTTATCAAACCGTTTCGCTATTTTATAGGATAGGGTGCTTGTAATTCGTCACGGTGGTATTTGCAAAAATCAGTTAACATGTTTTCATAAAGGGACCATCTGATACCTGGGGCCAGTAGGGTCTTGAAAAAAGGCACGATCAAAAAATGAGAATAGTACTTTCCTCGAGTTATAAAGATTAAGTGGCCAAAAGAGGAAAAATGGACAAGAGTTAAATTTTGTATGTTTTCTCCCTATTTTTTCCTAAAGTATAGCTCTCTTTTCTGCGAACGTACGTTGTTTTTCGAGATGCCCGCCAACCACACACCACCCAGTTATCACCAGTTATCACCTACTCAAGAATTGATTTTTAAAAGGATATAGAACGAAAAAAGCTCATTAGAACACTAGATTTTGTTTCCAAACAAGGAATTGTGTTTGCCAGAGCAAGAAAAGGGTATACGCAATAAGCTAAACTGATCTATTTGAAATGTGTTTTAAAATACTTGTGCTTGCGTGACTCACTGTCTCAACTTTTGAAGAAAATTCATGAAAATTGCCTGTGCGTTTACTTCTCTCAACGGGTGGCTTTTCAATTACCCAAGCTACATTTTCGATATGTTGAAGTACAGAAACATAGCTTTCTGCTAGTATAACTTTCATTGTAAATTCGATGTACCAGGACAAGATTTATGCCAGAGAAGTTTCCTCATTTTCAAGTGTTTACCAAAGTGCTGAAAGTAGGAATGTTCGGTCTTTCAAAAAGACATGTAAAAATGCATTTTCTTCCAATATGTTTACATCACTATGCTCTCAAAGGGTTACTCTACTTAACTGCAAGGAATCATTTCCATACGTTAAGGCGTCTTTCTTCCCGAGCGATTTAAATATGCAGCAAATCTCGGCTAAATTTAATGGCGGCGGCGATCTGAACACGGCATTTTAGTTTTTGGCGAATTTCTCGAAAACGAAAAGTCTTTGGAAAGTTTGAATGGAATTTTCGTAAATAGGTCACCAAAGGGTTTCTCCTGACCAAATATGAAGAAATCCGAAAATTCAGTTTTGACGGCGAGTTCTCGATATTTACAGACTGACGCTCTTAAGACCCAGTCCACCAGAGGACCAGGCAGGGGTGACACATGCAATCTTTCCAATTTTGATAAAACTGGGCCAGATTGAAGGAACCACTCAATAACTCAAAAAACACAAAGTGGTTTGGTTTTGTGATTTTCCTCTGGGTAGCCTGCACAACAGGCGTTATTGGGGGCGCTCAAGCAGGTTTTGGGGCGCGAGCGCGTAGCGCGAGACATGAGCGCGAAGCGAGAGACACGCACGGCGTTATTTTTTCTTTTCCCTCCCCGTGCATGTCTCGCGCTTCGCGCTCGAGTCTCGCGCTACGCGCTCGCGCCCTAAAACCCGCTTGAGCGCCCCAATAACGCCTGTTATGCAGGCTATCCTCTGGGAGTTAGACCAGCCTCCCCCCCCCCAAGAAAACACACACACACACACACACACACACACACACACACACACATGATAAGAGAACGCTCATAAAGCAGATATGACGTTTGACTTTTAATTCTTAAGAAGAGACAACTGTAATCATCATTCGTTAATGTTCCTTTTCGGAACGCTCTATAAATTGTCTGTTTACAAATGTGTGCTCTCACAAATATATACGAGCGATAGGCTTCGCTACTCTAAAGCTTTATAGAGCAGAATAGAATACAATATACGCTGAGGTCATTCAGGTGATTGCATTTCGCAGAATAATAATAATAGCATTTCCGTATCGATCGCCATAACATTTAAGCGTTCGGACACAGCGATATTATTACTGAATCCAGTGTCAATCGAGGAGTTATACCATGGTTTGATTTGACTGCGAGCTACTGCGTTAATACGAGAATTTAGTTTTATCGACTGAGTCGATAAGGTAAATTGACCACCGTAAAAAGATTCAAGTAGCTGACGTTTCGAGCGCTAGCCCTTCGTCGGAGCGAATCAAGGAGTTGTGGGTAGTGTGTTGTTTTATATAGTAAGCGGTGGAGCTACGCTATTGGTGGAAATTTGGTGACGTGAAAAACAAATGTAAATTAGTTGAATGAAAAGCGTTGGTTGATTCCGTGGGGTTTGAGAGTGCCGATTTGAAAGATGATTTTTTGTTCTAGGTTTTTACGGCTTTCTGTGTTACCCTGGTGTAGGGAAAGGCCGCAGATTGTCATGTGTTGTTTAGAATGGTTAGTAAGATTAAAATGGCGCGCGACTGGTTTGGATGCGTCTTTGTCATTTTTTTCAATGTCTCGGAGATGTTCACGAAAACGGTCGCCCAGTCTCCTCCCTGTTTCGCCAATGTATATCTTTTTGCAAAAAGTACATGTTATGCAGTAGATAACATTTACGGAAGTGCATGTAAAACGATCAGTGATTTTAATAGATCGTTTAGGTCCTGTTATTTTGTCAGCGTTGTGAATGAAAGGACAAGTGTTACATCGTGTGCGTGTGCATTTAAAAGTTCCCGGTTCATCGTCAGATTTCAGCGCGTTAGTAACTAGAAAGTTGCCTATGTTTTTGTCACGTTTGAATGAAATTTGTGGGGGTTGTGAAAAAATTCTGCCAGTTTCGGGATCGTTTTGGAGTAATTTGAAATTTTTTAAAATGATGCAAAAGAACAGGACCTAAACGATCTATTAAAATCACTGATCGTTTTACAGCGTAGCTCCACCGCTTACTATATAAAACAACACACTACCCACAATTCCTTGATTCGCTCCGACGAAGGGCTAGCGCTCGAAACTTCAGCTACTTGAATCTTTTTACGGTGGTCAATTTACCTTATCGACTTAGTCGATAAAACTAAATTATCGTGTTTCATCCCCCCACCGACGCAGCACCACAGTTTCTCTAGAAACTAACCCCATTCATTTACTGCGTTAATACCTTTTCAGAAAAATGAATATGTCGGGATAAAATAAAATGTATTTTGACGCGCCATTCGATATCGCCTTGCTATTCAATTTAGGTTCAATTTCAGGCCCGCAAGTCGGTGTTCGGCTACACATGTGAGGTTGACATTAACTTCGGCCTCCATGAGGGGGCATTGGGGGGGCATTGTCAAAAATCGTTAGAATACCGAAACCGAGACTCTGTTCATTAATTTTTCCGCAAATATCTTCTTAGATTTTGTTTTTCGAATGTTAAGGCAAGTTAATGACTTTTAATTGGTTGTAAAACGACCACAGTGTTATCACCTTTCATGTAATATAAACTGGCGTGACGAATTAGAGGATCTTAGAGCTGTTTCGAAGCGTTTTCGAAACGACAAGTTTGACAAGGACGACAATAAACTGAAGAAGGATCCAAACGGGTCGTAAAACACTGGAGGATAATTTTTAAAACCGACCAAAACGCTAAAAAACGGAATCCCGCGGGGTTTTGGAATACCGCAATTTTATATTAGAATTACCGAAATACCGCATAAAAAATTGCCTAATAGAGCAGTTTTCAATTGACTGTCGAAAGTAATTACACAATTGCTTTGGTTTTGCATTGCTACGCTTTGTGATTGGCTAAAAAATCTCGCGCCACTTTCTCGACCAATCAGAAGTAAAACCAAAACCAATCGTGACTTGCTCGCACGCTTTTCCCGCGCTTGGCGCCCGCGACATGTAATTGCTTCGAGCTCTGATTGGTTCATTGGATTGTTTACGACTGCTGTGATTGGTCAGAGTAATTACTTTGGTTTTGGTTTTACGACACTCAATTGAAAACTGCTCTATCGCGCTATACCGCAATACCGCAAACCCAAATGTCGCCTTCCTCCATATATACTGTCATGATGATAAACAAGAAACTGTAGTCGAATAGAAGCACCGTAACCTGTAGTAAAGGATCGAATCGGCTATAAAATAACGCAAACAAGTAACTATATTTGCAAAGACCATCGTAACGAAATAGAAGCACCGGATCCTGTAGTAATTGATCTAATCAGCTATAAAATAATAAAACGATTTGATAAAATATATAGCAAGGCTGATTCACTTTATGGAAACGACTATATTTGTAAAATATCCAATATTTCGAAAGGCAAAGCCGTTCTTCAGGGTTTTACAGATAATAATAATAATAATAATAATAATAATAATACAAATAACAATGCCATGAAGAAGAAAGGCTGCGCCTTTCGAAATATTGGATATTTTACAAATATAGACCTTTCACGTACCGTGAATGAGCTTTAATTGCTATTGCTATTTTACAAATCGTTTTTGTTATGATCACAGGCAGCCCAAGCTTATTATCAGATAACCGGGACGTGACCCTTGCTTTATGAGCGGTATTGTGTTACAAAGATTAAATTTATAAAGGTTTGTATGTGAATGCAACGGTTTTTTTTAACTTAAAAATTCGAATGTTTTGTGAATAAAATTGACTTACCCTGTTGCTTGTGTTGTATTCTTTGTTATTTGCCTGCTCCTCGGGGCGATGTTGCAACGCGATTTCGGCGAGTTATGGTTATTTCGGTGTTCCACTGCTGCTGCTGTGTTCCACTGCTGCTCCTCGGGGCGATTTAACGCGAATTCGGCGAGTTATCGTTAAATCGCCCCGAGGAGCAGGCAAATAACAAAGAATACAACACAGCAACGGGGTAAGTCAATTTTATTCACAAAACATTCGAATTTTTAAGTTAAAAAAAAAACGTTCCATTCACATACAAACCTTTATAAATTGAATATTTGTAACACAATACAGTGGAACCTCGATTTAACGAACTTCTATTTAACGAAGTTCTCGATATAACGAACGATATTCTATGTCCCGGCCAAAGTTACAGTAAAATGTATGGAATAGAACCTCGATATAACGAATTCCTCGATATAACGAACATAATCCGGAAGCCCAAACGTAAAATCTACCTCGATATAACGAATTACAATGTCAACACGCGACAGAAGATAAGTGAAAGTGTCGTTTTTTTGTAAACAAAAGCTGCGCGTCTGCTCAAAAGTGAAAATAATTAATACTGAAAGCCCACCATGCTTAATGAATTGCATCTCAAAACGCGGCACTTCTGGGCGACGAAAATTGCATTGAGTTACGTGACAGAAGTCACCTGTGTTACAAATCAATCATTAACTATGACCTCGATATAACGAACATTTTGGTCGTTTCCCCTCAAGTTCGTTATATCGAGGTTTTCGATATAACGAACCCTCGATTTAACGAACAAATTTTGCCGGTCCCCAGCGATATCGTTAAATCGAGGTTCTACTGTACCGCTCATAAAAGCAAGGTTCACGTCCCGGTTATCTGATAGTAAGCTTGGGTCGCCTGTCTTAGGATATACAGGATCGGATCCAGGATTTTTTTACGGTGGAGGGGGGCTTTTGGCTACGGGTATACAGCTGTTTCGAGAAAGGTTGTCGGAAAAAAGCGTAAAAGTGCACGCGACAATCCAGAAAGGTATTGTGGGTAGTCATCCACGCTATATCCTAAAAACGCATTTATCCCAGTGAACCGCCATCTAAGATCGTCCCCGTACGGATGAGGCATCGCGGGTTAAATGCATTTATTTGACTTTTTAAAATTCATTGATAATATCCCATATTATTTTTCGGGATTGTCGCGTGCACTTTTGCGCTTTTTTCTGACAACCTTTCTCGAAACAGCTGTCTGCCGCGATTAAAAAGAAAACTGTTAAAATCGATGGTCTTACGGGGGGTGGCTTGCCACCCAATTCCCCCCCCCCCCCCCCCCCCCCGTATCCGCCCCTGATATAGCTCTTATTTTGTTCTGTGAGTTTGTCACAAATGCGTTTAAAACAGTTCTACTGATATATAGAGGGGGGGGAGGATGAACTTTAAATATATTTTTTGTACATACTATATGTACCTGTAACAAAGTGCTTTTCTCTCAAAATACTAAGAAAATAGTCCGTTTAAAATCTGCTTGGAAACAGCTCCTGGTTTTTGTATGTTAAAATCACCTTTCAAATAGCTTTGACTTATGAATTCAACTTTAGAATGTTTTAAACCTCGGACGTACACGCAAACTTATACCCCCACCGTCCCACCGTGGTAGAAGGAGGGGGGGAGTTAAAAATGTAGTTGAGTACTTTTAAATCATTTTTAAAATGCACTTGGTTTGGTAAAAAATGTGGGTTACAGTTAAATTATGACAAACATTTTAACCAAGGAGTTTGACTTTGAGATAATTTTTCAAATTTATTTTACAAGAAAATACCAAACTGTATTTACAAATAAAAGTACATGTAATTCCTACAACAAAAACAGGTTTATATAAAGTACATACTGTAATTGTCTTCAAGGACTACATATACAATCTATAATCAGTTTTGTCAGGCTTATTTATCATAATACCGTTCTGAATAAATACTGTATATTTAAGGACCAAAGATTTTTTATTTTTCTGGTAATCTACAACTACTCTATATCTCCTTCATAGAAATTAAGAACCCAATTAAGAACCTACTAAGCCTAAATTGCCAATAACTACCCCAAAATACAAGAACATATTTTGCCAGACTTCAAAAAATGTAGGTTCTTACACGTGGATTTTTAGGCTGTAGCGGATTATTGGTTGAAAGGAAACTTTCGAGTTTCTAGAGCAACATTTGAGGAAATTTTTTTCCACCATCAATTAGTTGTAAGATACACACACAAGGAATGAAATCCGCGCAAATGTTTACCTCCAAGAACGCTATAACTGCAGTGTTTAGATAGAAAAATCTACTGTTCTGTAGGTTAACGACAAGTTGACCTTTTGAGGTATTGGGCAACTAATTGTCCTTATAGCAGTACCGGCAGGAAATCCAGAACGCGATTTAGGGAAACACGAGTTTCAATACAGTAGGGCCTTTATCAACAGACTCAATAAAATAGAACCACCTTATACAGCATCAAACATTAGGATTTCATCAACAGATAAATTATCGCAAGGTTGACAGTACCCCTTTATATACCTTGGTGTAGTTTCTTGCGAAGAGACCACACTGGAATCACTAAAAACTCAGTAAACCACGCATCCTAATCCGAAATTCAAAAGCGCTGTGCACTAAACAAACAATCAAACTCCTCATGTGTTATCTGCATAATATCCGGACATAATATGATATCATTGAAGTCTGCACGCAGGCTCCAAATTGTTCCCGACTATAAATTATTGGATGAACTCATAGAAGTCTTCGGTGAGCTTCTTTTGGTTTCGAAATGAAACGCCGTCCGACTTTTAGTCGATAAACTAACGACCATTAACGGTAACTGAAAAGTAAACTTTTTTCAAATAGTCATGAATGGAGAGGGTATTTTCGATCGCTCCAAGGCAGCATGAGTGTATTTGAGTCTGACATAAATGTCAGTCGTTTAACTATTATATTGTGCCGTCATTTATAAGATTTAAAAAGTTCGTCTGTAAACGCGTAGCATCTCTTCGAAAGTAGGGTTTTGAAGTGAAATCATCGAGGAAACAGTTAATGTGGCTCGACTAGTTTTTGTGGCGACATTACATTCCAACTTTGAACAGCTGATATTTCACTGTCTGAGATCGGTTTGACAAGCTGATTCACACGGGCGGGTGTCCGCGTTTTCGAGATCTGAGTTTTAGAGTGAATCATGATAAATAATAATCATTCATTTGTTGTACTGTAACAGTCATTTTACGCTTAGATCTTATTTATAGGGCGAAGATTCGAGCCCCACGCGCGAGGCTTCGTCCCGGCGAAATTTCGCCCTGGCAAAATAAACCGGCGATATAAAAGTCGTTTTATCTTACCTTGTCCAATGACGAACGCCAGTAGCACAATGAAAGCGAGCACTAGACTTGATTTCATAATCTTCGCTTTAACAATCGACAAAAGCCTCGAAGAAACGAAGCCATCAGAATGCAAACACGTTGCTTCCTTGAGGGACGCTTCCCAACCGCCTGTTGTTGTACCGTTGCAGTTATGTCTCCTGTGGTGAACATGTCCTCTGACGTAATACGATATGCTGGGCCAATCATATCGTGTGATCTATCTTGCAACACTCGGCTAAGACTGGTAAGGAAACTCTGTTGCAGTTCGGTCTTCGAGCAAAACTGTCTATTTGAGAGGGTCGGGGACAGTAGAGATATTTGACCTACAACCTCGTTCACTGATTTCGAGGAGAAAACGGGCTTAGTAAACGTGCCTCTTCTTCAATTTGGTGCTGTTTTGGTGTTGTTTTGGCATTGTGTAACGAGTATATTGCGACAAATAAAGCTTGTACAGCTCCAAGGCTGTCGTGAAAAGCACACGATCGCGATACTTGCAAATTTATGAAGAAAGTGATACCGGCATGTTTCATTTTCTGATAAATTCTTATTTCTCTTCAGTCGTTTTGAATCATAAGATTCAAAATTTGGCTGATAAACTACAATAATAGTAAGCACAAACTAAATCACTTCGACTCTGCGCCAAAAAAAAAAGCAAACAAACCAACAAACAGAAATGTAATATTAAATAATTTTCGCTGAGTCTGATCAATCAGGGTTTGATTTTTTATGATGAGCCGTACTGGTCACAACACGTTATTCAAATATATGCTTTTGTTTAGTCAGTGGCTACAGAGAAAACAAGAGATGAAGTCCTCCTTTAACTCTACACAGCACTGATGTTTACAGAATCGTCAGCCGCCGGTTTTCGTTGTTTTATCGACAACGACTTTGATTCCAACTTTGATCGCAAATTATAACCCAGTATTATATACAGTCCCAGAGCGCTTTGTGGTTACTCATCTGTAGCTTGAAGCACTTTGTGATGATATAGGAACGAGACTTCGAATGCTACAAAGCGCTCTGTGGTGATTTAGCGGAACATAAATTTTGAAAACTGGATATTTTATCAAAATTCCCAAGCATATCGCAGATTGTTTGAAAATAATTGCGTTCTCGTTAATTTTGTTATCACAAAGCACTTTGTGGACCTTTGCGCCTTCACTGCCGGAAACGCCACAAAGCGCTCTATGTAGTCTGTGCAGCACAAATGAAATGCCACAAAACGCTTTGTGATGACTTCAGTACTGGATATTAACTTTGGAAACTGGTTGCTTTATTGAAACACGTAAGTTATATCGTAGGATCTTTTGAAAATAATCTTCGGTTCCAACAAATTTTGTCACACAAAGCACTTTGTCACCTGCTTTGTGACATCATCAAAACGCCACAAAGCGCTCTCTGTATTCTGTGTAGCACTCTGTGGCACAGTTAACATACCACAAAGCGCTTTGCAGTGACGTGGCTGGAGATTTGAAAACTGGATAATTCATTCAAACTCGTTATGTCGTCATTGTAGGATCTTTTAAAAATAATCTTTATTTTATTTTATTTTTTTTCATTTTACAAAACTTTATTTCACCTTCAGTTACAAGTCATTCACAAAACATAACAAACATTTACATATAAGATACACTGTCATTATTATATAATTTCTGTAGATGCATATATATTGATTTATAAATATCATGCAGCACTGAAACACTGATTTGGGCGTGAAATTAAGGACAGTCTTTCAGGAAGGTATTTGGACATTAACTAATGTCGAATTTAAGATTTCTAAGTAATCTGTATCTAGGATAAATTTTCGGTTTGATACTTTATCAATACTTTATTTTTGAATTCTTGAAGAGTTATAGCTTTAGAGTGGAGTTTACTGGTGTAGATATAGTATCTCATAAATAAGAGAGTACAGTTTAATTTCCTAGTAACGTTTTTTGCGTGTTGACTGGACATGATTCCGAAATAAAGTTTGTTCAGTCGTGAGGGAGAAGCGAGCACTGTTTGAGTCATTGAACCATTGAATAACATTTCCTAGTAAGTAGCTCCCTCTTTGTTACAATAGCTCTGTGTATAAGTTGAAATTCAAATTCTTTAAATTTATTTTCTTTACAAATTTTCTTTACCGATGAAAATATGTTTTCCCAATTACCTTCGCTTATTGACAAAGTTTTGTCCCATTTCATCGGACCGGTATGACGGTGAAGACTGCAACAAATTGGTGTTCCCAAAAATTTTGTCGTCACAAAGCACTTTGGCTGATTTTGTGGACATTAACATTGAAAACTCGATGATTCAATGAAATTCCTAAGCATAGCAAGGGACCTTATGAAAATAATCGTATTCCCACATTTTTTTAATCACGGCAGAGCACTTTGTGAATATTTCCAAAAAAAGAAAAAGTTGTGGGCTTGCCATTCTCTCGTCGTTGCAGTCCAAAATCTCTGAGAAAAGTCATCAATCCTCAGAATGGGACCTGGTAAGTGAAAATAATGAATCTGTGGACTTGTGAAATGTCTATAACAATATTAACAGTTTTTGATGAGGTTTTATCTGTTTGTTTATTTCAATTTGGACTGTTCTTCGGACTGTCTTACATAGTCAGTTTTGACTGAGGGATGCCTTATGATGATGATGATGATGATGGTGATGATGAAACCTTTATTTAAGTGTCATAAAATTCTAGAACATTACAGTACTAATTGGGGACATTAAAACGAAGCTAATTAAAATAAAGTAAAATTATCTTAATAAGACTTATACTGACCCCGATTTTCATTTATTCAATACTAAAGTGGGTAAAACGGGGGGGGGGGGGGGGGGGGGGGCGATTTTACTAATTCAGCCGGTTAACCTATCAACCCTCAACCTCACCTTACAATGTTGACCCCATTTTCATTTATTCAATACTAGAGTGGGTAAAACGGGGTCGATTTTACTAGTTCAGCCGGTTAAAATATGCACCCCTAACCTTGCCTTAGGATGTTAACCCCGTTTTTCAGCCATGGTCAAATAATCTAAAATTGGGGTGAAGAGTGGATGTCCGTGGATGGGGTATATAGCTTACTAAGACGAACTTACGAAATTAACCCCGTTTTTCAGTCGCGTTCAAATAAACTAAAATTGGGGTGAAAAGTGGATGTCCGTGGATGGGGTATATAATTTACTAAGACGAACTCAGTAAATGAACCCCGTTTTTCAGCCGTGGTCAAATAAAATAAATTTGGGGTGAAGAGTGGATGTCCGTGGATGGGGTATATACCTTAACAGGACGAACTTACGAAAGTAACCCCGTTTTTCAGCCGTGGTCAAATAAACTAAAATTGGGGTGAAGAGTGGATGTTCCTGGATGGAGTATATAGCTTACTAAGACGAACTTACGAAATTAACCCCGTTTTTCATCCGCGTTCAAATAAACTAAAATTGGGGTGCAGAGAGGATGTCCGTGGATGGGTATATAGCTTACTAAGACGATCTTACGAAATTAACCCCGTTTTTCAGCCATGGTCAAATAATCTAAAATTGGGGTGAAGAGTGGATGTCCGTGGATGGGGTATATAGCTTAGTAAGACGAACTTACGAAATTTACCCCGTTTTTCAGCCGCGTTCAAATAAACTAAAATTGGGGTGCAGAGAAGATGTCCGTGGATGGGGTATATAGCTTACTAAGACGAACTTACGAAATTAACCCCGTTTTTCAGCCGCGTTCAAATAAACTAAAATTGGGGTGCAGAGAGGATGTCCGTGGATGGGGTATATAGCTTACTAAGACGAACTTACGAAATTAACCCCGTTTTTCAGCCGTGGTCAAATAAACTAAAATTGGGGTGAAGAGTGGATGTCCGTGGATGGGGTATATAGCTTACTAAGACGAACTCGGCAAATGAACCCCGTTTTTCAGCCGTGGTCAAATAAACTAAAATTGGGGTGAAGAGTGGATGTCCGTGGATGGGGTATATACCTTAATAGGACGAACTTACGAAAGTAACCCCGTTTTTCAGCCGTGGTCAAATAAACTAAAATTGGGGTGAAGAGTGGATGTCCGTGGATGGGGTATATAGCTTACTAAGACGAACTTACGAAATTAACCCCGTTTTTCAGTCGCGTTCAAATAAACTAAAATTGGGGTGAAAAGTGGATGTCCGTGGATGGGGTATATACCTTAATAGGACGAACTTACGAAAGTAACCCCGTTTTTCAGCCGTGGTCAAATAAACTAAAATTGGGGTGAAGAGTGGATGTCCGTGGATGGGGTATATAGCTTACTAAGACGAACTTAGGAAATTAACCCCGTTTTTCAGCCATATGCATGGTCAAATAATCTAAAGTTGGGGTGAAGAGTGGATGTCCGTGGATGGGGTATATAGCTTACTAAGACGAACTTACGAAATTAACCCCGTTTTTCAGTCGCGTTCAAATAAACTAAAATTGGGGTGAAAAGTGGATGTCCGTGGATGGGGTATATAGCTTACTAAGACGAACTCAGCAAATGAACCCCGTTTTTCAGCCGTGGTCAAATAAAATAAATTTGGGGTGAAGGGTGGATGTCCGTGGATGGGGTATATACCTTAATAGGACGAACTTACGAAAGTAACCCCGTTTTTCAGCCGTGGTCAATGGGGTATATAGCTTACTGAGACGAACTTAGGAAATCAACCCCGTTTTTCAGCCATGGTCAAATAATCTAAAATTGGGGTGAAGAGTGGATGTCCGTGGATGGGGTATATAGCTTACTGAGACGAACTTACGAAATTAACCCCGTTTTTCAGTCGCGTTCAAATAAACTAAAATTGGGGTGAAGAGTGGATGTCCGTGGATGGGGTATATAGCTTACTAAGACGAACTCAGCAAATGAACCCCGTTTTTCAGCCGTGGTCAAATAAAATAAATTTGGGGTGAAGAGTGGATGTCCGTGGATGGGGTATATAGCTTACTAAGACGAACTTACGAAAGTAACCCCGTTGTTCAGCCGTGGTCAAATAAACTAAAATTGGGGTGAAGAGTGGATGTCCGTGGATGGGGTATATAGCTTACTAAGACGAACTTAGGAAATTAACCCCGTTTTTCAGCCATGGTCAAATAATCTAAAATTGGGGTGAAGAGTGGATGTCCGTGGATGGGGTATATAGCTTACTAAGACGAACTTACGAAATTAACCCCGTTTTTCAGCCATGGTCAAATAATCTAAAATTGGGGTGAAGAGTGGATGTCCGTGGATGGGGTATATAGCTTACTAAGACGAACTTACGAAATTAACCCCGTTTTTCAGTCGCGTTCAAATAAACTAAAATTGGGGTGAAAAGTGGATGTCCGTGGATGGGGTATATAGCTTACTAAGACGAACTCAGCAAATGAACCCCGTTTTTCAGCCGTGGTCAAATAAAATAAATTTGGGGTGAAGAGTAGATGTCCGTGGATGGGGTATATAGCTTACTACGACGAACTTACGAAATGAACCCAGTTTTTCATCCGCGTTCAAATAAACTAAAATTGGGGAGAAGAGTAGATGTCTGTGGATGGGATATTTAGCTTACTAAGACGAACTTACGAAATTAACCCGGTTTTTCAGGCGTGGTCAAATAAACTAAAATTGGAGTGAAGAGTGGATGTCCGTGGATGGGGTATATAGCTTACTACGACGAACTTACGAAATGAACCCAGTTTTTCATCCGCGTTCAAATAAACTAAAATTGGGGAGAAGAGTAGATGTCCGTGGATGGGGTATGTAGCTTACTAAGACGAACTTGTCAAATGAACCCCGTTTTTCAGCCGTGTTTGCGACTCCCGATAAACTAATATTCCACCATCGTAGCATTGCACCATGGGATAGGCTTCCCTGCCATTATTACTACTCCACGAGGTTTCGTGATTTCTTGTTGTCAGGTGATCGTCAGAAAGGTATGATATTGTTTGAAAAATCATCATTGTTATCCATGGAAGTGGCGTTTGGCTGTACAGAAAGAGAGATATTCAATTTCAACCGCGTTTCGGAGTAAAATTTATGGGAACAATACTCCTTACCAAACTAAAATCTTATTACTTAGCACGTATTAAAGACGAAACGCCGATTTCAGAAGTTCAGCCGTGAAACCTATACCTATCCACCTTATTTTATACTAGAGTGGGTAAAACGGAGTCGATTTTACTAGTTCAGCCGGTTAACATATACACCCTCCACCTTGCCTTAGGATATTGACCCCAATTTTCATTTATTTAATACTAGAGTCAGTAAAAAGAGCTGAGCTGAATATTAAACTCGCCCACTAAATCCATGATTTAACCTGATTTCATGTAATGAAGGTCAATATCGTGTAATTGGGGTCAACATCCTCAGGCAAGGTTTGAGGTCAAGAGGTTAACCGGCTAAATTAGTAAAATCGACCCCGTTTTATCGACTCTAGTATTAAATAAATGAAAATTGGGGTCAACAACTTAACGCAAGGTGGGGGGGGGGGGGGGGGGGGGGGTATAGGTCTCAGGGCTGAACCAGTGAAATTTTTAACAACCACGTGTTGGTCAGAACGGTTTCATTAGACAGAAAACCTGTGAAGGCTCAAAGTACGTTGGCTATTTATGCTTTGAATCGAAAGAATAAATTCCGTTTGACATTCGTATCTATAATCCGTTTCAATCGTCCTCGAAATTAAGCCTGTCGTCTTTTACCGAGAAATGAAAAGATATGGGCAGGCAGTGCGCGTAGCGTGAAACAGTCGCTTTAGCCATAATACTAATTACAGTAACATTTGATCTCCGGAGTCAAGAAAGAAAGAAAGACAAGTTTTGACAGCGTCTTTATTATAAGTATACATTTGCCACTTCACTTTATTTACTACGAAAGGCAAACAACTGTTTGCCAAGAAAGCCATTTTATAACTATATGAGCTGTTGCCGAGGTACCTAAGTACGCAAACGAAAGGACTACTTCACATTATTAACCTGTTTCTAAGATACGGGATAATAAACCCTATGCTTCGTTAAACTCCTAAAGGATCACTTTTCCAGTTCTTGTGAAGCTTTCGAACCCTTGCGCCAGTAAAGGGCACTTTTCATATTTACAGTAAGGATCAACACACAACATAAAAATACTTCTGATTGGTTGAGAAAGTGGCGCGACATTTTTTGGGGCCAATTACAAAGCCTAGCAATGCAAAACCAAAGCAATAGCAAAATTACATTATTTATATAATCAGTAGCTCATAACATATACTGTAAGCTTCTGATATAATGCATAGCTTCAAGCAAGTAGACCGAATACCTACATATGCTTCTTAAATCCATTTACGAAACATACGCCCTTGCAAGTATATCGCTAACACACTAACGACTCTATACGAGAGGCTACAACCCTGTAAAAAACCTGTTGCGACACACGCAAAAGGTTTGCATTATCTCCGTATTCGTTTCAAATACTCAACAACCCCCTCAAACACTTTGTCTCTTTACTTAATAATGTCTTGAATGTCTGTCGATTCACGTGTTTTTTTTCTCGCGATCTCCGAGAGGAAAAGCAGTAATTATCACGGTCGTAGCTATGTCACTTAGGACTGTTCCAACAGCATTGTGTGCGGTTGTAGCTTTTAAGAAACCAAGCTCTTACATTTAAAAGTCGCCGATCAAAAAGTTTCCAAACTGCTCTGCAAAATTCATCAAGGTCCTTTACTTCAGCTGTGTCTAACCCCGGGCCGCTGGGGTCATGAGAATGGGTGTCGACACACATTATGAAACCCTTGGTGATGTAAAACAAAGAGGTTTTCTCGTTCAAAATAGTTCATCCGACAAAAGAGGAACGATAAGTGAACGATAGCTTCTCGTACAGTAACTGACCACCAATAGTGTACTGCTCATTTTGATCTTTCAGTCGTACTGGCAAATTGTATCCCACGCCAATATCAAACTAGATTTCTAACACACTGGCAGCTTTCTGAATGGATAGATAACTTGAGGCTAAACTATCCAGACATAAGTCGTACACCGGTTGCCGCAAACAACATCAATAACGGTACTTGACAAAGGTAAGAAGCAATGTGGGGCGAGATCTTCCTCGCACTTAAAGCGTAACCGGTCAATATGCTAATCAAACTGCATGCGTTACTGCCGTTTCGGCCATTGTAGCGCCTTTCACCAACCGGAAAATTATATTCCTCTGCAGGCGCTGTAAACATCGGGGCTGCACCTATATTGGCAAGGGCATCCAGGACAATGTCTCCAGAATCGCTCCCGCTAACCATTTCACTACTCTCGTCACCTGTCACCTCAGCATCTTCATCGCCATTAATTTATGCTTTGAAAAGATAATAGCAAAATTAGGAAAATGGCCACGTTTGAGGCCACTGCTCATAAGGTTTGTGTTTTTATGAAAGTGTGGATATTTGAAAACTTTTTAGGAATTGTATAAAGAAGATTATCAGAATGCAGGGTCTTGCCTTCCAGAAACACTTTCCTTAATTTTTTTTTTCAAATATCAAAAGAGCCATTAAACTTACTGGTCATTTCGACAATTTACTAGCCTATACTTGGTCACATCATCTCTTTACTGTAAAGTTCGACTTGATATAAACCTGCTATTATTTTTCAGAAAATAGTGTGTTTACCATCTCCATTACAAATTTTACCTTTCCAGGGGAAATTTCCGTTTTTCAACTTCTTTTATTTCGACGCAATCATTGGCGGCGGCGAGTCTGTTATACTTTCCAACCGTTTCTCCAAGCTTGATGATTGATGATATTTTTGTACGCAACTTTTGGCATTGTTTGGATCCATCTAAAGGGAGAAAACAACATAGTCACACCTAATCTTACGGACACCTGTATAACATGAACAGCTCTTTACATTGGACAGTTTCACTGGTCCAAAAGATCTAAAATCGATGATAACTCTTTCTTCATCTATAATACGCCATACTGTCCATTTGGTGTCAGTATTAAATAGGTTGGACTGCAATTACATTTGGTCTGGAGGAAACTGAGCCACTGACCAACAGATAAACAGGGCATAAGCTAGGTTACAGCATCATTGAAACAACACATTAACAACAGAAACAACAACATGATTCTTTATTTTTATGTACATTAATTTTAGTAATTAGTATTTAAGTTCCATGTCTCCAATTAGTCTTTTTTATAGCTTAATACTGCAGATGCATAAATTAAGTTATTTTTTTAAAAGGAAACAAAAGAAATTGTAATCTACATGTATGTAGCTGTCCATTCAAGCAGGTTACAAATTTAATATTGACCATTATCATCTGTGGGTCTAGATATAGTATGACCTTTTCCATCAACACAGCATTACCAGCCACAAAGTTGGAACAAGGCTTTGATAAAATTAGTTTTCTGATCTTTTTTCCATAATATACTCTCAACAATCCTGTGCGGCTCCCCTGCTTGGGAGTACACATATCTAAAGCCAGCAAGTGACACAGAAAAGCCTCCCCTGCTGGCAACAGTTGGTGTTTTTCATTGTATGTGACTTCTTCTTCTAAAAATGAAACACCAACAATAGCTACTAATAATGGCTTTAACAACAACAATAGCAACAATGCCCAAAATACATGTACCAATGCATTTGTTTCATTAACAGCTTTATCGTAACAGCATTTAGAAATTTTCCCTGTCTGTATACATGAGATACGACTACATGTATACCAGCTTCCCAGATTCTTGAGTTCAAAAGGGTAATTTTAAATGGGTCCCTGTTAAAACAAACTTCAGTTGTTTTGTCCCAAAGACAAACACAGTTAAACTTAATTAGTTACTCTTATGTACTTCATCACCAAGATATCACTTAGAGGAAAAAATGAAATCATTGAAAGATAATTTAATACCTTCCAGAAGCATGTGCTTTGTACAACTACCCAATCTTGGAAACTGGCTGTTGATATTCTATACTTCTTCTCCAGTTGTTGCTACTGCCCCCTTCTGCCATCGCCCACCCCACAAAGCCTACCAGTAAGTGAAAAAGGGGACACAATTTCAGTTTTTTTTTTGCATTGGGCAAGTAACTTTCCCCACTCACTAGCCCAATGGATAAGGATATGGACAAGTTACCTATGAACTAAACTTACGTAACAATTATTTATAAAAACTTGTCCAGCAAGTAAAACTTAAGACTTGATTTCACTCGAGCACAAACCAAATTTTGTTTCTAAAATGATTTCAAACCAGTGCGTGTCGGAGTAGTCTCCTATCAGCCATTATTAGGGCTCATCGCGCAATGCTCCTACCCCACCAACTGCTGCTTCAATCTGAACCACATGCCTTTCCCTTTGTTTTGAGCGTGTGGCGTTTGCACATGATAATTAGTGATTGCACCAATCAGCGATTGACCTTTGTTTTCAATAAAACCAATCGTGCATCAGACTATGATAAGTTTCCTGCGTAAACTCACCCGCCCCACTAAAGTAATTAGGCTTTTCCCTCTATTTTCCGAGAAGCGCCAGATGTCTCAGTGACTTCCTACATGTATAGATGGAACTCCGAAGAAATTGACGGAATGTAGTTGTAAGTTTTTCATTTGTTTGTCGGTTTCAATAAAGAAAGACAAGATTCATGTTTTCAGGAAAAGTTCGTTCGATATTGCTGAAATCATTCAATCTTCGCTAACTGTGGACATAAGAATGGTGAACTTTTCGTTTGTAGGGATAAATGCTACAAACGTTTGTAAAAATTCCAGCGGGCCTAAGATAAATTGAAATCTCAGCCTGGCCGCTGATATTAACTGCGCTCAAGGCCAATACTTGTCAAGTAATGTACCTGATCCTCCATTAGACCAACCAGTGAATAAACAACATCAATGATATGCCCTGGAAGATTGCTGACATGATCGAAGACTGTCAGAAGAGCTTGATTAATCAGAGATTTACCAAATCCCATAGGCAAGTTTACAAAAATATCACCCTTCTGCAAAACATTTTTTTTGAATTGGTGGCTTTTGATATTCATTTAAGTCAGGAATTTTGAACTTTGAAGCAGTCAAATCAAAAGCTTAGTCGAGCGACGATATCCTGTTTGCACTGCTGGTACAAAAGTAATCAACAATAAAACACGAGCTGTGATTGGACAAGTGGTTTTGGCGCGATTGGCTCCTGGCTATGGGAGCGAAGCTGTGATTGGCTAAATCGTGCAAAGGCATGTGGTTGAGCGTTGCGTGACAAGCCCTAATAACAGTGGCGTAGGAGACTAGAGTTGGAGACGCAACACATGAAAACTAAAACAGTGGAAATAAATCCCAGAGACTTCACAAAAGGAAACTTTTACTGAACTTTTGTCAGGGTTCATTCACCTTTTATTGAAATAAAGAAGTTTTCTGCATTTTGGAGTATATTTGTCCGAGTACAGCAAATAAACAATGTAATCAAATTAATTAAATTTAACAGGCAGTCTGCAAAAAACCCCAAGCACAAATACATGTAAAAGTCACGTTTTTAATTATTCTAGCAAAACGTTCAAAGCAGTGGCCAACGTAGTAATATAAAACTCTTTTAAACGAAGACAAAACTACATTAAGTTCATTCAGCAAGGAAAACCACCAATCACTGATTTCCAGCCCTGAGTTCTTTATTGGGCAAATAAAATAAGGAAAATTTATATCAAAAGCATATTGTCAAATTCCGCTTATAAGCCCTGGGCTTATACAACTTTATTAGGGGTTTTGGGTGGGCTTATAAATCAGGAAAGCCCATATGTGGGATAAAAACAAAGCTTTCAAAATGATATGACAAGAAATAATTGATTACCTTAACATATAAATGTTGTGGTTCAATTTTATCCTCAGTTCAAATTTAATTTCTTTTTTGTAACTCATTATTTTACATTACCATACCTAAAAACAAAGGATAAATTGAACTAAGAAGAAACATTAAGCCAATGCATAGAGATGCTCTGTATGCTGGGTTCCATTAACAGATGTACAATTTAGTAAGGCCCTATTTACATGGAAAGAGGATGATCCTAGTGTTAGGATGATCCTAGTAAGCGCGACATGTTTTCTGCGTTCAGTTTCGTGTGAATGGTTGCACACTAGGATTATCCTAGCACTTGGATCATCCTAGTGCCGCATTTTTGGATGTAAACCAAATAAACCTTCTAGGATCATCCTAGCATTAGGATCATCCTCTTTCCATGTAAATAGGGCCTAAATCATTGAACAGTTGAACAATTGAACAGTTGAACAATTGAACTTATTGTTCTGTCATCTATTGCCAATATACATTCCTAATTTTCTATTTGAAGTTGTTGTACAGTGCTCTGTGTACATGTAGATATTAACTCAGTGGGGCTTAAAATCAGAATAAATTTCTTGTTTACAGGTACAGCCTATAAAAGGGGGAGTTTATAAGTGGAATTTTACAGGAAATCAATCTGAATAATTCTTCTATGCTGAATTAATTAATAGATAAATGTGTGTTAAAGCTTGTGTATGTCAAGTGTTAATGCATTGTTTGGAAAACTGGTACATAAACTGAGCTTACCGGCTCATCCACTTCTTGATTCTTCTCCATGTCTGTGTTAGAAAAAAAATTAATGTTAGAGTAATCTATTTCGATATATTAATATAATTTCCTACTTTACTCTGAGGCTTACTATAGGAGAATAAAACCAGGGCAAAAAAATTCCACTTGTCTGCTCGTCTGAGATGGCGTCCTTCTTGATCAGCCCCACCATACATGTAAGTTAAGCATGCAGTGTTCCCACACTATTCCTGAACATAAATAGAGTGCGAGTGCAAGCCTGAAAATGTACTTTAACAGATATCCATTCAAACAGCAAAATGCACAGCCAGTGAATGGATGAAAAACGGATCCGATGACTGAGCCATTTCAAATGGTAATACCATAGTTAACAGCTGAATGGCTAAAAAGTTAATCAGAATGGCTCAAGGTAAACAACTGAAGAAAAATTTAGAATGGCTGAAGAAAAAAATAATATACACTGTATCTATACTAGTAATACATTTAAAGGGGTAGTGTAGAAATTTTACCGTGGTCTTCACTTTGCCATTTATAAATACCTAAATAAGACCCTGCCAGCAAATTACATAATTGCCCCTGTAGGGTTTTGGCCCAAAGAGGCATCTTTGAAGTCCACACATGTAAACTTTTAGGATGGATATATAGTGTGTATTCTATTAAAAAATACAGTTGGCAAAAGTGAGTGTGTGCACACAAAGGTATTGTAAAGTTTAATAACATTTCACTCAGTAATGCCGAACTTAGGTGACAGGTAACAAAAATGAAAATTTTGTCCAGTTACCTGAAGGTACATGTAGGTGATAGGTAACAATGACATAGAACTGAATGATGCTTCATTGCTATAAGAATGTAGTAGCACAAAAAACCTTGAAAAGTTTGTTGACCTATAAAGGAGATTGAGGGATGCAGAATTGAAAGACCCAATCCAAAATGTTACTATGATTTGTTGATACAAATCACTTACCGTATTTTCCGGTGTATAAGTCGAATCGGTGTATAAGTCGACCCCACTTTTTGAGCCTAAAAATTAGGATTTTCTTGATTTGGCATCAAGTACATGTATGAGGATGAAGAATTCTTTACGATTTTCTAGGAAAACAAGTCTTGTCTCTCTTGCAGAGCATCTTCGAGACCCAAAGTCAAAGTAAACTGAATGAACCACATTGACCGACTAACATGCAAACGAATGCACTTCGTTAATAAATTGACAACTATGAATCCAAATTCTCAAGATACCTGCTCTAAAATTTCTTTTGTTATGTTTGTGGGTCATTTTGAAGCTTTTTATAATGAAGAAATACCATAAAATGAACGCATGAAGCCATAGATGATCTAGTCTGTGAACAGGCTGCCATCTTGGATGCTTAGTAACCCAGCTAAGCTCGGACAACACCGGAAACCAGTAGCCAGAAGCACGTGCTCATTTCAAGTGTGTGGTTACCAAGTTTCTAGAGTCTTGTCGATCGATGTGCGATTTGTTTTCTTCAGAAGTAGTAGTAGTCATGGATTTCAAACACAAAATAACCTCAAACTTGCATGCATTGAGCAGGAAAATCGAATATTTCTAATGACAAATCCCTAATGTGAAGAATTCACATTTGTAAAGGTAAGAACGTGTATTTTGCTCGGAAAGCGAAACCAAGATCGATCGTTGCTCCTTTACTGCAATAAATGTCACTTCCATGTTAATCTCAGGTTGTCATTGTTATGCTAATTTCCTTATGAACCAACAGCTCTTGAGTTTTGGCTGGTGCATAAGACGAGGTCGATTTTTGGGGCCAATTTTCGTGGTTTCAGGGTTCGACTTACGTATACACCGGAAAATACGGTAAATTGAATAAAAGCCAGTCAAAACAGTTGAAGTCGATAACCATGTTCAATTAAATTAAGGAAATTCAAAGGAAAGATTACCATATAACCCTATACACTAGTTATCCAATCTATACACATTAATATTGAAATGTATGCAAATTAAAGCCAAAATCATAGAATACATAAAAAAAGGAAAGCACTTGAATTGTGTCTGTGATGGTAATCTTGCATATTTGCTGATATGTATATATAATCTATACACATTAATATTGAAATGTATGCAAATTAAAGCCAAAATAATAGAATACATAAAAAAGGAAAGCACTTGAATTATGTCTGGGATGGTAATCTTGCATATTTGCTGATATTTGTTTGAGTTTTGTTGGAAGATTTTTATGGGCAAGAAAAAACAAAGACACAATACACATGAGTCAATAATCACATGCTTCTCTTAAAATAGCCTGTGAACAGGCTTCTTTTTGGGGAATTGGGTTAGGTTAAAATCAGCGAGCGAAGCGAGGACTGAGAAAGAGGGAATGGGCGGCGAAGCCTGTGGACTCGCCTTTGATGCCGCCGTTCCGCCCCCTAGTAATTATCCTGTTATTATATTGGCAACAAGTTAATTAAAATGTCAACAAGTTGTCATGTTTTTAGTCTGTTGAATGCATCGGTAGCAGTATAAAAATGGACAGGCTAAACACGACTCCCACTCTTCTCAAAAATGTATTTAAAAAACCTAAAGTATAAAGCTTTTCCAGTAAGACTTTAGAGAGAATTGCGCGTTTAGATCACAGTTATGAATTTGTTTTCTTCGAGGATATTGACCTTTTGATCTCGGCGAATTATAGTGTTTCCGGCCACACGGTAATAGGCATCTTAGATCCGAGTCTCAAAAAGCTGTTGTCTAAAATTCCACTACATTGAAATCATGAATTATTGTAATAATTTTTAGCTCCTTAGTATTAAAGTTCTGTAGTTGAGTAGTGTGTCCCAGTGGAGCTAGGATAAACCCCCGTTGTTTTGTAATAGCGTTTGATTTGGCATCCTACAGATAATCTGTACCATGGTTGCTGTTTTGTAAATCCAGTCGGCAAAATTCCAAAAACATCTTGCTTTTTTGCCACAGACTTTAGACATAGCTTTTGCTCTTCTTTAAGCCTCGGTATAAGCGAAAAATTTTGCAACGAATCGCTCAAAGCTTTCTCAAAATCGAGATCTGAATATTGCATGCGACGAGTCGTCATGTTTGTTTATCATTTGAGCCAGCGAATGGAATATTTATGCAAATTTAAGGCGCAAGTGTGTCGTCTCTCACCGCATACCTGTCAACACCAAGTAATCTGACCAATCAGCTCATAATATCACACTTTGGTATCATGGAACGGCGGCATCAAAGGCGAGTCCACAGGCTTCGCCGCCCCTTCCCTCTTCCCCAGTCCGCGCTCGGCTCGCTTCACTCGCCGATTTTAAACCTAACCCAATTCTCCAAATAAGAAGCCTGTTCACAGGCTACTCTTAACAAAACTGAGACAGTACAAGTCCTTGCCTGTTTGTGTAAAAATCCTTACATTCAGAACAAAGAATGGTATGTATTGTCCTTTTTAACAGATAACAAGAGGCTCCAAGCAGCCTATACTCATGCGCATGCGTGAGAAAGTTTTAGGATATATTTTAAACATGATAAGAAGATGTCTGACATGGCAAAGAGTACTCCTTTCATTTAGTCATCGTTCTTGCAAACCACGTTGTTTACTATTGATTGTTTTGGAAATACCAAAAGTGAGAGTAGCCGGAAGTAACTAAACAGGAATTGACATTTTAAAATATGCGTGCATAAATTTGCATGCAAAATCGTGACACAAAAAATAAAAATAATAACAAGAAAAACGGAGCCAAAACCTTACCTCATGCCGCTTCGCACATGAGTAATTATAGTTCTGCACAGCAATGGAAATAAAATCTGAGACCAATTACAGTATCTCCTTGTAGTATAAAAAGGCTTATCACCTCATGCATATTAATGTTGAAATTTGACAGGAAATACACAAATGGTTCTATCACTGTTATGTGAAATTTGTCAAGGAAGGACTATTCAACTAAGCTGGAAATAAGGGAAAAAAAGTTGATCAATACTTCACCCTTCATTTCTTGATGTTTTATTGACATTTAATTAGTTGGAGAAGAGGAATACCGGCCATACACAACATGATCAGACTTTATGAGACATGATGTTTGTGTGTGTGTCTGTCTATCTAGCTATGCGAAAGAAAGAAAATACCCTGTGCAACGGCTCACAAAAACATTAGTAGACCGATGAATTTATGAACTTGATTAAAATCCAATATTTTATCACAGTTAGTAGAGGGGACTAATAACAATGATTTTATAAGGCTTACATTTGAGCATAGTTAGTCCCCACTACTAACTATGATTTGAGCAATGGTAGTCCAAGGGCATCACACAGCAATACAATGTCATGTAACTTGTTCATTGTGCATGTGCATTCGCTCAATAGAAAGATCCTGGCCTCGCTTTTGTTTATCTTTTAACTAAAAATGATTGGTTTTCAAAACCAAAGTTTTTAATGAACTTTGCTGAGCTGTACTTTTTCATGATCACAAAATAGATGGACACATCTTTGGTCAAAAAGATCACTTCAGCAACAGTCCTCAGATTCCTTTGAATTTGCCTTCTCTGATGGTCATTGATCATTTGTCTTTGAGTGAACAATAGAAACCTTCATTCATGTATGTTTGTTCACATGCCTTGCTTGTTTCATTCAGAAATTTTGTAGCTGCAATCAAGAAACGTTTACCCACCCATGCATGCCAAGCTAGAAATTACAGGCCACCGTAAGAAACCAGAGAAGTTGACAGTTGCTGTGCTCGATCGACTGAGGCTAGGATTTTAGACAATTCCGTGTTCTACGTGTTGGAAGCAAAATGAGGGAATCTAAACCTTCTTTAGTAAGTTTATTTTATAACGGATTCTTCGCATTTGCCGCATCGATCCAGATCGATGTCCTTTGCTAAATAGTGAACTGAAAATTTCAGTTTACAGTAAGCTTATTTTTTAAGCTTAACTTTGCTGATTTAACAGCCAAACCAGACCACATCGAAAAGAAAGGGTTTTGAAACGAAGAATCATGACCCGACAATGGTCCTGATACATGGAATATTATAATATTGATAGAAAGTATAGCATAAACTGCAATTACATGCTTACCTTATCGCTCAGCAATCATATCGCTCAATTACATCGCTCCAAGCGAAGACCACGATCGAGCTGGTCATATTTTCGCACTTCACCATCCCTTCCCTGGTAACAATTGTCAAGGAAGACACGATGACCACGCATTTTCATTGGTGACTTATAAGAACGAATACTATTGGTTCTTACGGTGAGAAGACCTAACTGCTACGGAGGGCTCCACGGAGGACAAAACTGCAACGCTCTGCAACGCTACATGTTGTCAGTCTTGCTCAAACCGCTGGAGCCTGAGTACGAGGAGCAAGGTTGGGGACGCAGGATTTGATTGGCTAGTCTCAAAGCAACAAAGTCTAGTATGGATTAGGAAACACTTTCGGGAAATCGAGTTGCTGCATTTTCTGCAGAATTCGGTAGAAAAATCGCTTTGTAGCTTGCATTTTAACTGTTAGTCTCCCACGCAGCCAATATCTGTCTCGTCACGCAACGCTCCTCCCCACTAACGGCTGCTCAAACCAGGACTACATTCCTTGCCCGATTTAAGCCAATCACAGTTGCAGTGCCATTTTCGGAACTTCTCTACGCGTGACTCGTCCAATCATAGCCTGCGTTTTATCGTTGACTCAATTGGATGGCGGCGCTGAATGAAGGTTTTCGTGTAGTGTCGTCAATGTTTAAAATACCCGATCTAAATGTTCACCAGAAGCAGGCCATTCCTAAAATTATTGTTGACAAGGAAGACTTATTTGTTAACTTGCCGACGGACTTGGGAAAATCATTAATCTACCAAGCTCTCCCGCTCGTGTTTGACCATTTTTCCGAACAGATGGGTCACATCGTTGTCGTGGTCTCACCTTTGGTTCGAAGATCGAGAAAGGCGAATATTCTGTACGGTGTATGGCTCAACAGAAGAGAGGTTGTTATAAAAGTGACAGGCATAGCACAAATCCTGCTTGTCGCTAAAAGCATTTTAGCCCAGCTTTAGAAAAAGTACGTGCCTGAGAGATTTTTCCTTTTAGAACAAAATAAAGATATAACAGGACTGTTGTTCTAAATGTTTCGAAAATGTTGTCGTTTCTTTGATCTTAGAAAAAAAATCTCTAGCTGTGATACTGACAGGAGGAATTTACGCTTTCCTGAGCCGTTTAGATTATTCAGTTATGCCGTCGTTTATTTGCTAGCTCTTGGCATAACAATGGAGGTTTTTTTGGTTCACTTTGAGAGAGTTGCAAGATTAGTAGTTTGCTGCTTAGGATCAGTTCATTACTCGTGAGCGTAAGTCTGCGGTTAGTGTAACTTGCGATGTCTGACATATGTAAACCGGAAACCACCGACCTTTTTTCGTGTGAAAACTGACGTCATTTTCATTTTGCTACAGATTGGTTCGCTGAATTTATCGCAAACACAATGGGCAAGTAATGTGGTCCAGGTTTCAGCAGCCGTTAGTGGGGGAGCATTGCGTGACGAGACAAATAATGGCTGCGTGGGAGACTATTAAACTGTTGAAAGGTATTGGCTTGGGACGCTAAAACTTGGGAATCACTATGTTGATTTTTCAACGACAAAGACTGTGTGTTTCAAGTGTTGGAGTTTGTTAATTAGAGAAAGAAGTTCGATCGAGGATTCCTTTGGTTGGAGACGTAGCCAAAATGGTCAACAAAACTTCACCGTCCCACCAAGGATTATCAAATACAGCCAGTGTCCGGAGAAACTATTTTGTGGATCAGAACATATCAATGAATCGCTTTATTTGATCAAGAATCAGTTCACTACATGCAACAAGCAGTTGGATCGCGGGTCTGGTTTACCAATTGTGGCATGTGCATTTATAATTTTCAAAGGTAATGAATTATTTCTACCAAAATCCACATTTCGTGGTAAAATTTGTTACCCCTCTTGAATTCCAGTATATTACGTGTAGCTGTTCATTTATAGGTATTACATTTGCTTTCACGATTTATTACATTCCTGTATATTAAAACAAGTAATAAAATATAGACCGCCGGCAAGACTGATCCTAACGGCAATATCATATATATTGCCCGATATTGCCCGATATTACGGTTTGACAAACAAACCTTCTTTGGGGGCAGAAAAACAAAAAAAAAATGAGTAAATACGTACGAATCTGCGACCTCATCTGAATGATCCTTACCATGAACAACTTCACATTCAACGATCAACGCTTCCTACAGATTCATGGCACAGCTATGGGAACTCGCACAGTAATATAAAGAATACTGCTGTTAGGTAAATAGGGCCTGTTTTACTCGCTTGCATGCGGTAATTTGATGTTAATTAGACCCGCTTATATGCGGTTAGTTATATGCAAATCGGGTGGCAGCTTCGGACATCGTCAATTTCTGTTCGATTGCTCCAATTTCTCTTCCGTTGTGTTACGATGTTTTGAATTCTGTTTTGTTTGTTCAATTTCAGTTCTGATTCCCTAAATTCTATTCTGTTGGTACAATTTCAGCTGTACTTTCTTGAGAAAAGAATTTGATGTAAAGTAATAAAATATACAGTTTCTACATAACAGAATTGCCCACTCCAGAAACTATTAAAAATACCATAATACTCTTTAAAGTGCAGGTTTGGGTGGTACTTGATGTAAGCCTCATTTTTCCAATTTCTTTTGTTTTCAGCACGAACTGCACGTGCTATGCTTCAACTTCGTAGAAATTTGCATACGGTGCACATTTGTATGCGAAGACACAATGCTACGTCCTAGCATTCCTACATGTTCCATTGTGCCATTCTAACAAAGGAGACTTGAATAATTACACCCCGGCGAGGCTGAGCCTGCACATAAAAGAGTATTATGGTATTTTTCGGAGTGGCCAATTTGGCGGAGATGACCCCTCATAATGGTCATCCGAGTTACTCCGTATACCGTGCCACACTTTGATGCTCATTATGTCGGGAGTTCAAGGAAATATAAAACTTGCACCTCGTACATTATAATGTTTAGTTACATATGCAGTGTAGTCAAAATCTATACCCGTTTTCAGACCAAAACGGCTAAAAAACATACCCTTTGGGGCCGCACATACTTATATATAGGTTATATAGGGGAGTACCCCTCCCAGGAGGTGAGAAAATCGTCTTGCGTGCAACTGACAAGGCTTTCTCGGATTCACTGTGGAACAGTTCTGAAGCGATCTTTTTTCTTTCGTTATTGGAGCATCCAAGCCATCCATAAACAGAGCAATAATGCCAAGGCATACCTGGGTTTTGTATGCGTGCGGAAAACAGTCAACTGACTACAAATGCTATAAGTTTGAATTTAATTTTCAGCCCAAAATTCCCTCGCTTAGTTTCACACCCGCGTTGAATACGTTCGTACAGCGGTATCACAATTCGCGGGGAAGTTTATTCGCTGAAACTAGAACTATTAACAGAATCCTAGAGCGTTTTCCTTTTGTATGCAAAATCCGGTTGTTCCGGTGGTAAATCAAATGGAACAGACTTTTCCACTGGAAATTTTTCGGAAAAAAAGAATACCTTCAGAGGTTGTCCTCTTTCCTCGTTTTTACCGAAATGATCGGAAAATCCTGTACCATCATGTACCATCTTCTGCGCTCCTTGATGAATTAAATACCATGTTTGTTGTTGTAAATCGTTAGTACCCAGTCTCCCCAAGAAAGAAAAAGCAACTCCGTGCAAAAGGAACACGCTCTTCCCGTTCCGTTTTGATTGAGGAAAATTTGTCCTGTTCCTTTTAACAGGAAATTCTACCCGGTTTTTCCATTCAAATGAAAAGCCCCCCTAGTTTTCGACGTGTTCATGCGATGATCGGAGTGACAAAAGCACCAGGGATGGTGTGGCTGCTTGCCTCACAGGCTTCCCAAGCTATATACGTGGTGTATGCGACAGCTTGTGTATACAGAGAAATGTATGGGAAAATCACGGATTCTCTAAAATTGGGTAAATAACTATCTATTTTGAAATAAAGTTTACCTACCTCAAATGTGTCGTTTACTTGTGTCTTGTACCGAATTTGAAGCCATTCCGACGCCATTTAGCGAAGTTATTCGAAGTCGTTGTCTCTCCTTCTAAAAAGAAGGAAAGGCAGACCACTGCATCGATCGCTGGCCAGAGGTCACTTCACAAATCGCTCTCTCCTCAAAAGGAAAAGTCCCGAATCGCAATAAAACCAACAGTTCCATAGAGCCCAATAAATTTCACAACACATAGGTGTGCTTCGGCGGTCGAAAGACTCGTAAAGAACGAGATATTTTGCTTAAAATTCGCCTATTCGGCTTTCCAGATGTGCTTGTGAGGGACCTCGCGCCAACGGTCGTTACACAACGACAAGTATCTGGTTTCATCCTCAACTCTGATTGGTTCATTTGAACCAAGTCACGCGCTGACAACACGACCCTCCACCGGGTCAGCGCGTGACTTGGTTCAAATGAACCAATCAGAGTTGAGGATGAAACCAGATACTTGTCGTTGTGTAACGACCGTTGGCGCGAGGTCCCTCACAAGCACATCTGGAAAGCCGAATAGGCGAATTTTAAGCAAAATATCTCGTTCTTTACGAGTCTTTCGACCGCCGAAGCACACCTATGTGTTGTGAAATTTATTGGGCTCTATGGAACTGTTGGTTTTATTGCGATTCGGGACTTTTCCTTTTGAGGAGAGAGCGATTTGTGAAGTGACCTCTGGCCAGCGATCGATGCAGTGGTCTGCCTTTCCTTCTTTTTAGAAGGAGAGACAACGACTTCGAATAACTTCGCTAAATGGCGTCGGAATGGCTTCAAATTCGGTACAAGACACAAGTAAACGACACATTTGAGGTAGGTAAACTTTATTTCAAAATAGATAGTTATTTACCCAATTTTAGAGAATCCGTGATTTTCCCATACATTTCTCTGTATACACAAGCTGTCGCATACACCACGTATGTAGCTTGGGAAGCCTGTGCTTGCCTGTGTTATTCTGACAACCACATTGTTTCTGTTATTTTTTTTTATTTCAGACCATGTAAGCCTCACTTACCGCTTGAATGCGAAATAAAAAAGGAACCCAAGCTGTATTAAACTCAGATGACAGTCACTCGCATCCCTGTTGTGTTAATATATGGGTCATATATAAACAATTTTTGGCGCAATCCCGTGGAAAGGCATGGAAAATTCACAAAAGTTTACTCATGCTAACGGGAAGCCCTGTCGAAACCGAAACTACGTTGTGAGTTACAACAAGGAGGAATTCAATTCCAGTGACGTGTTTATATTTCATGGTCGAGATCTTCGTGACAACGCTTCGCGAGCTACACAGCCGGAGGCATTCGAAACAAGCTTGGGGTTTTTTATCCTGGAAAGCCCAGCTTATAGCCCTGATACTAGTCAGTTTAGCGGAATGTTCAACTGGACGTTGACTTATCGAAGGGATTCCGATGTTTATGTGCTTTATGGTTTCTACAAAACTCTTGAGTCCGAAGGTGAGAAAGCGATACCCGCTACCAGCGCTACGGATTACTCGTCTGGCAAAGACAAGTTCATTGTGTGGACAGTCAGCAATTGCGCTGGTAAACGGTTCTCTTACGTTGATAAACTGAAACAGTTCGTAAAACTGGATATTTTAGGTGCTTGCAGTGGCAAAAGTTGTCCTCATAATAGCGGGGATTGCATCAAACTTCTTCGCTCTTACAGTTCCATCTTGCTTTTAAAACACAGAATGCCTTGATTACGTGACAGAGAAGTATTGAGGTTCACCTTTAGAGCGCGGAATCGTTCCCATTGTAATGGAGGTGTTAGACTGTTCACAGTCTCTCTATTTTCTCAGAGTCCGTCGAGAAAACGAGAACTGCCGGCGAGCGAAGCAAACGGACTGGAAGCGAGCGCGAGCGCGGAGCGCGAGGGGGTGGGGGGGGGGGGGTGGGGAAGGATACCCCCACCCCCTCGCCCTCCGCGCTAGTGCACCGCGCTCGCTTCGCTTGCCGGCAGTTCTCGTACGCGACGGACTCTGAGAAAATAGAGAGGCTGTGAACAGTCTATGGGGGTGTAGACTACAAGGAAATTGCTATTCCAGGGTCTTATATTGATGTCCGCGATTTTCCGTCTATTCAAGAACTTGCTGACTACATTGCTTTACCTAGACAAAAATAACACTGCATATAATGAGTATTTTCACTGGAAAACAAAGCAAACTGGGAGACTGTTTGCGAGGTGGTGATATAGCTTACCTCCGCCATTGGACGTGCGATCTGTGTGCACTAGCAAACAATGCAAGTGCTAAAAGCAAGGTTCATAAGCATCTGGAAGATTTCTGGTCAGGAAGGCAATGTGGCCGATTCGCAGAACAATTTGATCAAATAATTAACCAGTAAGTTAAAAAAAGCCCAGTAGAGGCCACTTTGAAGTTATTCTATGAATTTCAAATAACTACTAAGAAATAGAATCAAAGAGAAGTCGCCTGTACGGATGTCTAGTTCCTATTGAAGATTCATTCACGTATTTTATCACCCATAAATGACATATAAAATGTAATAACAACCATAACACGTACATAAAGTACTGGTAATTGAGAAACTGTTGTGAGCCACCTTTTTAATATGGGATTATCGCGTGCACTTTTACACTTTTTCCGACAACCTTTCTCGAAACAGCTGTATAACCAACGAGGCGCCGCGCCGAGTTGTGTATATATCAGCTCATATTCGGCGAGGCCGAGATGGATAACTGTTTTAGAAAATTTTCAAAGACTCAAATAACCGGAAATTGGAAAAAAAAATTATTTCCGCTCCAAAAAAATACATGACTGTCACGTCAGTGAACAAGTGTCACATGACCGCTTCGCAAATCGAAAGCGGGTAAACAAGCGGCGAGATCGAGAAGAACGTTTCTTTCAAAAGTAGTTTCCTTCAAAATAAGATCGAGAAGAATGTCAAAGTTTCCTTCAAAAATAAGTCTTAATGAAATGGTTATGGATTTGAACATAACAATTATGGAAATTATACTGCGGACGAGGAAATGTCAGGAAAGATTTGCCCGCCACGTGCGATAAACGCCGTGTTGTTGGAATTCCTAACTGATTGTGCTGGACCAGAACCGGTCTTGCTATCTCCGAGGCAGCTTCACTTGGACTTTCAGACTGAGTGTCAGTCTCCTTCTCCACTGAGTGAAAGTGAAACCGGTCAATGGCGGCTCGAATGGATTTAATTGAAGAGGTCTTGTAATACGGACCATCTTACTTTCTCGCTGAGGTGTAAAAAGACTTCAGACAGTCATTTAGTTCTTGTTTTGACATTTTCTCGATGGTTTTAACCATAAACTTTTGCCCACCAGGACTGGCAAGCCACTCTGAAATAAGGTAAACATTCAGTTTAATTACGCATAATTAATTGACAATTACGAAAGTTGCGAATGTTGTTATGATTTTTGTGTATATTTTAAGCGTCTAAAAATGAATTATACACACACTTACCAATAAAAATCTTCATTCCAAACAGCGTGGCTCTTTTGGTGTTGGCCGGCGTCACATTTTAAACCATTTGTTGAATTTCTAGGGGCGAAAGCTCCCCGAATCTCGCCAATTTTTTTTTTCCGCGACGAGGAAAACATTTTTTTTTTTCGCGTATATATTTGGGCAAATTAACCAATAACGACTCGGATCGGTAGCGGTGGGACCAATCAGAAATCTAGAAAATCATTATCGAGAGGTAAAAAATTTACTAATTCCGGATATCACAAAAAGCTTATCCAATTCATGACAGGCAGACTGACAGGCATGTTTAAAAAATGACATGTTGTTGCTCCCGGTATTCGGTTACTAAATAATAGGTCTCAGTTCCACAGTAGCGCTCAGTATATTCAGAATGTTAACCTTCGTGATTTTCTTTCTCTGCTCTCTTCAATGGAACTTGAATAAGTTGTTCAACTTTTCATCTGCTTACTCACGCGATCCTCCGGTAAGGGCAATTTTCTGTGGGGCAATTGGCTACATCTTAGTGAAAGTAACTTTGAGAATGCACTGGGTACGCAACGGTTCTCAAAGGCCCGCAAAAATTCGCTCTCCAGACAACCGCTCTGTGAATGAGGAAGATCGAGAGGAATCAGACGATAGTAAAAAGGAAGACGCGTTGTACGCGACGGTTTTGTGGGTGACATTTCCCGGCGCGGCCTTCCCAATGAGGGTAGTGTCGAAAACGAAGCACTCGAAAACGAAGACCGGAGCACGAAGAACCCTGAAACTCGAAAACGAAGCACCCAAACTTCGTTTTCGAGTTTGGGTGCTTCGTTTTCGAGTTATAGGGTGCTTCGTGCTTCGTGCTTCGTTTTCTTTTCAAGTGCTTTGTTTTCGACACTACCTTCCATTGAGGGAGAAATACGCTGTGGTCACGATTTTAAAGATGACTCCCACACCGGATTATTCCTTTATCAGAAGCAAGACCTTGTTTGTTTATTTCACAATAAGTTTTCATTCACATACAAATAAAACTTATTTGCACGTGAATGAAAACTCATTTTCATATGAAAGGTTTCGCACCTAGCCTCGCTTTGATAGAGAGGCTAAAGGCAACTCGAAAATGGCCTATTTGGAGCTGTGAACGCGTTTGGTAGCCGAAAGGTCTGTGTGAAGGCCAAAAAGGTATGATTGCCAGTGTTTATCAATAAAATCAAGTTCTTCTGCTTCTCAGTATTTTTTATCAATTGTGCACCTGGAATTCCGACTTTCACTTCATTTTGCATGATGCCTGCTTCGGATCGGAAAACACGAAGTTTGGTTTCTTTCGCTAAACTTGTTTCTATATGTTAACCATTGATGACCGGGCGATTTTTCAGTTTTATTATCACGCGATCGTCTGCGCAGTAGATTTAGTTTCCAAAAAACTCAGAAAAAAAACTAGTATGACTAATTTCTTTATAAAATGCACCAGTTGCGTATCAAACATTTTCCCAAGAAACTAATTTGGAAGTAAAAATTGCACCAAAATCTTTGCCTAAAGCAACGCGAGTGAAGTCAGAACTATTAATGCAAATCTAGATCTTGTTTTGTTTACATAAAATCGCTTGTTAATCCATGTTGTGAATGAACAAACACATGAGAGTCATGAAACAGGATAAATTTTTGTTTTGAAAAATTGTGTTCAAATAGCCATTAGATTATCGTTAAACGCGTACGATTAATGCATGGAGGAACTGTTCTCGCAAGCAAAATTGGCTCAGCAAATGGCGAAACCCAATGCGACTGAATTTCGGCACGCGTTTTGTAAACATTTCTCGACAACTAACGAAAACAAAAAGAAAACGTCAATCAATCATTGACATATACAAACATTAACATAAAAAAAATAAATGTAAAATAACACGGCAAACTGATCCTTACGGCGGAGAAAAGATTGAGGCAAGAAAAATAAAGTAAAATAAAAGATATATATTTTGTGCCCGATATTTCGGTTTGAAACACAAACCTTCGACGGGGGCTAAAATAAAAATGAGTATATACGTTAATATCGTTACAATTTAAAAAGTTTAAAATATGGAACCAAGAAACATGATAGGTTACTACATTGACAGGTAAATAAAGAAGCGTCGCATGATAAATAGACAAATATGAAAGTAGACTAAATAATGACAGGCAGTTTTGCTAAGATAACATAATTAGTGCAGTTCATCGCGTTTATTAATTCCCGACGGTTCTAGTGTTTTTGCTTTATCGATGAGATGAGCTTCACGCGCCTTTCTGACAGAGTCTCTTTTGTTTTTAATAAGCTCGATGGGAATGAGTATGATATCATTGAGTGAGTGGCCTGGCTGGTTGAAGTGTTGTGAGATTGGAGTAGGCGTCTGTAGTAAATGAGGTTTAGACACTGAGCGGCGATGTTCTCCGAAGCGTTCGTTGAGTCTGCGTTTAGTCTCACCGATGTATTGTTTTTGACATTTTGTACATTCGATCATATAAATAAGGTTTTTAGAGTTGCAGGTAATGTGTTCCTTGATATGTCTTTCTTCACTAGTTGCGGAAAACGTATATTTATCTTGGTTTTCTTTTAAGAAAGGGCAGGTTAGACAGCGCGGATGATTGCATCTGTGGATACCAGGAGAAGGTGGTATTCTACGGTCATCAGGGTCAGAGTTGTCGGGTAGCTTTGTTTTCACTAGCAGATCACGAAGACTTGCGTTTCTTCTGTATGCTAGGACAGGAGGATTAGGAAACGTTTCTTTACAGCGGGTAGAGGAGTTGAGAATGTTAAGATGTTTTTTCACAATTTTCGAGGTGTTGGGAAGAGCTGGATTGAAGGTAATAACAAAAGGTGTACGATCAGTAGTTTTGTTTTGCTGTTTAGGTTTGAGGGTGTCACAACGGGGTATAGACCGCACGCGGTTGACTTCATGTTTAAGGAAGTTTCGGTTGTAACCTCGCTTTGTCAAGTGGTCGATAAGTTCATTAGAGCGTTTGTCAAAGTAAGTGTCAGTAGAACAAATGCGTCGTAATCGTAGGGCGAGACTGAAAGGAATAGCACGCTTCGTGTGTTCCGGGTGACTGGAGGATTTGAGGAGATATTGATGTTTGTCCGTGGGCTTAGTATGCAGGTCCGTCTGGATGTGATTGTCGATTAACTGGACTTGTACGTCAAGAAATGGGAGTAGCTGGATAGAAGACTTCGAATATTCGTGTGTGAATTTGATGGTGGGGTGAACAGAATTGAGATATTTAATAAAGGTTTCTAGATTTTCTTCACCTTCCGTCCACACCATGAAAATGTCGTCGATGAATCTCCACCAGACGAAAGGCTTAAAGGGGGCGTTACCTATAGCTTTTTCTTCAAGTTTTCCCATAAATAGGTTGGCATAGGATGGAGCCATGCGAGTACCCATAGCAGTTCCATGTATTTGTAGGAAGTGCTGACCATCGAAGACAAGGTTATTCATTCCGAGAATCATACGAATTAGGTCGCAAAGGTTTTCAGTTGGAACGGATTTGTGATGTCTGGCGTTAAGGTAGAGACTACATGCGTCGATTCCTTCCTTATGGGGAATGTTTGTATAGAGAGATGAAACATCAAGAGAGACGAGGATAGCGTTGTCAGGTAGAGATCCCAGTTCTTGTAGTTTGAGAAGAAAATGAGTTGTGTCCTTGATGTGAGATGGTAGCGTTTTAACTAAAGGTTGTAGGTGGAAATCGACGAATTCAGATATGCGCTCAGTAGGGTGACCATTACTAGATATTATAGGACGACCAGGATTTCCTTGCTTGTGTATTTTGGGTAAGATGTAGAAACGACCAGGTTGGGGATTGGGGTTACAAGTAAGGTACTTAAAGGTGTTTTCGTCGATTAATTTTTCGTTATGCATGCGGCTTGTGTATTTTCGTATGCGTTCCTGTATTTTGCTGGTAAGATCTTTAGACTGTTTTTGATAGAAATTGCAGTCATTAAGTTGTCTCATACATTCATTAACGTACCACGTGCGATCCATAACTACTGTACCAGAGCCTTTATCAGCGGGTTTAATGACTATGTCTGTGCGTCTTTGAAGTTGTTTAATGGCTTTACGTTCCTGTTTTGTGAGGTTGTCGTGTATGCGCGTTGGTTTTGCGGACATAAGATCTTGTTCAATTGCGTTGATGAAAGTATCGAGGGCTGCTTCTTTTCCGCTGGGAGGGGTCCATGTGCTTTTGCATTTAAATGGATGTGCCATGTTTGTAAGTGTGTTTGTGATATCGTCGGGGTTGTAAAAATATTCCTTAAGGCGAAGACGTCTAGCAAATTCGTTGAGATCGGCCTGTATTTCTGACCACGTAATTCGTCGAAATAAAAAAAATAGCCTGCGCAGCTACGTTTTTTTTTTGTTGGCGCGCGCGATAAATTTCGCCAGCGGCGAAGCCGCGAGAAGTTCTCGCCGCTCGCAACTCCAGAATTATCGCGCGCGCCAACAAAAAAAAAAACCGCCAGCTATGCAGGCTAATAAAAAAAAATGAAATTTCATTCACTGTAATGTCACTCGGCTGCTGGAAAATTCTTTTAAACTCCTTTTCTTCGGTTCTAACTTCCGAAGGAAGAAATATCGCCCCCATTGATATAAGGTTTTCTAAACATGAAGTTCCTCGCGAAGCAAGATTTAATCGTTTGAGGGTCTTCCTTTTTCACCACATAGCGGCAACTGAGTATACTTTAAAACTTTTTCTTTCCATTTTGAATCTTTTAAATGTGTGTTATTACTCCGATAATGCGTAACTACGCTAAAGCCAATCATATATGACGAGCTCTAGTTCTGAGTTCGAGGTGCAATAAAGAGTGACAAGCCTACGCGACTCCCTCGCGCGCGTTAGAGCATGTGCAATTTTATAGTCTGGCTCTCTAATCTGGCAATTGTTCCTGCGATGTATGGGGAATTTCCTTCTTGTAAAGCACAATGCAATGATCAATTTGGACGTTCAACATTCCATCAACATTAACGGTGGTGGCCATTTTGAGGAACTTATGAAGCAAAATCAGGTTATTATTGACTGTTTCGCTGTCAAGTGAGAGTAAAATTTGCAAATATATTAATTCCCCATTTTATTCACTTACTTTATAAGAGATGTAAAGCAGGATTTTTCCCTCCAATTTTTCTCTTGGGAATCCCAAGGACTCGCCCTACCTAAGGTTAAGGGTAAGCGACAGGTTGTCTAACACCTGATTGTTAGGTTATTGCATGTAAATCAGCTGTCAGTAAAGACTTGAAAGAAGAAGTTCTTTTTAACAACTGGTAAACAACCCAGTGTTGAATAACTTTTTCGTTCCCGTGCAAAGCTGCATCTTGTATTGTAAGGATCTCAGTTGAGATTTGCACAACTGATAATCAAACAATGTTCCTTCCATTGTAGTTTACTAACCTTTTTGAGGCCTCTGTTGTGCGGTTTGATGTTGATTGTTAATGATTCCTTGTGTCATCAGCGATTTCAGTTCGAAATCCATACAATGTCTTATATTTTCAAATATCGTCAATATGCAAACATTATGCTTGGGTTTGTTATATCTAAACAGAGCGGCGAAAAGTCTTAAAGAAGTGCAAGGAGGACAATAAGTCTTATACAAATTAACAGCGTAAGCACACAATAAACATTTAAAACGTCGTTACCTGAAGTTGATGTAGCTTTTTTAGTCCCTTCCATTCCCAAATTAAAACAAGTCTTAAGATATAAACATCGAAGTACGAATTGAATTGATCGCTGTTGTTACAAACTTGCTCGTTTTACTTTAGCTGCTACAGCCGTAATGGCGATTTTTGTTTAGCTTCTGTTACATTTCCACTATAAAGAATACTAAAATGAGACGGTGTAGAATGAAATTAAGCGCACTGGGGTTTTAAAACTAAAACGTTGCGAGACTTGCAGAAGAGGGGGTGTTACACGCTGCAATACTAAAAAACGTTGCTGCAATCGTTGCGAAAACTGAGTAGAAAGACCCAATTCTACTTTCTGTAAGGATCACAGCAGCTTGTGTCGCAACGATTTTGACCATTGCAGGCGGTGTTACACGCTGCATACGTTCATGAAGCAGGTTGCAACGGCGTCGCGAGACTTCCTGCACGAAAAATTACAGCGTGTAACACCGCCTTAAGGTGGCTCCATGTAGTTTTTTGGAGCGCGAGGCATGGGCACGAAAATGGCTTGAGCGCGCGTTTGTTTATTTTGATGACGTCACGAAAATAAAGAGGTTTTTACGGTAAATAAAACGAACAGGGGCGTATTCTGCTGCGCATGCGCATTGCATCTTAGGAACTTGCCTTGTTTTGGTGACCAATGGCGGAGAAAGGTTACCGAGTGTGTCAAAACATGCGCCAGTTGTGCACCGTATAAAAGGATTTTATACATTCAACAATCCAAGAAATAGCTAAATGGGTTTTTGATGTGTAATTGTGGCTGGAATCAGCGAGTGAAAGAACACAGTTGAGTTCTAAATTGCAAAACAAATATGCAAAGCTGCTATCCATTTACGGGACTGACACCAGCACGTTGTGGCTTGCTTGGGTTTTTCGAGGTGGATATCTGATATAAAACGAAGGCTACTGCTCCAAAACCCTGTTTTATGGTAAGTTTTAGTTCTCTAGTTTGTTCATAACATATAAGGATGTAAATCGGTGGTTCTCTTTCAGAGAAATCCAGCTCGAAAATTTTACGATATTTTGTGTGAAACCTTATTTTGGCTCATGGCTCGTGTACGACGACCTGACTGACGTCACTAGTACATGGCTCGACCTGACTGACGTACGACGACCTGACTGACGTCACTAGTACATGGCTCGACCTGACTGACGTCACTAGTACTTACAGTAACACTGGGTACAGAGGAACACTGGGCACAGTGGGCACAGAGGAACACTGGGCACACTGGGCACAGAGGAACACTGGGCACAGAGGAACACACAGAGGAACACTGGGCACAGAGGAACACTGGGCACACTGGGCACAGAGGAACACTGGGCACACTGGGCACAGAGGAACACTGGGCACACTGGGCACAGAGGAACACTGGGCACACTGGGCACAGAGGAACACTGGGCACAGAGGAACACTGGGCACAGTGGGCAAAGAGGAATTTATGAGTTCTCCAACTCCGAAAATGGGCCGATAACTTACACACTGTCCACTGCAGCTAACACAAGGTATGAAGCCTTCATTGACACCATAGCAGCGTCACTCAACACCCAGTGGCAAAAAAATGTTTGTCCTGACGACGTCTCAAAAGACGACAGGCACGTACTTAGACTGGCCGTGGTTCTTCACGTGATCTACGACCAACTGAAGAAGAGGTTGCAAGGAGAAGAAGAGCTCAGTATGCCCAGTGTTCCTCTGTGCCCAGTGTTCCTTTGTGCCCAGTGTGCCCAGTGTTCCTCTGTGCCCATTGTGCCCAGTGTTCCTCTGTGCCCAGTATGCCCAGTGTTCCTCTGTGCCCAGTGTGGCCAGTGTTCCTCTATGCCCAGTGTTCCTCTATGCCCAGTGTGCCCAGTGTTCCTCTATGCCCAGTGTTCCTCTGTGCCCAGTGTGCCCAGCGTTCCTCTGTGCGCAGTGTGACTAGTGTTCATCTGTGCCCAGTGTGCCTGGTGTTTCTCTGTGCCCAGTGTTCCTCTGTGCCCAGTGTGCCCAGTGTTCCTCTGTGCTCAGTGTTCCTCTGTGCCCAGTGTTCCTCTGTGTGTTCCTCTGTGCCCAGTGTGCCCAGTGTTCCTCTGTGACCAGTGTTCCTCTGTGCCCAGTGTTCCTCTGTGCCCAGTGTTTCTCTGTGCCCAGTGTTCCTCTGTGCAGTGAATTTCCCGTAATCGTAGAAAGAGTATCACTGTTCGGACATTAGAACTAGTTTTATCGTCCTTTCCTTCTTTGTTTTTTGTGGGTTTTATTAGCCCCAAAATCGGTGAAAATATCCCGATGCTTTCTTGAAAGTATGACCACACTTTTGCTAGGCATAGTCTCTGGTAAAATTCTTATTGAATTTCACACTCGACAAGCGTGGATGAAAATTCAATACGCGTATCGAACTCATTTCTAAGTATTTCTTTTTATTTCAAAGTAATCGGCGGCATATTTTCGGGAATATTACCTGCTACATTAAGCCTAGAATTTCTTAGCTAATGAATATTTATTAATATTTTATTGTGAAAAATCTAGGAAGAGTATCACATAAATATTTCTATCATGCTGAGCCTCACTAATGCTTTTATCATCCTGTCATATGGAATTAGCTGGCAAAATCGGACAAGACATTATAAAACTTGTTTGTATTTAGCTGTTTTTTGTCACATTGTTACATGTGATGTATTAGAAGTGATAATTAATACATTAACTTAGTTAAGTTAATTTAACTATTTTAAACATCATATGAGCAGACAAAATTAGTTATTCACAGCTACAGTAAAAACCGGTATATAAGAACCTAAAAATTAAGAACATACTAGGCTAAGATTAGCCATTTTAAGTACCATTTTATTAGAACCTTGCAGTAAATGTATGTATATAAGAAATTGTAAATGTTGAGGCTAACCGTAAAAAAGTAGGTTCTTATACAGGTTTTTACTGTACTACACTAATATTGGCCCCTGATATGCTGCTTCCCCAGTCACGCAAACACATATATTCAAGAAAGAGAACAAAGCTGTCTATTTGTTCATAGCTTGCTACGGCCAGCAATTCTTCTTGGTTACCATGAGAATGGCTTTTAAACAATGAAACTTTCTGTTTCCTGCTGCTAAAACACAACAGCATTGACTTATCTGGTGGTGCAATAATAAAAGCACATTTATTGCCAGATGAGATTGTCATGAGTACCAGTTTGTCTTTGAGACAGGCTGGAGAGAAAACTGCACTATCTTCTATCATTGTCAGTCCAAACTTATTATATCTTGTTGCTAGGGCCTCCTGGACATTTAAATTTGGCTGGTTTACTGGTAGATTCAGATTGTTGTAAAGAATGTTTCCTTCTCTGATTGAGTTAGCAAATGCTGCCACAGTTTATAAAATATTGTGAGGAGAAGGGATAGGAACTGTGCCAGACAGAAACTTCATAGCCCCAATGACAGCGATGATAGTACAAGCATTACTGCTTATTGGAATTCCAAAGATCAGGGACTGACATAGTTGTTGTGGCAGAATCCATTCAAAGACATGACCGTAGTGTACATATGGATGTAGGATTAGTTGCTGTTGTGGTGGGAACATATATGATGGCTGGGTTGACTGTGATGGCTGAGTTGGCTGTGATAACTGTGATGGCTGGGTTAACTGCGATGGTAGAGATGACTGTGATGGCTGTCTTGAACAGACTCCTCCGCTGCATCCTAGACACTTGACAGGTCCTTGTTTAGGGCGAGTGTGTCCTTTTCGTGGGTGTCCACATTGAGAACAATTTGGAATACGTCTGTTGTTAGAGGCTTGCTGCTGCTGTGGTATTGGGTCAGAAGTACTTCTTGTTGCGGGAGGTGTGTCTGGTGGACATGGAATAGAGGGTAGTGCAGATATTGATGCATTGGCTAGCTTAATATCATTTTCAATAGAATCAGTGCCTCCAGGAGCTGTTGAGTCAAGGCTATCATTTGAATCAGATTCACCATATTTTGAATTGTCACTAGACTTTGCAGTTTCAGTTTCTTTGGGTTCATTGGGGTTCAATATCGCATTTTTAGCAGTTTCTGCTAGTGATCTTGTTTTGTCTGCCAGAAATTCCTGACAGAGTGCACAGTAGTGGGTATCACTTAGGCAGTCCTCATGGTAAGAATGAGAACAGCCCTCAAATAATACCCAACTTTCTCTGTTTCTTGCTGTACAACTTGGCAGTTCACAATGTCGATCTGGTACTGGTTGGAGTAAACCACAATAGCCCAATGGCAGTGTCCTACATTTGACTTGATCTTTTTCAAATACTTTGGGCAATACAGCACTCTTCTTTTTTCCCTCAAAAATAATTCTTCCCTCCCCAATGTTTCTTGATATATCCACAAATAATTTTGATATGCCAGGACATTTTGCTTTAAGGATTCTGAGGTGGTTGGTTGTGAAGTTATGATGTTTAGGTGGAGTGAAATGTTCCTTGAAGTGTTTTTGTGTGTGTTTAGCTTGAAATGTGGATTTTGCTCTTTTGCGTAGCTGTTCAGTGGTGTCATGGGCATTTGTTTTTGAGCGAATGATACTATGGGCGTTCTCCACAGGATACTCGTCAGATATGATAAGATGTGATCGGAATTGATGAAAGAGATTAGGATGATGGATGCCCCAATATGTACATGTAGCCAGCCAAACCAATGGAGCCTTGTAGTAGAGATGTCTCTATAGGCAAACAAACATTGTCCAAATACGAATTACAGCATTAAAGTATTCCAGGAAGTTGTTTAGGTTGAAAGTAACACTGTAGATAGTAAGGATCAAGGGCAGGTAGTTATCAAGTAGGTTTAGGAGTGTTCTGCATTGTAAGTCTTTGCAGGTGGAGAATTTGTCTTTGACAGTGTCCCGTATAAGTAGCCAGCCACCATAAACAATTTCATGCAAAAGACTGATCCTCCAAGGTTTGGGTGTCTTGGCTAATTTGCTTTTTGGGAAGAGATCTTTATAGATAATTTCATAGAATGGACGGAACTCAGTAAACACTGTTTCTCGTGCATTTAAGGAAATATGTAGAGGGCCAATACATGGTATAATTGATAAAATTGTAGGCTTATCAGATGTATCCTGTTCTTTTGCAGGTCCAGAGGTGTTACAAGGAGTGGTGTATGAGTGATCCAAATGTGAAGTGGGTTTGTCAATGGTCCAGGAGATGGTTCAGATGATGGAAAATGACTTTGATATTTTTGTAAGGTTTCATAAACAAGTTGACAGGAATAAAACTGTGCTGGCCAGTCACCAGGTTGCAGAAGAAGATATCGTTTCATGTAGTCAGATAGCTTTGTGCTTAAAATGATATCATATGCAGCTCCAAAGTCGTCTCTACTCTTAAAGGAGCTATGTCATGGTGATTTTGAGGTTTTTTGGGTGAAAACCGTCCCAAATTAAAACTAAGTACCTTTGTCGTACACGAAATGCTTAAAGAACACTAACAGGAAGATATCAAGTGAATTTTAGCAGAGAAAATAAACCATAATCGGAGTCTTAGCGAATTTTCTAAGACACAAGAGATAAACTTGAAAAAATTGGCCCAATTTTTTCAAGATACAATCCATTTCCATCCTGGCCATCTGCAGCCCAAGACACTTATTTTCACTTTTAGAGCACTAGTAGAATAATTTTAAACAAAACTGGATTCTTATTTTTGGAATTTCACTGATATAAAGATGTATTTTGGCTTTTTAAAGTAACGCTAAAAATGGTGACATAGCCCCTTTAATTTGCAGTTCTACAAAATCCACTAGGTGTACATTATCCATCTGCTGCATGGTCTGGACAGACTCATGGTCACAGTAATTGTGTGTTGTTATACGGTGTATTTCAAACTCAGGATTCAAAAATGTGTTGGTTATCCAAGCAGGCATTACGAAGGCATAAGTTTGTGTGAGTCGATACATAGATTGAAGGCCAGATACAGTATTTATACAGGATGATATGTTCATGGCTTGTGGGTTCAGATAGGACGATGCTGGACAGGCTGGTATAGCTGGGACATTTTTGAAAACTTTAATTATGATAGTACGTATGGTTTTGGGATGGGTGAGTGTAGTTGTTAGTGGTCGTCGTATTGTATGTATGGCTGTATAGTCATCAACAACCAGCACAAGCTGCCACTCATGTTTGATTGCTTCATTGACAACTTGATCAATTGACTGTGCAGACCCCTCGCTCAACTGTGTCACCAATTTATCAACCTTAGATATGCTCACTGTGTCCCCCAAAACATTTGCTGTCTCCATCCCTTCCTTATTGATATTTGATTGCTTTAAAAAGAGGGCGTGGTCTGTCTGCAGCCAGTTGCAAACTTGACTGAGACCATAACAAAGCTTGTATATAATAGCACAACATTTGTAACTATTGGAGGGTCTTCCAGACTTGCCAGAAGAACATTTTCCTATAAGCTGCGATTTAATAAATGTAGTTATTACTACTATTGTACCTAATGTGAATAAAACTTGATAAATAAACACTTACTTACTTTGGTAATGGTTTCGTCGGGTTTGGCTGACCTGAATAGGGCTGCCAAACACACACCACAGATACGTGCGTTGTTGCAATTTGGACGCGACGAGAGCGGAATTTTGTCCAAATACGAAGCAGCTGGCCTGCTCCGTTTCATTTGATTAACAGAAATGACTTTTCCGCATATTACACATTTTATTTTCGTATTTCCACATTCTGAGTAACACCATAAAAGTGTTAGAAAGACAAACGAAATGATAGCGCGATACATTTTTTTTTATTCGAATTTTGCCGCGAAGTTGCCCTGAGGCGAGCCAGCAATAATGATTCACGGTCAGCGTTGACGCGCATGATCGCGCAGAATACTCCTCTGTTACTAAAACGTTTATTGCGCGCATTCCACACGATTAATGTTTATAAAAATTGACAAATTGGTAGGATTTTCTTTGTTCTCGGTCACAAAAGATAGACAACAGTTTTTGTACATACACAAACCCAATAAACGTAAAAAACGAAAAGTAAGTAAATTGCGGACAATTATGTACCAAATTTTTTATGGCTTTGTTAGATTAGACATAACTCAATGTTTCTTCTGTTTCACCAAAAAATCGTGAATATTTACCGTGTAAAACTGAGAAAATCCGTTGAGAGGTTTGCCAGCCTTGAACAACAAGCCCAACAACTCAATTGGTTGCCATGATAACGAGACAAGACTGCCAAATTAGACTTCTCCGTAAAAGAGAAAGCCTAAGCTAAGTGTATGTGTATCAGTATGCCTTGTATCGCGAAACAAAACTCTCGAAAGACATTTTAATAAGATCGTGTATATTTTAATTGGAAGACTTGCCAATAACTATATGAAGCCACCTAAGGCTTACAAACTTACACACATCGCTATCAAGTCCACGCAGGGAAAAACGAGATAAATCTCCTGAACTAAATAAACACCAGAAGGGATGTCATCATTCACAGAGTAACCAACAGGCCATCTAAGGTCCAAACAACGGACCAATAATCGCGTCTCTAGCAGTTTTCGGTGACATGTAAATGTCAACATCAATAGCATCAGGAAAATCAACGGTTTTAAGTTGAACATGTTTCGGAAGTTGACAAGAATAATCGAAATCAACTGCATAATCGAAAGATGATACTATTTATACTATTTTAAGCCAGTTTTCGTTTTCAGTTTACAAATTCATGTTTTACAAATCCAGTCCATTCCTTATTTTACAATTTGCCCAACCAACTGGCCAGCGAATTAAATTCCGAAAAAATCACAAACTGCATAATCGGAGTACTCGATCGTAAATAGAACCGCCCGCAAACAAGCAAACACAGCGCTGAAGGGACCGGGAAACGGAGCTCTTTAAAGTTATAAGCACAAGAAGCGAAAATACGAGCGTGTAAGTCAAGAAACCGACTGATCAAAGATGAATCTTTAGAGACAATGCATGAATATAAACACGAAACAACATCGAGATTTAGGCGGAGCACGAAGTAGACGTGATTATAAATGAGAGAACGAGACGCCCCACCGGCCACGGCCACACTCGATTTCATGCACAATGCCGGCCAAGCGAACTGTGTCACAAGATACATTGGTACTACGAAATAATCGTGGCGGGCGGATCGCTCGTTGGGAGGGAGTGTTTTTAACTGTAATATGGAGGCGTACCCTGCCGCAAATTGTGGGAGAGTTAGTTCATCGTAACTTCTTTTTTTTTAATACGTACGCAAGGCTAATGTAAGGTGACTGTGGGGCCATAACCTCGGATTAATTACACGGCTGGTAAGCTAAGCATTCTCTCCAGATTTTAGTGCCTTACCTTGGGCACTTTTTGGTGGACAACACGCCATCATCTTCCGAGTCACTAGAAGACAGCCCAAAACGATCAATGTTCTCGGAAACCCGTGCGGACAACACCGGATCAGCTCGTAGCTGTTTGATCGTCTCAGAAGGCTCGCTAGCCTGCGAATACAGCCGCCTATCTTCGCGCGATCGTTCCTAGTGGCCAGGAGCGATGAGAGGCGGCTGTATACACGATCTATGGGTTCTATAGGATCTATGGGTTATATAGGATCAGTGGGTTCTACACAATCTATGGTTTCTATACCATCTATGGGTTATATAGGTATGATTCTAGAGATCTATAGACACACCTCATATGGGGACATGCAAACACTTAGACAGAGCCAGCCGCAGTAAGCTCCGCGATATCGTCTGGAGCACCACGCATGCCGCTACTCGGAGCAAGAGGAGTTGAGGATGAACCAGAGGGATTGTCATTGCTGGTACCAATTGGAGTATCGCTTGAGCCGGTTCGAAACTGTTGTGAAATTCTTCGAACTTGTCGTCTATCTCGCGTCCTTCATTTAAGGCCCATAATCACGGTGAGGAGGAGGTCCTGGTGCTTTGCATCACAAAATCATTGAGATCACAACTTAACCCTATTCGGCCTGGGCTTTTTTTGAGTTCCTGAGCCTGGGGGGGGCACATTGTGCCCCCCCTTCGTAACTTCAAGAACATCAAGGCTATGACAATGAAACCTAGAGGGTACATAGTACGTCCAAAACTGTCTCCTTTGCGGTCCGCACAATGGAACGATGACGTCATATGACGTAGTTATTAGGTAATTAGTTATTCGGCCGCCATCTTGGATCCGCCATCTTGGATTTCTGAATTTTTTTAAAACCTCTTAAAAACCGTCCAAATTGACGCAAAATTAATGCAAACCAATAAATAAACGCTAGATGACGTAAAATACAAAAGTTATACCAATAAACATTGTTTTTCTTCATTCAAAGGTATAAATATGCAAATTTCCAAAAACATGGCTGTCAAAATCTTGTTGCCATGGAAACGTCACGTCACGTGATCAAAAATTGTCATATGAAATTGTTGCCAGATAAATTTTAGGAAAAGTCACAAAGTTTGATGGCGTTTGAATACATATTAAAGAAGTTATGAATGTTGAAAGTTAGCGCGGGCACTTTGTCTCCCCCCCCCCCCCCCCCCCCCAGGCCGAATAGGGTTAAAGAAGCATCTAGGAATTAAATGTAGCATTAAAAGACCGTTTACAAAGGGAAATTCTTGTTGGTTGACAGGTTGTTATCGGCTATTGTTTTTATATATGAGGGGAATACAGTCAAACCTGTATATAACGGCCCTGTATATAGCGGTCACCCTGTATGTAACGGTCACCAAACAACTTCCCAAAAATCGTGCCTTATATTTACTGTAAAGTTTACCTGTATATAGCGGTCACCTGTATATAACGGACGCGGTCACCCTTTAGACTTTCCGAATCCACAATTTCATTAAACATACCTCACGGGTTGAAATTATAATAACAATAAGTATTGAAAATCACGCGGAAAGCAACAAAAACTTTGGACTTGTTCTTCGTGCAATTTTCTATGCTTATTGTTATTATAATTTCAACCCGTGAGGTATGTTTGAGTCTTTGACGTCACTTTCTACCATTCGCAACCAAGCCTTGAAACAAGGTTGATTAATGGCGGCCGTAAATTCTCGGAAATAAATGTTAAAACAAAACGACTTCTGATGTTCGTAATGAATTAAAATTTGGCAAGATGAGTAAGAAAGTCTAATAGTACACGAAAATGTAAAAAAAATGAAAATCAAAAATTTGATCACAGGGGCACTTTAACTGACGGTACTGCGGGAAATTGCTATTTGTGCAAAGCAATGAAAGCTAAGGCAAAAGAAGACTAAGTTTTGAGTTCATATATCCTCTTACCATGTGCCGTTCTTACATGACCTCAACATTACATTACTTTGCCTTCTTGCTCAGTGAATGATGTTGAATTCCTTTAGCCGATAATGAACCACAATCCTGCCAGTTGACTGACATTGTTAGGCCCTATACTGTAGCCTTTAGTTAGCTTAGAGGGACTTTACTGAAATGGCCTTCTGCCGCCTTAGCAGTGCATAGCCACAGTTCCTTGTCACGAATTTTGTCTTCATAAATGCCCGTAATAAGGAAGGGCAACTGTGATCTTTTTTTTTTCTGGCAAAGGTGCAATTTTGGATGAAGCCAGTGGCCTTTTATTTAGCCGAGTTAAGCCATCAGGACAAGTTACAGCTCTGGACCAGCTAAGTTTAAGTTTAAGTACATTTTATTCACACTTATTTCGTTACAGTAAAATATTTCAAAATTAAGAGAAAAATAAACTAAAAATAATTACATAACAAATATGAAATAACATTTAAAAAGAGAGCTGTGTAGTGGCCAAAGGAGAAAAAGCTCAGTTTCGAGTTGGCCACTACCACAGTGAAATTATCTAATTGAGGGAGGAAATAAGTTCACATAACTATTACAAGGCACGATATTAGGGACAAGAGGAACAAACTAAATAACTGACTAATTAAAATTTATTAAAATTTAATGAATATAGATATTTGCAGTTTTATGTTTGGCTACCAAGGAGGAAGAGCTTATATTCTTTTTGAAATTTAATAGGACTCAAACATTTAATTTCTATTGGAATTGTTTCCCAAATCTTTGATACCGTAGCTTTAAATCTTGTCATACCATAATTAGTTCTGGAAGCTGGCCTGTGAAACTGATTCATATAAATTCATATATTACTGGTATATGACGTGCTACCTTCCGTCATATACCCAATGATCCCACTCCTCAGCAGTATGGCATTCAAACACTCATCGCCTTTATAAAGCCGTTTGAAAAGGTGAATACACTTCCAAGAAGTGCACTGCTTTAGAAAGTGCCTAGCATCCAAGGAGATACTCGAAATTCTTATGGACATCATGCAATTTCTTATGGACAACTCAATTTCTTCGAACAGTCGGTGCTTGTAGAAAACATAGTGTTTTAATTGCATCTGCAAAGTTTTCGGGAGTGTAGAATACATCCCCGCGACCATGATAGCAAAGCTCCTATTTGTTTCTGATCTGTTCTAACGTTAGTAGATATTTTTGCCAACATGGCATGGGTGGTTTTCAATCACTTCGTTGTTAGCGTTTTGGCACGCGTCGCCTCCCCAAATGGTATTCTGCCAGTAACCCTATCCCTAACCTAGAAAGACGGATATGGTGGCCCATTTCAATTCATTACAGGTGGGTTTATCATCATCATCATCATCATCATCATCATCATCATCATCAATATTATCATCGCCTGTCCTCATCAGCGCCACTACGCAAAATACCTTCACTGTGTTTCTCCAGTGAGTACGATCTCGTGCTGCCTTTGTGACTTAGTTACACGACAGATTCACTACTTGTAACTCTTTCCCAGCTAATCTTCTCCAATTAATTTTCGGCCTTCCGCGTTGTCTTTTTCCTTCATGTATCCAAAAAAGAGCTTCTCTGAAAACATTGCCACTTTCCTTTCTTAGAAAATGTACAATCCAGTTAAGTCCACCATTATGTCTTAACCTGCCATTTCCTATCCATCGACTTTCACTCACTCCCAAGATGTCAACCCTGTTTTGCTTCATCTTCTTGGACACTTGTGCCACTTTTCCCTTCGTTCTGACATTCCGACAGCCAATTTTGGTGATGGATTTTGGTCATCGGCTCGCAGTCTTCCTGGTGTTTTCGGTCTGTAGGTATCGTATTACGGTTTCTATAACGGGGCTCCCTCTGTCGACCCACAGTATTCCACTGTAAATCTTGTGCTTCGGTTGCTGTAGTCGGTATAGATAAGTCTGAAAGGATGACTGGCCCTTTGCAGAATTGCCACGACCCCTACTATTTTTTCGGCCTTGACCGTACACAAGCACAATGGATTTTGAGTTTTGTTTAAGCAACTGATCAAAAGAAATGTTGCCATTAAGTTATTGAGTCATAGCGTGTTATTGAAAAGAAAAAGATGTGCACGGTTGCTGTAGGTAATTGATGGATCTGTTTAAGATAATCTAGCAAAACAAAATACCTTACTGAAAACAATGCGAGGAGAACTATTTTAAACGTAATGAATGTATATTATTATTTTAAACATATATCATTTATTGCCATGGTGCAAGAAAATAATTATACTTTGTTGCAAACTGAAATTTGTGTGATATTTTAACGTTGTTTCAAATTATTTTAAAACATGCATATTTTACAAATATCACTACACAACAGCTATCCGTTTATGTGCCTTTTACCATATGTCGGTGGTTCAGCAACTTCTCGCTCTCCGTGCATTGTGTGTTCATCCCTGGAACTGCGCCCTGTATTACTGCTGGTACCAAATCGAGGTCCGACGGATGTCTGTAACAACGGGAGTTGACTGAACTAAGCAAGTCTCACACGCTACTTTACTTTACAAATATGTCTTTTGGGTTTTCAAAAATTATACCTCTTTAAGGTGTTTCCCTCCAGTTTCCGTGTAGCCGCACCTACGTTACCATTTTTGAGCGGCCGTTTATCTAACTTTCCTTTATTGAATTAATATGAAACTTACACAAAATATTGTACAAAGTTTGAAGTTTATAAGAGTGTAACAACTTTGTAAATCGGATTTAAAATGGCGAGAGATAAACGAGAAACATTGAAATCGCTTGAGTCTAAATTCCGAGCGATTGCGATGGCATCTAGAAAAATCAAAGCTATTACGATAAAGTATGACATATGACAAACAAAATATCTAAAAATTAGAAACTTTTGTCAAGCCGATTTTGAGTAAATCAGAAAAGCATTTTGAACTTGCGATTTTGCATGTTTATGAACACATCTACAAGTTCCTCAATAAAGCTTATAAAAGTTTAATTTCTCAATCTCAAATTTACGCCAAAATGTGTGTTTAGTGTATGAGATGAAACTACAAATTTTGAAAGCGTTTCTCGTTTTAGTTTTGGAGATTCGATTTTCTATAGGAAACCGTAGTTTTTTTGACTGAGTCCTTGGTATTGTAGTTTTAGCACTTTTCTACATATTTCAAAAACCGCGAGATAGATTTTTTTTTAACTTTTATGGTCGTTTCTTTATAATATGAACAACATTGTCTCGAAGTTTCATCTTGATTGAAACATTGCAACATGGTCAAATAAAATAATAAAGTTCACCCAAAAACGCGATTGAGACTTTGTGCTTTGATTGCACGGTTGAAGGCGCACAAAGACGCTTTAATTAATTAATTCAGGTGAAGCGCAACGCATTTCTGCGTGACCATCATGTTTTGCGGAGTAACGTTAGGGGCTGTGTTCCACGTTATTTTTATCATTCCCACGAATTTCAGTGGGACGTTTATTTGAAAGCAGGTTTTTTATTCGCATTTGACGTGCACTGGACACTCTCGACATTTTGAATTGTAGGGAAAAGAAAGAAGTCAACGCGATTTGCATAATTGGCCGTTTTTATACTAGAGACGCATTATCCGTCCAGACGAATAATGCGTCTGTCATGTTATGCGTCTAGTGTAGTGACGGGACGAACAAATAGAGACGCATTATCCGTCTGGACGAACTTGGGCAAACATTTGTAGTTCGTCTGGTTATGCGTCTCTAGTATAAAGAACGTCTTGAACGACGCACTACGAAAGATAGTTCGTCTAGACGGATAATGCGTCTTGAGCCCGTCTTTATACTAGAGACGCATAACAGGACGAGCTACAAATGTTTGCCCAAGTTCGTCCAGACGGATAATGCGTCTCTAGTATAAAAACGGCCATTCTCAACACGCAGAAATGCGTTACACTTCACCTGAATTAATTAAAGTGTCTTTGCGACGTGCGTCTTCAACCGTGCAATCAAAGCACAAAGTCTCAATCGCGTTTTAGGTGAAATTTATTATTTTATTTGACCATGTTGCAATGTTTCAATCAAGATGAAACTTTGAGACAATGTTGTTCATATTATAAAGAAACGATTATAAAAGTTTAAAAAAAATCTATCTCGCGGTTTTTGAAATATATAGAAAAGCGCTAAAACTACAATATCAAGGACTCAGTCAAAAAACTATGGTTTCCTATAGAAAATCGAAACTCCAAAACTAAAACGAGAAACGCTTTCAAACTTTCATAGTTTCATCTCATACTCTAAACACACACTTTGGCGTAAATTTGAGATTGAGAAATTAAACTTTTATAAGCTTAATTGAGGAACTTATTGATGTGTTCATACATATGCAAAATCACAAGTTCGAAATGTTTTTCTAATTTACTCAAAATCGGCTTGACAAAAGTTTCTAATTTTTAGATATTTTGTTTGCCATATGTTATAGTTTATCATAATAGTTTTGATTTTTCTAGATGCCATCGTAATCGCTCGGAATTTAGACTCAAGCGATTTCAATGTTTCTCGTTTATCTCCGCAATTTTAAATCCGATTTACAAAATTGTTACAATCTTATAAACTTCAAACTAAGTACAATATTTTGTGTAAGTTTTATGCTAATTCAATAAAGGAAAGTTAGTTAAACGGCCGCTTAAAAATGGTCGGTGCGGCTGCATGGAAACTGGAGGGAAGGCACCTTAAGATCTCAAATATATCATTTCAGCTTAATTTTCACTTTTTTTAAGCATCGACCATCAATAAGATGCAGATGATATCAGAGTTTCTGAGACGCACTGTAATGGTTACCAAGGACGTAAGTGTTGTTGTTGGTTTTGTTTTCGTTTTATTTACAAGGTAGAGGTTTATGTTTGGCTAGACTGCCAGCTGTAAATCAACTAAACTGCAAATACCGTGAACGATCTATTGCGTCACATTGGATCAAATCCAAACAGTGATAACAACAAACTACTGCAAGGACCGATCAAACAATGTGAAAAGGCATTCTCTCGAAATGGCACTACGGTCGGCAACACTGAAACCTGACATGATCAGCGCTCAAAACTAGAAAGCAGACAACGCTGTGCCTTTTCAGTCAATCGAGCGGGCGAGCGTATCACGAAAACAGGCTCGGCGAGACTGGAGTGAGCGAACGAGCCGAGGGGAAACTGGGGGAGAGGCGGGAGGAAAAGCCCTCTTTCTCTTCTGGCCTATTCCCCAGCGCCCCCACGGCTCGCTCGGCTCGACTATCCAGAGAGGGCTGCTGATTGTCTAGTGTTTGGCCAATTTTAAGTTATGAAGAATTAAAAAATCAACAAAGGCTCCTATGAGACAACTCGTGGATACTAAAGGCTCTAAATAAAAGATTCTGCACGTAGGCACACCTATGGAACCTCCCATCTCCAAGGCGTTTTGCTTCACCGAGGATGGTCTGAGGATGCAGAAAGCGCTGTAAGTCATGCACGAGTCTAGCTTTCCCGCCAAGGATTGCTGGTTTAAAAATTAAAAATTTTGTGTTCAGAGGGAGCGACAGCTTGCAATCATGTCTCAGGAATTTGAATTTATGCATTGAAGAAGTCTATGGAAATGCTCGCAGGCTATGATCGTAATAGCAGCGTCGTCTGTTTAACGCTCCTTTTCAGATGACGAAACGACTATGTCAGCCGTGTTCGACATATTAGCAATTACAGTCCAACCTCCCATAAGCGACCACAAAAATAATCAAAGTCAAGGTTGTCTCTTACGGAAGTAGATCACTTAGGAGAGGTCAAACCACAGGTGGTCTAATCTTTGAATCATACTATCTCTGAATCATATATATATCTTATTGACCAAGCGCGAGGGCCGTACTGGGAGAATATCGGCCCGAGGTCTTGACAGTACGGACCTCCTGCGCTCGGCCCGTACAAAAAAGACCGAGGGCCGATATTCTCCTAGTACGGTCCCGAGTAAGCTTGGTTAATAAGATATTTTTATTACACGACTGCTGCCGGCGGGAGTATCGCGCGGGATCATTCGGGACAATACCCAGTCCAATACTATATTGGACTGGCAATCGAGCATTCTGATTGGCTGATTTTAGTTATTTGCCCTCTGACTGCCTTAGTCGTGTAATCAGAACCTATAGTAATTTCGATGTACAAAGCACCTAACAGCGCAAAATATTGTATCATATTGAAGCTTTCTTTCATTTTCTTGTACTGTAACACATAATTCAATTTGCGCCTGTTGTAACATCGAAATACCAGATCAGGGGCGTAGCCAGGGGAGGGTTCCAGAGGTTCTGGAACCCGTCTTAGCAGACCTTTTCCAGGGGAGCTCCGTCGAGGCATGGTGGCGGAAACTCTACGGGAGTAGGACTAACTGTGGAGATTTATTTGGGGACCCCTGGATCCAATCCAGGGGGGAGGGGTTGCTCAAAACTCCTGTTTCACCCTGTGACATGTTATGTAACATATCAAACATGAGACAGTGTTTCATCATCACAAGATCAAACACTGAGAAGAGAGTTGAAAGGGGAGGGGGAACACTTCACGTGTCTGACTTAATTGGTAGTTTTTGTCACTTTTCCCTTTGTCACTTTGTCCCTTTGTTTTTATGTCACTTTTATAATTGCAGGTGATCAGCTGAGAGTTTTCAATTTTGAGAAATCCGAAATAGACAGCACCATCAACGATCGCAGCGATCGTTACGATCGACGATCGCTGCGATTCTTGCGACCCTTGCGATCATAAGGAAAACAAAACGTTGCGATCGTTGCGAACGATCGCAGCGATCGTTATGATCGACGATCGCTGCGCTTCTTGCGACCCTTGTGATCACATGGAAACCAAAACGTTGCGATCGTTGCGATTGCGATCGCAGAGATAGCATTTTTTCTATCTCTGCGATTGCAATCGCAAGGATCGCAACGTTTTCGTTTCCATATGATTGCAAGGGTCGCAAGAATCGCAGCGATCGTCCATCGTAACGATCGCTGCGATCGTTGCGATTATATGGAAACCAGGCTTAAAGGTCACCAAATTTAACAAATCTCAGTATTTATTTCACACAATGCATATTTATGTCACACATCGTTTGAGAAACGATAAAATTTTCTTTATTTGACAAGTCCAAACGACCCACTTGTGAAGGCGTAATCCGGCTTCTTGTTTATGAATAGTATACAATTTATTATTCGACTATGATGCCATTAAGCCGTATAAGGTTAAGAGAATGCGCAAAATATGCGAGCGTATTACACTGTAGTATACCGGTTTGATGGGTTAGCAACAAAGCGAACTTGAATTTTAAAGTGCCTATGAAATGAAATTTTCGACCCGTTTCTTATACTAAAAAAATTAAAGTCTATGTTGCACTGATTCGTAATTTTCCAATTTAAGTTATGGTCAAGCAAAGTATTTTTATGGACATCCAAAGTTGGTCCAAAATGAACGTTTCGTGTCCTGGGGCCTGGAAATAGTATAAAAAGAAACAGAATGCACGATCACTGCAACACACCGTTGAGAATGGCCGGATGTAGGTTACCAGACCTAGATCATTATTAATATTTGGAGTGAAACAAAAGAAACGGCAAACTGATCCTTACGGTAGAAAAACAGAAGAAGGAGCAAATAACATAGTGACGTCATCAGTTGTGCAGACTTGCGGTGTCGCTTTCAGACGCTTCGGTATTTCTCGTAAACAAACTATTTTTTTGCTCAGTTGGAAATGTCCTCCGATGATGTATTTTGACTACCATTTGACTACGAAGGTCTGCACAACTGCTGACGTCACAAGTCCTAATTTGCATATTTTGGCCGCGCGCTGGTTGTCCCATATTTTTGGCTCAAATAGGCGAACTTTGAGGTTAGAAAAAAATTAGATTGAGGACTTGACCATAACTTAAATTGGAAAATTATGAATCAGTGGAACATACACTATGGCGGTCAATTTATTATTCTTTTATATGTATGTTAATTAGCCTCAGCCCTCTTGACCTCATTTTCGCTTGAAAATTCCTTTGTATTTTGCGCATGCTGACGAGGCCACGAGGGCTAATTAAAATGCATATAAAAGAATAATAAATTGGTCGCCAGGTGTATGGACTTCAATTTCTCAGTATAAGAAACGGGTCAAAAATTTCATTTCATAGGCATTTTTTAGTGCATGCTTTCAGGACAAGAGTAAAGCCGCGGCTCACGTGCGGTTTTTTGCTTGCACAGGTGATGCGATTTTTTGAAAAATTGTCGCGTCGCCAGCGCACGGTGGTAGCTACATACGTTACAAATTTTGGTGACAAAATGTTGGAACAAAGACTGCGCGAGGCTGGGTTGGTAATTAAGCCTGAGCCTTGCTTTAGTTCTTAAATCTTATTGGCTAGATACCCTTTTGTCGCGTCGCAAGTGCAAGAAAAAAGTTGCAGGGCGACTACACGAGCGACATGTCCGCGATTTTATCACAAAACATACAACTCTTGCTACTTTGTTCTGCGATTTATTCAGCTCTCGCGTCGCATGTTCATCAGTGGTTACACGTGCGATTTTTACCGTGCGCTAGCGACGCAACAATTTTGTAAAAAATCGCATCACCTGTGCAAGCAAAAAATCGCACGTGCAGTCGCGGCTTAAATTACTGAACAAAAAATGATGGCTAAATTGAGAAGTTGCTGAGGAAATAGTTTTAAAAATTGCAAAAATTAAGCAGTAGAATTATGAATCCCTTTTTCGATGGTCTCACAGATAATACACACAGATATTTTACTCATTGTTAGCCTGTTCCAGGCGTTCAGATAGTGGAGAAAGCGCGAATAGTTGGGAACGCCTGTAAACAAACTCAACAAAAGGTCCTTCCGCCCACTTTTAGACCGCCAACTCAGTTGTCATTCATATGTCAATTTCAACCGAATTAGATTTCCCGGGAAATATGACACTTTCAAGATCCACATTGACAAATTCTCTCATATCTCGTATCTCGGTCTGCGTTTCTATGACTGATCGTTGTGTACGTTCTTCTGCAAACGAATTGCCAGTCCATCCTTCAACGTGTAGGTTTTGCCAGAAAAATGTGAAGTGTTCAGGAACCAAAGTTCCGCCTGTCCCTTTTTAGTGTAGTTAAAAATGAGGATGTTGTTGGATATTCTGGAGCGGAGAGTTTGGTGTTGGCGACATTGCTCGCTCGTTAGGCCACGAACTGGATAAAAGTGAACATTGGCAAAAACTAATGCCAACATTTCTAAATTATTTTCGGGGGAAACTGGTGAATCGTAGAGAGCGGGGAAGCGACAACCCTACACAAGGTCGCCGACAGGACATACTCTCTCAGCGAAGCGTGCGCCGACGGTTGACAGCGCCAGAGAAACGACAACAAATCGCGACGTTCTCTCGATCTTGCAAGCTCTGATGAGGATCAAAATTCGCTTGGAGTGGCCCCCATTAACGACGCGATGGCGAAAAAAATGCGGGGAGACGAGGGAACAAGGTTATTCAAGCAATCTTTCTGTTCTTCGATCGCATCGCGAAGAGATACGATATTCGGGAAGTCTTTGAGTACGTTGTTTACAACGATTTCGATCTAAGCGTGATTCGATGACAGCTGTCTTTCCTCCGCCATATCGCCTTTCTCATCAGCGCTCGAGTGTTAACAGAAAGTGTCATAATTGACCAATCAGAGGGTATACCGGAATCCGGTATACCGGAACAACCTTTTGTTAAGTTTGTTTACAGGCGTTCCCTCGCCTCCTCTCCCCAGTCTCCCCGCATTTTTTTCGCTCGCTGTTCTTCACGCCCTTCCCCAACTATTCGCGCTTTCCTCACTATCTGAACGCCTGGAACAGGCTAACTCATTGTTCGCATTTACTAAGCAACTCGTAAAATATCTGCTGTGTATTATCTGTCAAACCATCAAATAAGGAGAGGTTTGCAGCCTTAAAGGGTCAGTGTCCTGGCTGATATATCGTGTTTTCATGATTATGGCCAGGAGCTTGCTTTAAGCTTGTTTTATTATCTTGAAATTAAATAGAGCAGTTTCAATAGGCCATTTGCACGATGACGTCATATGACTACAACTACCAGAATCCTTCAGTTTTTTTGCTTTGTAGTGCAAATTAGGGCTATTGTTATTTAAACCGCACTGGGATTACAAAATTTAAATAAGAAAGAAAAAACGAAATGAATTCTGGTAGTTGTAGTCAAATGACGCCATCGTGCAAATGGCCTATTGAGTGTCGGAAAACCAAAACCAAAGTAATTACTCTGACCAATCACAGCAGTCGTAAACAATCCAATGAACCAATCAGAACTCGAAGCAATTACATGTCGGCGGCGCCAAGCGCCGGAAAACGCGTGGGAGCAAGTCACGATTGGTTTTGGTTTTACTTCTGATTGGTCGAGAAAGTGGCGCGAGATTTTGTAGCCAATCACAAAGCGTACAATGCAAAACCAAAGCAATTGTGTAATTGCTTTCGACACTCAATTGAAAACTGCTCTAAGAAGAAAAAAACGCCAAAGGTGATGAAAGCACAGAAATATTTACCAAAGAAACAAAATAATGGCCAAAAGAATGAAAATTCCACCAGAATGGCAATTTTGATTTTTTGACCGCGTGTCGTGATATCAAATTTGTTGAACCGAAATCCACTTCCATCCTTGCAATCCTGCACTTTATCGCCAAACTACTGCTTCTGTTTTGCTCTATAGAATCTTTTTCTCCAGTTAAGTTGTATATTTAGTGGCATTTGACGATATAACATGGAAATGAGCTAAGCTATTTCGGCGGGACAGTGTCGCTTTAATAAAGCTGGCACAGGAGGTGCAAAGTGTTGTAACACGTAGTCAAACTCCCTCAAAGCAGACACCCCTGTAAGATGGACACCTCTAAAGAGATATGTCCAGAAATACGGGCAGAGGGGCCCACGCTACTCCATGACTGGCATCACAAAGTGTTCTCACCTATAAAAGATCACCAAAACACACGAAGTTCTGTCACATACATGTATGAAGTATTTTGAAAACGACAAACAACTCTATCAAATATGAAGTACTCGTTAAACAATACTTGCTCGCATTTCTGGACATAAGTGCCTCTACAAGGCGGACACTACTGTAAGGTGGATACCTCTATAACGCAGACACCCCTGTAAAGTGGACTTTTATATAAGGCGTATAGAGTTGGTTCCGAGGGTGTCCAGCTAAGAGAGAGTTCACTATACTTATGCCCAAGCCTTTTACTACTGCATCCATGCTCACTCCAGAGCGTTTGCTCTAAGGCCAAAACTTTGCAGTCTACATGAAGTTCTGAAAATCACTGATTTTTAGGGCACTGTTATGCAAGGGAATGTTTTCTGAAACTCGTGTCACAACAAAATTGATAGCTTATTTGGTTGGAGCATTACACTGGTTATTGCAAGGTCATGTATTCAGCCCTGTTCACAGCTTTTTAATTCCCACCACTGCCAGTATCTTTTAGTTCACTTCCGTTTTATCCGCAGTTCAGTGAGTTCACATACATTCATGATAATTTGATTTAGTATTTACCAAACCAGTAGACAGTGTGTTTCGCGCGCTCTGATTGGCTACCCAAGTTTGGCCTTGCTATTCCCCTCACCTCCAGGCATTGTTTTGGATTACACATACGACTTTTTTTCCGATCTGTAAGAAATAGAGTAATTCTTGGGGGCTTTGGTTATCCACTGGATACATGTTTATCCACTAAAACAATTATTCACTGAATTGGAGGTGAATAGTGGTGGTATTTACCTCCGCTTCGGTGAATAATTGTTAAATAGTCACATTCATTGTGCATTATGACACAAAGATTATTTCACACAATCAGTCCGCAACAACACCACTTTATTAGACCGCGACCACAATTATAATCTTCTCTGACACAAAGAGGCACTGTAAAGCGGCGTAAGAGGAACTTAAATACGAAGTTCCGGTATAAAAGGCTTAGCTCCTCCCCCATTTCACACCTTTTGGGTGTGAAATGCAAATTAAGGCGTTTTTCAGTCACAAAACGTGGTTAACTTGCGCGTCCTTTAAATATAATTTGCTTCAAAAATCTAATTAAACCAAGATTAGGCAAGAATTCCGTATAACCCCTATATTAATTATGCATACACGCTATTGTAAAAGGGGAATAGCCAAAACAATAGACTGCCTTTGGGAATAGCATACATTATGCAGGTTTTTTTCAATTTTTTTCTAAGTCTTTTCAAAATTAGTTCTAAAATGAGCAATTCATCAAAATCAAAATTAATGTTTGCTCAATAACCAATTTAAATATTAACTTATTTATTGCGATCGCATGAAACAGCCCAATTTTATTTAACCAAACCTCCAAGCTAAGTCTGATGATAATTTTCCTTTCTGATTAATTAGAATGTCCAAGAAAAGGGAACAAGGTATGGATTTGGCTGTGGTGTACGATATGAAGAAGAGGGGAATCTGCCACAACCGTAGATTTAGTGCCACAAATGCAAACGGTGGTGGCAAGCTTCCTGTGTGCCATTAACAATAAAAGAAAAAAGGGAGCTGTTTAATAGGTGTACAAAATATAATATTTAGTACAAAATAGCTTAAAACAATATTATTGTCAAAGTATTAGCCCGAATTATATACTCTGTTGAAGTTCTCAATGGTTAAAGTTACATTTAACAGCATCGAGGTCTTTTCAATTGAGTGTTGAAAGTGGGAGGGGGGAGACAGGGTGGTCAAAACCTCCCGCTTCCCATACCCCGTTCTCCCGCCTCTCGTACCTTTGTGTCCCTTTGTCTTCTGACTCCCGCTTTGTTGGTTCTTGTAGAGAATTTCGACAGCTTGCGAGACACTGACACACGTGTACATGTGTCATGTCATCTCATTCATGACCTATGACGTAACCAACTTGAAAATGTTTCCAATTTCACCGGAACTAATGCTGATTTTTTAGCCCAAGTACGAATTTACGTTTTCTTCCATATTACATTTTGTCTTAAACCTCGGAGAATATTAAATGGAATCGAAGTCCAAAAACGTTGTTGGGTTCGTGTGTTTGTCTGGATGGTACTAAGCTTTCCACCCTTGTAGAGTTTCCGCTTCCCGCCGTTTCTTCTCCTGTCTCCCGTACTCCTCCCGCCCCCCTGCCCCCCCACTTGAAAACTTGTGTTAGCTTTGGTTTACATTACTAAGTAAATGCTAATGAGAGAAAACACGTTTGACAAATAAATGAAAGAATGTGTGACAATACACCGAATGCAAATATGGCCGCCAGGCAATTTTTTGTTTGGCCAAGTTTTCAGAGAAATTAATGATATCACGTTAACAAGTGCTGCTAAGTGTATCATCTTGCAAAGTTTGAGTGTTTTTGGTTTAACGGTTGAAAAGTTATGGCTCACTGAAATTTTAATCATTTGTATGAGGAAAGACATTTTATCCTGACTAGCCTCGCTTTCATGTTTTTCCCAAAATTTGATTGCCTATAACTTCTCCTAAAATAAGAATATGGCCTTGAAAATGTACACAATCTTTATCATTATTCAATTGCTTTTCTTTTCTTGAGAACCTGTCCAAACAAAAAATTGTTGAGCGGCCATATTTGCATTCGGTCTATACGTGATTAAAAAGAAAGTTTTAAATTAACATGATGCAACTGTTGGTTCAAAGAAGGTTGTTCCCATTTGATATGTAAAGCTTCCTTTATCTTAAGCTGAAAATTGGTGGAAGCATGATCTAAGATATTGAAACAATTAGGTGAACATAAACTGTGGCATTCTTCAGAGTCTTCCAGGTATGTCCAGGTGTTTGAATACGTGAGAGGCCCTATCAGTGGACAAGTGCTCACGAACGCGTGTGGAAAAATGTCGGGTGGTTTCGCCGACGTAGCAGGCATTACAGCCCGCACACAAAAATTTGTAAACAACACACGAACGGAGCCCACTCGGGATAGGGTCTTTCACGCTAAACATGTTGCCGATCTTAAAAGACGAAAAGACTAATTTTATATCTACATTATTACAATAGCGTTTGATAAGTTGCCGAATCCTTTTCTGTGTAACACTGGAAAAATGGCCTGTATATATAAGGTAATTTGAAATAAAACGGGGGTACAGCTTTTGTGGTAGGATCTGCGGGACAGTCAGGAATGTTCTTTTCCTCGGTCTGGGATTGATGTAACTATTTAAATATGGTGGCGATTCATCCCAGAAGATAGGCGGAAAAGGATCTGATAATATTATAGCCAGCTTTTGGTATTTTAAATCAATTATATTAATGGCTTCGTGTGGTTTTGGTTTTTACCGATTTCGACTATAATAACCTAGCGAGAGTTAGCGTAGGCGAAACGACCGGTTTCCGAGAGAGTAGGTGCATCGTGAAGTAAAAAAGCTGGCGTGCTATTTCTTGTAATCGTTTTAATCAGGGAGCAATTGAAGGCAGAATGGCTTTAAGTAGCTAGCGCACCAATTCAAAAATTAATGTGAGCAAAAGATTGCACTTGTGATAAATTCGCGCGCTTGTTTGCTGATTTGGAAGCAAAACTGATACATTAAGTGAATAAACCTCCCCGTTTTTGCCTCCTACAAATTACAACTACTTCGCAAATAAAAATTACTTGTTGCACTATTCTTTATTACTATCGTTAACTCTTTTCCAGAGCAGGCAAAAAGAGGTCAAAATAGACACCTTTATTCTTTATTTATTTTCTCAACAGATATTTACAATTGTGTGGAAAGCTACACCTCATCTGAAAGGGTAGTAAATGGGCTTTCAAAAAAAATATTTTTTTCCAAAAATAAACCATAATATTTTATCCTAATTAGCATAAATTAGCATAATTATTCAAAAATTGCCTACAATTTTGTACAAAAAACATTGTAGTCCAAAATGATGTGTAGTATAAAGGAAAAGTTGAAAGCAAAAAGTTTCCTTGTTATATTGGCAACATTTCCAGGAAGTATGGCTGCAAAAAAATGAAAGGAATCGAAATTAGAATTTTATTAGTGATTACACTCATTTTTGACAGAAAAGTGTCAAAAATGATACCTTTATTCTATATTTATTTTCTCAACAGGGATTTGCAATGGTGTGGAAAGCTACACCTCATTTGAAAGGGTAGTAATTAAGCATCCCCCAAAAAAATTTTTCTAAAAATAAACCATAATATCTCAACCTAATTAGCATAAATTAGCATAAACATTCAAAAATTGCCTCCAAATTTGGACCAAAAGTCATCTCGGTTTGAAATTTGAATTTTTTTTGGGTGGAAAAAAGGGAAACAGCAGGACCACCACGGGGAACAGGAGGACCATAAAAGGGACGAGGGGCAAGAACAGGGGGAGCAGGAATGCCAGGGGGAATGACAGGGGCAGGGGGAATGACAGGGGGGACAATGGGAAAATCATCATTTGCCAAACCTTCCATCTGTTCTCCTTCACTGTAAGGAAAACAACATTACAATCTTTTGCATTACACTTCCTTCATTCATATCACTAGGCCATGCAAAATGAACCGATTTGATATATTTCAGGTTGCAGAATGTGTGATTTCTAGTTGTAAACAAACATGTGTAAGTGAAATACAATTATTTACAAATTTACTACAAAAGCAAAATCACATATTCTATGTATAAAAACTCAAAAGTCACATAAAAAAGCTCAAAAGATTACAAAACAGAAATATAACTTTATTTATAGAGCACCGGAGTCTTTCAAGAGTAAATCAATGCATGGAATAGATTTATACGTGCGAATAAAATTGCGTGCATGAAATTTGATATTTACGCGTCCTTTTAATTGTTGGCTCGCATCGAATTTGCTTTCTCTGTCGTTACAAAACTCATTTTATCATCCAGATATCTTTTCAAAAATAAATTGAGACATGTATTCGAAGCAATAAGCAAGGTTTCAAATAAAAATCGCACGACTAAATATCATTTTCAAACCACATACAACATTGGTCAACATCGAGCGCATGTTGACTTTCGACAACGTGCTCCGAACTCAAAACGATTCTTACCTTTCTTCATCGCTGGAACCAAAAAATTGGCGATCTATGTCCGACTCCTCATCACTATCCATTCCCTCGTTGTCGCTATCTGCCAAAACCTGCTCTCGAACAACATCTGGCGGGATGAGAGCACTTCGGGTCTCTTCAACGCGGACGCCATTGTGAAATATCCCAAATGTTTGTTGTCAAAAATCTAAAAACCTTTCATGTAGTCCGGTATTGAGCTGTCCAGTTCAAAATCGCTCAGTGATTGGCTTAGAGCATTGCCAAGCCGTGTTCCAAATTTGGGGGGGGGGGGGGGGGGGGGGGGATATGAAGTAATGCAAATTTTTTCGATTTTTTTACGTCATAGGTCTCTGAGGACCTATATTTGTTGCCTGCTCCGGAAATGAGTTAAGTTAAGATTAATCAAACCTGAAGCTGAAAGAAAATATATTTCTCAACTATCAAACAAATGGTTCAAGCAGCGCTCGCGTCTTTTAAAAGTGAACAAAATATCGAACTTGTGATAATTTCGTACGCTTGGTTGCTGATTTTAAGTTACAACACGGATAAATGAGGAGATGAACTTGCCGCTTCTTTGCCTCCATCAAATTACGACAACTTCGCAAAAAGAGATAAGCTGATGGGCGATTATTTGAGCAATCGTTTAGATTAAGGTAATTGTAGTTCTTAAGAAATTTTTGCTTTGACAATCGCACAAATGGTTTGAGTAGCGCGCGCCTTTTGAACGTCAACAAAAGATCGCACTTGTGATAACTTCGCGGGCTTGATTGCTGATTTGCATTTGTTGAAGGAAAAAAGTTTGCCGTCTTTGCCTCTGGTAATTTTTATTTCCAATCGGGTCGCTTGTCTATACTTAGGGCTTATCGATCACCTTGGTTTCATGTATCTCTTTGATTGACGTTTTCTGTTTTGAGACATAAGGGAAAGAGAAATTGATACATTTTTTTTTCCCGATCTTTTTTCACTTCTTCGGTTTCTTCTTTAGGATTTCCATGCAGCTAGGTTAAACAAGAGAAACCAGGAACTAATTCGTACTCGATTACCTCGAATTCGCGCTCGTTTGCCACCCGAGCTCGTATTGAATATGAAAGTCGAGCTCGTTTAATAAACCGTACTCGATTGGCTTTTATCCGTGTTCGATTTTTAATTCGTACTTGGTTCGTCAATGAATCGAGCTCGGTTGCCCAGAAATTCATCCCACTTGTATTTCGAGTCTCGATGAAACACCACTGGTTTCACAGAAACGGTGAGAGATCCCTTTTCATATTGACAATCGAATCTGATGAAACAACTGGCTTCCCGGAAAAGGTGAGTCATCGCACGTTTTTTCAAGCATGCGGTTGCACTGCTCTTATGTCTATCTTTTGGTCGTATGCATTTTTACCATCGGTAGTATCATCTTTATGGGCCAAACGTTACATAAAAGAAAGGCTTTTCACAATGAAAGCTCTACAAAGCATGCTCGATTTGGCGGTTAAACTGAAAGGTCTACAAATTCCGTGGCGAAAGATTCGCCAACTTCGAAGCCATTTATTTACCTTACACAAACCGAGCAATGTCTTCCTTTAAACTTGGCAGATTCGATAGGTAATATAACCTGCAATTGCGATGTTATAGTGCTAAGTTATCAAGCGGAGTGTAACACGACCATCAACACAACGCCATCTCACGTGACCTATATGTTTGGTCCACGAACTACTTGGAACACAGGACGAAATGCTCTCTACTTTACCGCATTGAACAGAACACCAGGCTACCATTATTATATATTTTTGGATGACGACACGAACTTAATCTTTAACGAATTTACTCCGCCAGAAATGAAGACAACTCCGCAACCGTTTAGAATAATCCAAGAATGGCTTTTGGATTATGAACCCGTTGTGGGTGTGCTAGATTTTGGACATCATGGTGTAAAGTGGACTTTGGAAAGAAGAAAACAATTGTGCGCAATTTATAATACATCGCTGGTTCTTCCTGTGGTGTGGTTCGATGCCATCTTTCAGGCCTTTCATTATAAGGCTATCGCTCACATTTTACCATATAGCACAGAGTATGACAAAGTGTCTTGGTGGTTGTCACAATTGTGCGTCCTTTTCGCTGTTGAACTGCAATTCCGCGGCCAAGCTCTGTTGTTTGCAGCTGTGACGGCTGACAACCCTAAACATCGCGACTACCCACGGTCTTCGGAACAATTTGATGCAGCACTTCGAAAATATATTGATGAAATTCAACACGAAGCACCGACGCCTTATCAAAACCACAGTATCTTCAAGAACTTCAAAGAGAACCCAATTCAATACACCTCAACTTCGTCAACATTCTGTATGAATGTAACCCGTCACCTTCCCATTGTGCCATACGCACATTTAGACCGTTTTGGCTTGAATTGAATTTTAAAGGAACATGGCGTTTTTGGTGTTATCTTATAACATCATCGCTTTTATGGTGGTAGTGGATTTGTACGAGCGACAACATGTCATTCATAGTTGTGTCACAAGGCTAATTTTTTATCAAAAGAGACTTGCTAAAGGAAAGGCATGCAAAAATAAAAGAAATATTTAATACTCGACGTTTCTGTGTCGTCATGACGCCATTATCAAGAGTTAAGAAAATTTTACAGAGCGAATATTTAAGTAGGCTAGAGCTAAAATTTACATCGATGGCTAAACAAACTGAATCAGTTTGCACGTTCAGTTCTGGTTAGAGATGGCGTATGAATAGCATCTCTTTAACCCTATTCGGCCTGGGGGGGGGGGGGGGGCACAAAGTGCCTGCGCTAACTTTCAACATTTATAACTTCTTAAATATGTATCCAAACGCCATCAAACTTTGTAAATTTTCCTAAAATTTATCTGGCAACAATTTCATATGACAATTTTTTGATCACGTGACTTGATGTTTCCATAGCAACAGATTTTGAGCGCCATGTTTTTTGCATATTTGTACCTTTGAATGAAGAAAAACAATGTTTATTGGTGCAACTTTTATATTTTTACGTCATTTAGCGTTTATTTTTTGGTTTTGATTAATTTTGAGTGAATTTTGACGGTTTTTAAGAGGTTTTAAAAACTTTCAGAAATCCAAGATGGCGGCCGTATAACTTATTACCTAATAACTACGTCATATGACGGTATCGTTCCATTGTACAGAGCGCAAAGGAGACAGTTTTGGACGTACTATGTATCCTCTAGGTTTCATTGTCATAGCCTTAATATTCTTGAAGTTACGAGGGGTAGAAGCGATTTGATAAAAAAGCAAGGCTGACAAACGGTACGGAAACGACTATATTTGTAAAATATCCAATATTTCGAAAGGCACAGCCTTTATTCTTCAGGGTCTTACAGATAAGACCCTGTAAGACCTGTAAAGATCTGTAAAGACCTGATAAGACCCTGTAACCCTGTAAGTTTATCTGTAAGACCCTGAAGAAGAAAGGCTGTGCCTTTCGAAATATTGGATATTTTACAAATATAGTCGTTTCAGTACCGTTTATCAGCCTTGCTTTTTTATCAAATCGTTTCATTATTTTATAGCTGATTAGATCCTTTACCACAGGATCCGGTGCTTCTATTTCGTTACGGTGGTCCGTTGCAAATTACAGTTACTTATTAAGTAGAAGAATAGGAAATCAGGTGTGACAGTGTCTCTTTCGCCTGTTTTTGAAGATGATTTTGTAGGTAGTTTTTAAAGGTATTTATTGATTTTGCGAAAAAATCCCGTTCTGATTTTATTTGTTTTAAACAAGAAACTTTAGAAAATACTGATTATTATCAATATACGCGGCCAAATATTAAACTGCCTTCGAGAAAACACGCGTGATTGGCGGGCGATATTGAATTTGACGGGCTGCAAACGCATTTACGGCCCTGTTTCTGTTAAACATCTTTTTCTTATTAAATGAATTTGTACGATTTGGCCTTGTGTATTGATAATAATGATAATCACATGACTTTTGTCGGGCATATAGTTTATCTGTGTCCCTCGTAGCATCATTTGCACCCTCGCTTCGCTCGATGGAAAAAGGATTATTTTGGTAGAATTGTTAGTGTTTTACCTGATCTCGAAGACACAAAAATTAATTTGGTTTATACATTATGCACCCACGAATCCAAGTGAACGTAAGCTTAAATGCTTTTATGATACAATTCATGATTATTTTTTCCGAACTCTTTTAAAACTATTGCTGGCGATTTTAACTGCATTGAAAACGTTTCTGATAAGTTTGGAGTAAATCCTACAATTTCCACGGATTTGAAAGATCTACACAGTGCAAGGCCGACTGAAAAATACAATGCACATGGTTTAATGCGGATAAAACTATCGGTACACGTTTCGATAATTTTTTTATTGCTCAGGACTTGTATGATTCCTTTCTAAAATGTGAAATTTTGCACTTTGTTTTTTCCGATCATGATTCTGTTGATTTAAGCCCCAATTTGCATAATGAATTTTTCCGTGGACCAGGGCTTTGGAGGCCAAATTTTGAAATCAATTTAATATTTGCGATATGATCTCAGAAATTATTAAATAACATGTGTTGTACCGGAAAGCATTTACTTCCATTCAAGCTTGGTGGCATTTTCTTAAAGAATCTATAAAATTAGCAAAAGATTTTGGTCGAAGTAAACAACGCATTTTTAATCGCGACAAGGCCACGCAACTATAAATTCTTTGATCGAAGCTAAACGGGCTCTTATTGAAGGAGATAACTCAGCGAAAACCACCATAGAAACGTTTGAAAGAGAAATTCGGACCATTAATTTATCCCAAATGAGAGGAAGGGAACTGATTCGTAGCAGATTTAAATGGCTTGAAGAAGGTAAAAAACCAAATTCTTTTTTTTTTCGCTCGAAGCAACACGTGCTCAGAAAAATACTGCCCAATCTATTTATAACTCCGCCGGTGTTGAAGTCTTTTCACAAGACTCAAGCTCATTTCGATTTTTACCTTAATTTGTTCTCGCGAGAACCTGTTAATTTAAAAGTCCAAACCGAATTTTTGAACAAACTTGAAAACAGATGAAGCGAGAGTGAAATTTTATCCTGCGAAGGATTTTTATCTTTGGCTGAAATTACCCACGCAATAGCCCGTTTCGCAGATACGGCAGCCATATTGATTTTGCCCCCAGGGCATCCCATAATGAACCTTGAAAACAATTAGGAATATATTAATTTAAATGCTCATTATGAGATGCCCCTGGGGGGCAAAATTCCGTATCTGCGAAACCGGCTATGCGTGGACCGTCTTCAGGGAAAACCCCCGGATCAGACGGATTACCTCAAGAATTTTACTCTAAATTCTGGGATCTTTTAGGCCCTACTATGTTCGAAATTATAAGTTTAGTTCTCAGTGATTCAATGCAAGGAAATTGGTGGCCCGGCCAATTCGCTACTAAATGTTGATTACAAAATTTGTTAAAAAGCTCTTACAAACAGACTTTCTAAAGTGTTACCCTCGATTATTCAAGAAGATTAAACTTGTTCCGCCCCAAGTAGGACGATTTTTGAGAATTTATTTCTCGAGCGTGACACTCTAGATTATATAAATATTACGAATGAAACTGCTATCTTGCTGAATATTGATCAAGAGAAAGCCTTTGACAGGGTAGATCGAATTTTTTTTTTTAACATGAGTCGTTTTGGATTTGGCCCAAATTTCCAGCGGTGGATTTCTACATTATATTGTCAAGCTGTTTACCTTACTTCACAAATACGCGACAGGTACAGGGACTAAATTAAATATGGCAAAGACAGAAGCCATGAGGTTAGGAGCTTGGTGCTCACGTCCGGACACTTCTTATGGCCTGACGTGGGTGTCAAGAATGCGAAACTTGGGTGTCTGGTATAGAAATGGTACACTGCAAATGTGGAACCAGATAACTGGTTACCACGACGTCTTTCCAAGCTAGATTAAAATTTGAACCTGTGGAAGGGTGTGGGGTGTTTTCACTCCCACCCTATCGGCCCTACTCAATACTAGGTTTTTAGTTAAAGTTAAGACTATTTTCTTTTACCTATGGACTTCTGCTGACGACGAGAATGACATGCGAGCGCGCTTTTTCATTAAGACCATACTTTATGATATATGGGATTTTCAAAAGGCAACTTTTCACAATGGCACCGAGAACTCTCGGGCCACTGTAAGGGACATAAGGAATGACATCACAACATAGTTGCAAATTGATTTCTCCCGAATGACCGAACAGAAATTTTCTGCTTTGTGGTTTCATCCGAATATTTGTGAAATACAACAGTCAAAGCTTGCAACTCTCATAATTTAGCTACTGGCAACTCATTCAATTCCGGAAATGACTAAAATAATCATGTGCAAACCGGAAAGGACTTTCAAGTGGACCAAATGACCGGAAATGAACTTTATAAATAATCCCTTATGGACTAGACTTTCAAGTTAATGTAAACCGTATTATTGTAACCGGAAATGACAAGTTTAACTCAGGATGCCCTTGTAACCGGCTTGGTCGTCAATCTTATTTCTAATTTTTCTTGTGCTTCCGACCTTTCACCTAAGTTAAGCTTATCATCATCGTTTCTCTTCAGAGGCTCCGCTGTTAGGCTAAGCCTATCTATATATATTACACAAACTGTGGTTTCATTGGATTATGCAATTAAAAAATACGTCTTTACTAGAGGTAGGTCATGTTATTTTCAGCTTTCATTCAGGGGCGGGTCAGTCAATTTTGTGCCAAAAGGATGGGGTGGGCCATGTGCTTTTTTATCTGCCACATATCCAGATGCTCAAAATTTGACTTGGGAGCGCTTGAGAGTGCTTGATAAATAACCTTCCCGCTCCCCTCCTCCCTCCCCGCCGACTCCCTTTTCCAATCTGAAATCGAGTCTGATTGGATGTTATCGAATCTCGTTTTGACTATCTAATCTCGTTTTGAAAATCGAATCTCGTTTTGACGATCGAGTCTCGTTTTCGCAATCGAGTCTCGTTAGAAGAAACAAATCACGATCTGGCAAGCGAGTCTCGATTTATACACTTGTATTTCGAGTCTCTATGAAACACCGCTGGTTTCCCAGAAACGGTGAGAGATCCCTTTTCACATTGACAATCGAATCTGATGAAACAACTGGCTTCCCGGAAAAGGTGAGTCATCGCACGTTTTTTCAAGCATGCGGTTGCACTGCTCTTATATCTATCTTTTGGTCGTATGCATTTTTACCATCGGTAGTATCATCTTTATGGACCAAACGTTACATAAAAGAAAGGCTTTTCACAATGAAAGCTCTACAAAGCATGCTCGATTTGGCGATGAAACTGAAAGGTCTACAAATTCCTTGGCGAAAGATTCGCCAACTTCGAAGCCATTTATTTACCTTACACAAACCGAGCAATGTCTTCCTTTAAACCTGGCAAATTCGATAGGTAATATAACCTGCAATTGCGATGTTATAGTGCTAAGTTATCAAGCAGAGTGTAACACGACCATCAACACAACGCCATCTCACGTGACCTACATGTTTGGTTCACGAACTACTTGGAACACAGGACGAAATGCTCTCTACTTTACCGCAATGAACAGAACACCAGGTTACCATTATTACATATTTTTGGATGACGACACAAACTTAATCTTTAGCGAATTTGCTCCGCCAGAAATGAAGACAATTCAACCGTTTAGAAACATCCAAGAATGGCTTTTGGATTACGAACCCGTTGTGGGTGTGCTAGATGTTTTTGGACCTCATGGTGCAAAGTGGACTTTGGAAAGAAGAAAACAATTGTGCGGAATTTATAATACATCGCTGGTTCTTCCTGTGGTGTGGTTCGATGCCATCTTTCAGGCCTTTCATTATAGGGCTATCGCTCACATTTTACCATATAGCACAGAGTATGACAAAGTGTCTTGGTGGTTGTCACAATTGCGCGTCCTTTCCGCTGTTGAACTGGAATTCCGCGGCCAAGCTCTATTGTTTGCAGCTGTGACGGTTGACAACCCTAAACATCGCGACTACCCACGGTCTACGGTGCAATTTGATGCAGCATTTCGAAAATTTATTGATGAAATTCAACACGAAGCACCGACGCCTTATCAAAACCACAGTATCTTCAAGAACTTCAAAGAGAACCCATGGCAATACACTTCAACTTCGTCAACGTACTGTATGAATGTAACCCGTCACCTTCCCATTGTGCCATACGCACATTTTGACCGTTTTGGCTTGAATTGAATTTTAAAAGAACATGGCGTTTTTGGTATTATATTATAACATCGTCGCTTTTATGGTGGTAGTGGATTTGTAAGAGCGACAACATGTCATTCATAGTTGTGTCACAAGGCTAATTTTTAATCAAAAGAGGTTTGCTAAAGCAAAGGCATGCAAAAATTAAAGAAAGATTTAATACCCGACGTTTCTGTGTCGTCATGACGCCATTATCAAGAGTGAAGAAAATTTTACAGAGCGAATATTTAAGTAGGCTAGAGCTAAAATTTACATCGATGGCTAAACAAACTGAGTCAGTTTGCACGTTCAGTTCTGGTTATAGATTGCGTATGAATAGCATCTCTTTAATGAGGCAATCAAATTTGCTGGTGCATTTAGCAAGGACGTGAAACTGTTCTAAAAGACGCTGTGGTATTGGACCATTGTGTTCTTTCTGGTAGTGTTTGTAAATGGAGGACGACTTTCTCTTGTGCCTGTCCACGCGCTAGTGCAGGTGCCAACGCGTATAACCGTATAATGAATATTAAGTAGAAGAATAGGAAATCAGGTGTGACAGTGTCATTTTGCCTGTTTTTGAAGAGGATTTTATAGGTATTTTCATGTATTTTCCAAGTCAGTTTACAGAACTTTAGTTTTATTTTATCCATAGCATGACTTGTTATGCAATACAGTCAGTATGTTGCAGACTTGGGCAGATCGGTGTACATTGACTGTCTAGAATGTTCTGTTTTGGTTTAGTAGCATTGCATGGGAGGTTCAATCACGTAATGGTTGGAATTACATAACCAGTCATCTTTTAGATATTCGTAGGATTGGCTCTCATGTGTGTAGGTGTACGAGTCGTGATTCACGTAGTCGGGCGTTGATAAATCATTGTTTTTAGGATGTGTTGTAATCGTTTTGTAATCATGACTCATTTCCTGTCACAGAAGCAAATGTGTTTAACTGCGTATAAATACAAGTAGTTAGTTTGGTTTCTTTGAGTTAGCGTGGAGCTCAGCACCCCAGAGGGGCTTAACCTCTGGGAAGTTTGTAACTTTGTAACTCATTCCCATCTTTTTGTTTTGCTGTTTTTTGTTTTCTTTATACATTTTTGTTAAATTCGTTTCGCCTGGTCTTTATCTCGTGTACATGTATTTGTTAGATTCGTTTTGTACTTAGTTTTGTGATTGAAATAAACGTTCATATAAGTCCACTCCTTGCATCCAAAGAATTCATTCAGTCGTGTTGCCATCATGTGGCATCCGACTGCTGTGGCGTCCGACCGCTCGCGCCACCCGGTTACACTGGTAACGAAAACTCCTTTCTTTAGGTAACTTAAACTAAAAGTATTTACTCTAAAATGATCTACTAAAAAAAAAATAGTGTATATGATTTCACAGAACGAAAAATTTGATGCTAATGAATCAAACATAATCAAATAATATGATCCAGCTATCAAATACGCCATTGAAAATTCGATTGCCCGACCGTGACTTTAATTAATCATGGCCATTGTTTATTTCTTCATTCATTTATTTGTTCATCATGTTGGAATTTTCGCAACATTATGATGAATATAATATTGTATGGGCAACTGAAAGTTGGTCACTACTGCAGCACCATTCAGCTTTAAGGTCGGGGGGGGACAGGTTCCGCTCATCAGTATGCATTTATGAAAAGAGTATGCACGAAGTGCGACGGCTGATACCGAAAATGCGCGCGAAATATTCACGAACAGGCTCTGTAATGTTTCTGCATCAATAATTACACGTGCAAAGGGCTGTCTGGTAAAATACACTATTTTTCAACGCATTATTGTTCTTTCTGTATGAAGTGTTGACAATAGCCCGTGGATTAAAATTAGCAAAGTTACCATAAATTTTTATTTTTTTGCATTCGTGTTTGCTCGGGAAGCCTTCGGAAGCGTAAAAACAAGCAATTTTGTGTCCAAGAATTCAGCGCGGATAGAGAATTTCATGAGTTGACACTATAGGGTGGTAAACTAGGTGTATTGAAGATTGTCATATGTGACTCAAAAGTTTTAAAAAGGCTTTCAAAGGGAAGATGAGGCTTCAAATTCTAATATGGACAATTTTACTCCTTTAAAAGCTAATAACTTTTAATTAAAGTTGAAATAAAAAAATCGGAGTCAGATATGACACAATAGACGTTCTGACGGATCAGTGAATGGTGAAATCAATTTGCTTCGTGTTCTTCTCGAGGCGCAGACGTGGACACAAAACGACGTTTAAAAAAAATAAGTTTAGTGGCTTACAGCATTGCCACAATGCGCGATCCCTTCGATAAAAAACAATCCTTGCGCACTTCCATTATTCGCCAATATCTCTGTTAAATTTTAGCGAAATCGGCTTTTAAATGTTCACGATATAACATTTTTCAAAGTGACACCCATGCCAAAAAGCAAACTCGGCTTTTGACTCTCTCTTCAGTACGAGAATTTGCAACATGTCAACATCTTGCATTTAATTTGAATCTGTGATATCAACCATAACTTTGTATCACATAGACTATAACGTACTATGTAGGGTACATTTCAAGACATAAAAACAACGAAATGGCCCATTAGTTTCGCTCGTCCCTTTGACCGGCTGCATGTGTGATATATTGCTAAACGGTTTCAAATAAACTGATTTTACGAAACACAACTTAACATATGGTTTTAGGATAAAGTCCATGATTGCACGGATTAGTGGTATATGTTAATTTCAGCAATTTGCGTATAGAGGTTTTGCACGGCAGCAGCCATGTTGCATGGCAGGAACAAAAGATTCTTTTCCCTATGCCGAAAGAATGTTCTTTCTAATGGAAAACATTTCAGTCATTGTTCCTGCCATGCAACATGGCTGCCGTGCAAAACCTCTATTCTCGTTCAAATTCGCATCAAATTTTTCGTTATATGAAATCATACTAAGGCCCAAATCGCACTTGCGGACAACTTTTGAATTGTCCGCGACAATTTGGACAGAAATTGGTATACAAAATTGTCCGAGACAACTTGTCAATTTCGGAGCTAAAATTTGCAAGACAATACGAAAATTGCACATTACGGTATGGAAACAATTTTAAAGGTGTGGAGTACTTCGACTTTCAATCTGAGCATCAAGCCTTTTCAAAGCGCACGTGGCTTTAAATCTCATTAGTATGTATTTTATGCAGTATGAAACTGGCTTGTCATTGAACACCGTCATTGAACACCGCTAAACATGATTCGATTAAAAAATAACGCAAAGCATTTTTTTATTTCTAAGCCTTTTCAAGGGTTTTTCTACTTTTAGTGATTAAATTGTTTTTGCGCATTGCGATTTGCCGTGGTAAATTTGAATAAAAAGAAACGTGCTGCATATTGATTTGTTTTTCTCAAGGAAGAGCACAATGATTAATCAAGAAGGCATTGTTCTGGATTCACGGGTGCGTTGGAATGTATCGGACAAGCGTGTTGTCCTGCCAGGAGGCAGGACTTCGGCTCCTGCTGAAAATTCGGCTGTTTTGTCGAAACTTTATCGACTTGGCAAAAGTAGGTCGCACTTGTCTTTGCGGTGATTTTCCGTTATAATGACGAACGAATTGCACGTGCAACGTGGACCAACTCAGCGGGCGGCGGTGTTTTTTAAGTTTTATTTGTCTGCCGAGTTCGTTTCTCTGAAAAGTGTAGGTCGCACTTGTCTTTGCCAAGTCAGACACTTAAATAAATTGAAATTCGATAAAAATGTACAAAATTGTCCCAAGTGCGATTTGGGCCTAAGCCCCAGGTCGCACTACAGTCAAAAACAAAAATTAGCCCGTGCAAAATGACATAAAAACAAAAACATTTCACAAAAAGCGTGTCCCACCGAAGCGGTTTCTTTTGTTTTCTACGATTTTTGCACGGGCTAATTTTTGTTTTTGACTGTAGTGCGACCAGGCCCTAATATATAAAACATGTTGACAAAAAGAATGTTGATTTTCATGGAAACTTGATTGATTTATTAATCAGTCTTTCGCAATCACTCGCGCATGCATGGTCAACTTTAACTTCAACTTTATTACTTTCATAGACAAATTCGGCTAACGCATTGTTGTACCCAATAGGCCATTTGCACGATGACGTCATATGACTACAACTACCAGAATCCTTAAGTTTTTTCTTTTGTAGTGCAAATTAGGGCTATTGTTATTTAAACCGCACTGGGATTACAAAATTTAAATAAGAAAGGAAAAACGAAATGAATTCTGGTAGTTGTAGTCAAATGACGCCATCGTGCAAATGGCCTATTCAAACCTTCTGGGAAAAACATCCTTTGTTCACAGTATTTCCATATGTAATTTCCATGTCAATGCTTCATTGATATGGAAATATGACGAACAAAGAGTTTTTTATTCTAATCCCAAAAGGTTTGAATTGGGTACAACAATGCGTTAGCCGAATTTGTCTATTTATCTGTTGCTCGAAAAGAAAGAAAAAGGAAATCGTTATCGAATGGAATTCTCGCAAATCCGGCAATAATGTAAGTTCCTTTTACTTGATATGTTTCGTTTCGTCATTTTCCTTTTTCTTAAGTTGTAAATAAATCCAATTCATCCATGAGCTAGATGTCAACTGATATGACTTCACTAACACTTCGCCGCAGGCTACAAACCACTTGAATAGAACGAGAAGCACGCAACCCAATTTATAAGTCGGGAAGCCAGACTAATAACTTTTATAATTCACCACATTGATACACTGCTCAAATATGGTCACAAAGTTATCGATATACGCTATGTCTACATGACGTATATCCAACGATGAAGGTAAATTTCGCATTCTGACAAAAGAACGCAAAAATGACGGACCGGCCTCGATATTGTTTCTTCAAACTGTGCTTTGTTATCAATGTGTTGAATTATAAAACGATTATAGAGCTCAAGCTTGCGTGATATCGCCTAATTTTAGTCTACGGCCTCGTCGGCTAAGAATTAGGCGATATCACGCGCGCTTTCGCACCATAATAGTTAAATACAGCTATTTCAATTTGGGTTGTCGGATGAGAGCTTCAAGCGTACGCAACGAGACCGCAAGGTACTTTGGGATTTTTATGTATACGATAAATTGACCAAAGCAATTTAAAATACCTCGTCCATACAGCGAAGGCAAACATTTATGGTGCTAACATTTACCTCACTCATTGCACTAACAAACGCAAAAACCGCGAACTAAGCTAAGACCAATTTACAACTACCCATAGTTACTTGCGGTCTCGTTGCGTACGCTTAAAGCTCTCATCCGACAACCTAAATTGAAATAGCTGTATATGGATTGAGCTTTACCTGAGGCATCTCATTTCCAAACTTGACATAGGTTTTCTTTTTTTAACACATTTTCTTGTAAAAAGTAAAGTGCTTTTGGAGTCTTTATTTATAGGAAACTTTAGTTTTTCTAGTTATTATTATCTTTACTTCGTTTTCCGCATTTAGGTCAAACTGGAATAAAGGGTGTTACTATCAACTGTAATTTTCAGTTATGAAAACGAATGCTAACATTCAATGCGTTACCTCGGACCTGCACTATGGTCTAGACTTAACAACAAGACTGATAAAGCAATCACCCAACCTTCAGTCTTTCAAGAATGCTATCAGAAAATTAGATATTTCCAGTATTTTAGAGAATGATAGTGACTGTTGTGACCTCTGCCGGTCATGATTTTAACATGCTATATCATTGATTGGAAATCTTACTATAAAGTAAGTATTAGTTTATTTCAGTTTTTTAGTCCAGCGTTTAGATTAGTTTCCCCAATTAGCTTGTCTCATTTTGTGCAGCTTAATACATTTGACACTTGAATAAAGTTATTACTAGTGTATCCAAAAGATAGTAATTGCTGCGGTAAATTTGTTGTAATAATGCTGTTTTATCGCCTCGCTGGTATTACAGAATTTTCTCTTTCGTTTTTTGAGGGAAAACAAAGCAAATGTAACCGGGATGAATTGACGAAAACTCCAGCTGATAAGACTAATTTTGTTTTGTAATTCACGCATCAAGTTCTTGCAATGTCTGTAGAATATTGTTGAGCAAAGGACGCGTTCACCACGAGGAAAGTGTGAAATTTAGGTTTAACTTAATTATTGATAATGAATATGTTGCGTTACTAGCTAGCCGTATCGTATTCGCGTCTCCACGCCCTCAGCTCAGGTTTCGCGTCCCCACGCGCTCAGCTCAGTCTCATCGATCGCTGTCGGAGTGATTTCAAAATAAATTTGTCTTTTATTCCGTACAATCTTCGAAAATCTTTGCTATCCAACGGTCCTATCACCATGCCTCACAGTCCTCGCTCAACTCGCGGTAGTCTTCGACACTTTAGTTCCGATTACGACTGGCACATGTTGGAGCAAAATACTACAAATCTCGCAGCCAACAGCTTGAAGCAGCAAGCGAGGCTATTGTTCGTGGCGCAGTGAATTCTGGCCCAAAATGTGTACGTGGCGCAGTGAATTCTGGCCCAAAATGTGTGCGTGGCGCAGTGAATTCTGGCCCAAAATGTGTGCGTGGCGCAGTGAATTCTGGTAAAAAGCGATCAAATCGAGATTTTTCCTAGCTTATATTTTTTTCTCATATATTTCTCTTAAATCCTGATTATGTTGCTGCTCACTCGCTACGCTCGTTCCGCAGCAATTATTATTATTATTACAAGTGAAACCGGGAAATGTTATAATTGATTTATATATCCCGTAGACTCTGGTCCGAATCTAGTGCATGATACTCATTGATCGTTGAAGTAAAATTCTCGCCGTTCAAGTAAATCCTGAAAATAAACATAGACCTCATGGCCTGCTTTTCAAAAGTGCAACATGTAGTGTTGGGAGGGGTTATACTAAACATATGGAGAGTTTTAGGTGGCAGCGAGTGATCAAAATATGGCAGTAGGGGGATCATTGCTTTTTGCATAAAAAATCGTTAAGTTCCACCGACCACCCTCCCCTCTAAAAAAGGAGCGGTCCCTTAATACACCTTTTGCTGTTCATTACGGCAAAATACGCATTCATTTGCGCCAATCGTCAGACAATAAAACGAATATACATTCATTTGCACGAAGCGACAATCATTTACGCGAAACGTACACTCATTTGGGAATTTTGCATAATTTTTGGCATTCAATAGCATTTTTGGTCATTCAATTGCGCCTTTGGGCATTCAATAGAAAAAATAAACTTTCATCTGCGTGAATATTTATATCATTGGCGCGAAACAAAGATTCAAGTGCGACAATCTAAAGTCAATAAAGTGAATATAACATTTATTTACATTTTTAGCACACTGAGTGACAAACAATAGTGTGAATAGACAATGTAGTTATGTATCTTATAATATGACCGGACGGCCCCGCTGACGCAATCCTACAGACAATAGAATCGCAAGGTGACGTGAGCGGGGCCGGACGGGTTGACGTGAGCCGGTCCGGAAAAAGCCGTCCCGCCTCGCTCGAGTTCAAGCGACCTCGCACTGCACGACTATTCTTGTACTTTCTAGCTGAGCAAAATTCCTCACGAGGCAGTTAGCTCAGCTGTTTCCTCAAGTGTGCGCTGAATTTTTGGTGAGTTTTTCGCCTCGCGAGGTCGTGAGGCAAATATCTTCGTGTTTGATATTTTTTGCCACACGAGACAAATTCCTCATCGTGTGCGGGCGCCGCGAGAATCTGGCTGAGCCAAATTAATCGATTAGCCTGTAAAATTACAACAGGGGGCTTTCTTGTGACGCATGCGCACAAAAGTACGCGGCTTGCTTGCTTTGGCTCCGAAGTGATATCTTGTTGTCAAGTGCCGTGGCTAAATTCGGGGCTAATTCCTTCATTTTCGTTTGCGGGAAAAACTTTAAATCAACACATAGTAAAAGTACAAATCATATTAGTACGTTGGGGATGAAAATACTGGCCCTTTGAGCTTGAGATTGTAATGCTGTTCAACAATTCGAAGAGACAACTCTATGCAAGGACTTATGGATTAATGGCGGATTTGTGGTCTTCAATGGACATTGCCACGTGAACTTTCTACCCAGAATTGATATATGAACTGTCAACGTATCCGTAAAGGTAAGTTTGTTTTATTTAAGTCCCTCTTTAAGAAATCGCGCCAAGGAGAACATGCGAAATCTTTCGGTGAACTTCCTTGCTCTGATGCAAAATGCCAATTTCTCGCCGTCTTGGCAGACCATGATTTCGAAGTCCAGTCGTTGTGCCACAGAGTTTTAAATAAAAATGGCAACAACTATCATTTTGAAATCCGTTTATCTAGCAGAGATCAATCACAAAATGGGGGAACTTTTGTGTTTTCAGCTTTATAGTGAAACACGTTGGTTCTCGTCTTGTTGTTTGTGTAGTTCAACTTCCCTCGTGGCGAATGCCATAACTTCAAATAAATCATACACGGTTTCTAGAACTCTTGTTATCTTGTAATCACTTTTTTCTTTGCAATCGGTAGCAAAATGAAGCCTCAACTCGAATTAACAAATCTACAAAAAATTATTGTTTATTGAATATTAATTAGTTGTTTATTATTCGAAAACCGCTCGTTGTGCCAGAGCAATATATATTGGAAACTAAACTACATTCAATTTGCTTTTAATACATGGTGCTACATTGGCTTGGAAAATGGGGGAAGTTGGAGATTTTTTAGATGTTTTGAGTATAAACTAACTCATTAAACTGTTCCTTAACATAACTTTTGCTATACTTGAAGTCTCTGCATGGGAATTGCCCCTGAAATAGCTTCATTTGGGATTGTTGTCAGTTTGTATGACAAATGAACTAAATTTGAGATTGCCTCAAAAGCAAAACTCATAATATCATGATAATATAGTTTTTTTGGATGTGCATTATATTATTTTTACTGTAATTGTAACATAAACAATAACCACCACTTTCTTAGCTGAAAATAGTTTCAGACCCTCTTGTCACTTTGGCAAGCTTATACACCTATTTCAGAAAAGGTTGTCGCAGCTATAGTCAAGTATACGTGCCATGCACCTTTAGCGTGCTGAAAATAAAAAACAGTTTAGAAATAAAATTTTGAGTAGACATTGCATTACATATTAATTTTTATTATTGTTTTGGGCTCTGACCATTTCATGTTGTAGAATGCCAGACATTTGCCAAAGAACCAGTTATTTCATACCTCCCATGCTCCTTTGTGGTCTAGGGGCATAGACTTAAGTACAACAACCTTTTTTAAATAGTTGTATAGCTATTTAAGAAGTCCTACACACTATGTAACTCAGTAACATAAGCAAAATTACTCCTTAGCTCTCATTACAAATAAGTTAGCACCATCAATATCATGTCCCCAGTCACGCACACACATAAGTGATAGATACGACACAAATTTGTCAAGGTGCTCATATTTGGCAAGTGCTACTATCCCTCCATGTTGTCCATGAGGATGACTTTCAAATAGTGCGATTGACTGTTCAGCTTTACTACAGCAGAGAAGCATTGACTTGTCTGGTGGAGCAATAAGGATTGTACAACAATCCTCAGCAATGGAGCAAATTTCATTCAGCTTGTCTGTGAGAGATGCTTTACAAAAGATCCCTATGTCCTCAACTATTTTAAGGTTATAATTGTCAGTTTTTGTTTGAAGTGCTTCCTGGACATTTAAGTTTGGTTGACTCAGTGGCATGTTCAATGTATTGTAAAGCAAATTTCCCTCTTTCATTGAGTTAGCAAATGAAGCAATAGACCTTAGTAGATTTACTGGTGTTGGGAATGGAAGAGTTCCATCTAAAAACTTCATACCACCAAGGGCTGCAATTATTGTGCAGGCATTGCTGCCTAGCTGTATACCAAATATTGAACATTGTGAAAGTTGTTGAGGCAATAAAAATTCATTGACATATCCAAAATGATTAGTTGTCTGGAGATAGAATTGCTGTTGTGGTGCAGGTACACTAGTTGGTGGTGGGGATACACTTGTTGGTGGTGGGGGTACACTTGATGCTGGCAGAGGTACACTTGGTGGTGACATAGTATTGTTGTTGCTTGTACAAATTCCCCCTGAACATTTGGGACATCTAATAGGTGCATTCTTCGGGTATGAATGACCCTTTCTTGTGTGATGACATTTTTTACACATGGGCTGCTTTCTTGTGCTACATGTGGTAGACTGTTGTGTTACTAGTGCTGGAGGGGCTAGTGGTTGGTGCTGAGGTAAGGGTGGTGGAGGGGGTAGTGGCAGTGCCGATAGTTTCACATTGATGGACTGCAACTGACTCTCCACATCTAAGCTACTTCTGTTTGCTGTTAAGGCATCTAAGTCATCCAAGGCATCTAAGACTTGATCATCATTGCTTGTATCAGTATTAGTAGATGAAATGGGAGTCTCTTTTTCTTTAGGATTCAAGATGGCATCTTGAGCTGTTTGTGACAGAGACCTTGCTCTTTCTTCTAAGAATGTGTGACAAAGGGGACAAAATTGGTGATCATCTAGACAAACCTCATGAAATGAATGCGAGCAGCCCTAAAAAATGTGCCATGGCTGATCCCCACATATGTTACATCCTTGTAGATCACATCTCCTGTCTTCTTTAGGCATAGTATTTCCACAGTATCCCAATGGAAGAACTTTTGAATTAACAGCTTCATTACCAAAAACTCTTGGCAACAGTAGTTTTTTCTTTTTACCTTCATTCCATATCTTTGCCATTCCTGGATTCTTTGAAATCTGTGTAAAAATATCAGCCAGAATAGTAGCACATTTAGCTTTCAGACTTGTCAGGTGGTTTAGTTTGAAGTGTTGTTTATTTGCAGGTGCAAAATGTTCTTTGAAGTTCTTCTGAGAGTGTTTTGATTGAAAGGTTGTCTTGGCTTTCTTGATTATTTGCTCAGCTGTATCACGAGGGTTGGTTTTAGCTCTTATTATGCTATGCGCATTTTCAACGGGATACTCGTCAAATATAACCAGACACGACCTCAGAAGGTTGTATAACTTAGGATGGTGCTTTCCCCAATAGGTGCACATAGCCAGCCAGACCAGCGGAGCTTTATCATAGTGGTGCCGTTCAAGGCAAACAAACATAGTCCAGATCCGTATTATAGCGTTAAAGTATTCTGGAAAGTTATTCATTTTAAAAGTCACAGAGTAGATAGTGAGGACAAGGGGCAAATAATTGTCTAGTAAATTTAACAGTGTCCTGTATTCAGTGTCCTTACAGTAAGAAAACTTGTCTTTGATGCTGTCTCTGATAAAAAGCCATCCTCCATAAACAACCTCTTGCAGAAGACTTATCCGCCATGGCTTTGGGCTTTTGGCCAGCTTACTTTTTGGAAACAGTTGCTTGTAGATGTTTTCAAAAAATAATCGGTAATCATTAAAAACAGTTTCTCTGCCATTTAATGACACATGTAAGGGGCCAATACAGGGAATTATTGAAAGTATTTTTGGCTGATTTACTATACTTTGTGTTTCAGGGATGGAGGTTGAGGCTGTGGCATAGCAATGATCATGAGGAGGCTGTGGAAGTATGGAAGAACCATTTGCATGAGCTGGATTACTGAACTTGGACAAAGTCTCATACACAATTTGACGGCTATAAAATTGTGCCGGCCAATCACCAGGCTGGGGAGTAAGGAATTCTTGAAAATAGTCTGAGAGCTTGGTACCGAGTAGTATGTCAAATGCAGCAGAAAAGTTGTCCCTGCTTTTCAGTGTTAACTGGACAAAGTCAACCAAATGGACATCATCCATTTTTCTCATGGAACTGACTGAGTCATCATTGCTATATACATGTGCTGTTACGCGGTGTCTCTCCATTTCTGGATTTGAAAATGTGGCAGTGATCCAAGCAGGCATGACAGAGGAGTAGGTGTAGGTCAATTTGTACATAGAATTCAAACCAGAGACAGTTTGTACAGATGATTCTATATCAATACCTTTGGGGTCATGATAGCTGCTTACTGGAGAGGAAGGTACTGCATTGATGTTTTTGAAAGCTTTGATAAGAATTGTACACATAGATTTAGCATTGCTCAGTTGTTCTGTAAGTGGTCGTCTGATGGAATGAATTGTAGTGTAGTCATCGATGACTAGCACCAACTGCCACCTCTGTGCAATGGCCTCTGTCACTATTTCATTGATTTTTGTAGATGCTGTTTTTGCCATCTCATTCATCATTAATAGGACAATCACATGACTTTTGGAGGGCATATAGTTTATTTGTGGCCCGAGTAGCATCATTTGCGCCCGAGCGGAGCGAGGGTGCAAATGATGCTACGAGGGGCACAAATAAACTATATGCCCGACAAAAGTCATGTGATTATCATTATTATCAATACACAAGGCCAAGAAAAAATTGTTTAACAGAAACAGAGCCATAAATGTGTTTGCAGCCCGTCAAATTCAATATCGCCCGCCACTCACGCGTGTTTTCTCGAAGGCAGTTTCTTATTTGGCCGCGTATATTGATAATAATTTTGATTTACTTTTGCTACAGGAGGCTCCCATGAGATGCTCTGTTTGCAATCCCTCATTATTTATGTTTGACTGTTTGAGAAATATGTTATGGTCCGTTTGCATCCAGTTGCATACTTGGCTCAAACCATAGCATAGCTTGTAAATTATAGCAACTGTTCTTTTTTTGTTGGATTCCACTCGTTGTTCAGAATGCCTTTCACTTGTCATCGCCGAAAGAATAGTACTAAAGATTGTTTTGGCTCCTGCCTTAGTGCACAACTTTTGAAATTCCTCTGGATCATATATTGGTGATTTTCCTGAACTAGTGAATTCTTGGAAGAGAGTATTTTTTATACATTGTAACTCCTTTGAAATGTCACACCCTGAAAGAAAACAACAACAGAATTAATTGGATTACCAAAATATATTCTGTCTATTTGTCTTCCCACTCTTTCTATAGGTCTTTCTTTGCCTGCCTGCCTCTTTCTGTAGATCTATCTCACTGCCCCACTTTGTCTGTCTGTCTTCCTGTCTGCCTCCTTTCTTACACCTTTATTATACGTTTGTTGTTGTATGTGGGTCGTTTTATGAAACATTGAAAATAAAATTGAGCCTTGAACCATATGTCTGTTTGGCTGATCAATGAAAAGTACTAAAAACGTTTTTGTGGCTCTTTCTTGGTGTTGCAAGGCACCTAGAGCACGAAGACAATCAAACAATAGACAATAACAAAGAAAATGCAGTAAAACAATACTATTGAAAACAAAGAACTCTAGGTTGAAATGTATTAATGCACCTTGCAACACCAAGAAAGAGCCGTTTTTGTTGGTTTTCCGTTTGCCTTAGATAAATTATTTTATATCCTACGTTTGGAAAGCTGAAGCATTTCCTCCTGTACTTCCTCATAAAGCCCAGGCTGGAAAAGCACTCGACCACAAGGTCCCCTTAAAATTTCGCCGAAGCACGTCTCTTCTACCGTCCACGAGTCAAGTGATATCGCGGTGTTTTCTGCTGTCGTTTGGGTAGCTGCCGATTTTCTAGCGAGCTGGGTCGTCGTGGTTCCTACTGGTGCTTTGTCCTTTGCGCGCCTTCCCATTTTAGGGTGCCTGTATTTTCCCACTCGCTAAAATGAAAATTTTGAATATATATTTTTTGCTTTAATGGTAGCACTTTGTGTTTAAATCCAACCAATCGTCATAATACCTACCTGTGAAAACGAAGATTTTCTTTTGAGGGCCATTCTACAGGCACCGCAAATCCGCGCACCGTCGAGGTCAAGTAGGTTACAACTTTCAGGTGGCAATTCCGCAACATAAGAAGCGACTGACCTGCAACTTTTACTGTTAGTGATTTTTTCGCACACTGAACACTTAACCGAATCTCTTTTACATTCAGAAACGAATATTAAAAGAACAGAGAGAATAACTAACAAGTTTAAAGAACCCGCCATTGCTGTGAAATGTTCTGGTAGTCTATGGGGGCCCTGTGGTGAGCCCGCGTGACAGCGGTGTTTGCGCATGCTAATGCAAAAAAGCCCCCTGTTGCAGCAGCCATGTTGCATGGCAGGAACAAAAGATTCTTTTCCCTATGGGAAAGAATGTTCTTTCTAATGCAAAACATTTCAGTCATTGTTCCTGCCATGCAACATGGTTGCCGTGCAAAACCTCTATTCTCGTTCAAATTCGCATCAAATTTTTCGTTATATGAAATCATACTAAGGCCCAAATCGCACTTGCGGACAACTTTTGAATTGTCCGCGACAATTTGGACAGAAATTGGTATACAAAATTGTCCGAGACAACTTGTCAATTTCGGAGCTAAAATTTGCAAGACAATACGAAAATTGCACATTACGGTATGGAAACAATTTTAAAGGTGTGGAGTACTTCGACTTTCAATCTGAGCATCAAGCCTTTTCAAAGCGCACGTGGCTTTAAATCTCATTAGTATGTATTTTATGCAGTATGAAACTGGCTTGTCATTGAACACCGTCATTGAACACCGCTAAACATGATTCGATTAAAAAATAACGCAAAGTATTTTTTTATTTCTAAGCCTTTTCAAGGGTTTTTCTACTTTTAGTGATTAAATTGTTTTTGCGCATTGCGATTTGCCGTGGTAAATTTGAATAAAAAGAAACGTGCTGCATATTGATTTGTTTTTCTCAAGGAAGAGCACAATGATTAATCAAGAAGGCATTGTTCTGGATTCACGGGTGCGTTGGAATGTATCGGACAAGCGTGTTGTCCTGCCAGGAGGCAGGACTTCGGCTCCTGCTGAAAATTCGGCTGTTTTGTCGAAACTTTATCGACTTGGCAAAAGTAGGTCGCACTTGTCTTTGCGGTGATTTTCCGTTATAATGACGAACGAATTGCACGTGCAACGTGGACCAACTCAGCGGGCGGCGGTGTTTTTTAAGTTTTATTTGTCTGCCCAGTTCGTTTCTCTGAAAAGTGTAGGTCGCACTTGTCTTTGCCAAGTCAGACACTTAAATAAATTGAAATTCGATAAAAATGTACAAAATTGTCCCAAGTGCGATTTGGGCCTAAGCCCCAGGTCGCACTACAGTCAAAAACAAAAATTAGCCCGTGCAAAATGACATAAAAACAAAAACATTCCACAAAAAGCGTGTCCCACCGAAGCGGTTTCTTTTGTTTTCTACGATTTTTGCACGGGCTAATTTTTGTTTTTGACTGTAGTGCGACCAGGCCCTAATATATAAAACATGTTGACAAAAAGAATGTTGATTTTCATGGAAACTTGATTGATTTATTAATCAGTCTTTCGCAATCACTCGCGCATGCATGGTCAACTTTAACTTCAACTTTATTACTTTCATAGACAAATTCGGCTAACGCATTGTTGTACCCAATAGGCCATTTGCACGATGACGTCATATGACTACAACTACCAGAATCCTTAAGTTTTTTCTTTTGTAGTGCAAGTTAGGGCTATTGTTATTTAAACCGCACTGGGATTACAAAATTTAAATAAGAAAGGAAAAACGAAATGAATTCTGGTAGTTGTAGTCAAATGACGCCATCGTGCAAATGGCCTATTCAAACCTTCTGGGAAAAACATCCTTTGTTCACAGTATTTCCATATATAATTTCCATGTCAATGCTTCATTGATATGGAAATATGACGAACAAAGAGTTTTTTATTCTAATCCCAAAAGGTTTGAATTGGGTACAACAATGCGTTAGCCGAATTTGTCTATTTATCTGTTGCTCGAAAAGAAAGAAAAAGGAAATCGTTATCGAATGGAATTCTCGCAAATCCGGCAATAATGTAAGTTCCTTTTACTTGATATGTTTCGTTTCGTCATTTTCCTTTTTCTTAAGTTGTAAATAAATCCAATTCATCCATGAGCTAGATGTCAACTGATATGACATCACTAACACTTCGCCGCAGGCTACAAACCACTTGAATAGAACGAGAAGCACGCAACCCAATTTATAAGTCGGGAAGCCAGACTAATAACTTTTATAATTCACCACATTGATACACTGCTCAAATATGGTCACAAAGTTATCGATATACGCTATGTCTACATGACGTATATCCAACGATGAAGGTAAATTTCGCATTCTGACAAAAGAATGCAAAAATGACGGACCGGCCTCGATATTGTTTCTTCAAACTGTGCTTTGTTATCAATGTGTTGAATTATAAAACGATTATAGAGCTCAAGCTTGCGTGATATCGCCTAATTTTAGTCTACGGCCTCGTCGGCTAAGAATTAGGCGATATCACGCGCGCTTTCGCACTATAATAGTTAAATACAGCTATTTCAATTTGGGTTGTCGGATGAGAGCTTCAAGCGTACGCAACGAGACCGCAAGGTACTTTGGGATTTTTATGTATACGATAAATTGACCAAAGCAATTTAAAATACCTCGTCCATACAGCGAAGGCAAACATTTATGGTGCTAACATTTACCTCACTCATTGCACTAACAAACGCAAAAACCGCGAACTAAGCTAAGACCAATTTACAACTACCCATAGTTACTTGCGGTCTCGTTGCGTACGCTTGAAGCTCTCATCCGACAACCTAAATTGAAATAGCTGTATATGGATTGAGCTTTACCTGGGACATCTCATTTCCAAACTTGACATAGGTTTTCTTTTTTTAACACATTTTCTTGTAAAAAGTAAAGTGCTTTTGGAGTCTTTATTTATAGGAAACTTTAGTTTTTCTAGTTATTATCTTTACTTCGTTTTCCGCATTTAGGTCAAACTGGAATAAAGGGTGTTGCCTCTTGTTTACTATAAACCAGACTATCAACTGTAATTTTCAGTTACGAAAACGAATGCTAACATTCAATGCGTTACCTCGGACCTGCACTATGGAATAGACTTAACAACAAGACTGATAAAGCAATCACCCAAACTTCAGTCTTTCAAGAATGCTATCAGAAAATTAGATATTTCCAGTATTTTAGAGAATGATAGTGACTGTTATGTCCTCTGCCGGTCATGATTTTAACATGCTATATCATTGATTGGAAATCTTACTATAAAGTAAGTGTTAGTTTATTTCAGTTTTTTAGTCCAGCTTTTAGATTAGTTTCCCCAATTAGCTTGTCTCATTTTGTGCAGCTTAATACATTTGACACTTTAATAAAGTTATTATTATTATTATTACAAGTGAAACCGGGAGATGTTATAATTAATTTATATATCCCGTAGACTCTGGTCCGAATCTAGTGCATGATACTCACTGATCGTTGAAGTAAAATCCTCGCCGTTCAAGTAAATCCTGAAAATAAACATAGACCACATGGCCTGCTTTTCAAAAGTGCAACATGTAGTGTTGGGAGGGGTCATACTAAACATATGGAGAGTTTTAGGTGGCAGCGAGTGATCAAAATATGGCAGTAGGGGGATCATTGCTTTTTGCATAAAAAATCGTTAAGTTCCACCGACCACCCTCCCCTCTAAAAAAGGAGCGGTCCCTTAATACACCTTTTGCTGTTCATTACGGCAAAATACGCATTCATTTGCGCCAATCGTCAGACAATAAAACGAATATACATTCATTTGCACGAAGCGACAATCATTTACGCGAAACGTACACTCATTTGGGAATTTTGCATAATTTTTGGCATTCAATTGCATTTTTGGTCATTCAATTGCGCCTTTGGGCATTCAATAGAAAAAAATAAACTTTCATCTGCGTGAATATTTATATCATTGGCGCGAAACAAAGATTCAAGTGCGACAATCTAAAGTAAATAGCGTGAATATAACATTTATTTACATTTTTAGCACACTGATTGACAAACAATAGTGTGAATAGACAATGTAGTAATGTATCTTATAATATGACCGGACGGCCCCGCTGACGCAATCCTACAGACAATAGAATCGCAAGGTGACGTGAGCGGGGCCGGACGGGTTGACGTGAGCCGGTCCGGAAAAAGCCGTCCCGCCCCGCTCGAGTTCAAGCGACCTCGCACTGCACGACTATTCTTGTACTTTCTAGTCATATTATAAAGCCTGCCGCACACTTGAGGAAAGTGCTGAGCAAAATTCCTCACGAGGCAGTTAGCTCAGCTGTTTCCTCAAGTGTGCGCTGAATTTTTGGTGAGTTTTTCGCCTCGCGAGGTCGTGAGGCAAATATCTTCGTGTTTGTTATTTTTTGCCACACGAGACAAATTCCTCATCGTGTGCGGGCGCCGCGAGAATCTGGCTGAGCCAAATTAATCGATTAGCCTGTAAAATTACATGGCGAGCTCACGTGATTTCAAGCTCGACATTAAGATGGCAATGAACTGCAAGGCTGATCTGACCACGTAAAAAAGTAAAATTTGCGAGACACCATCACGACAGAAATCGATAAAGTAGGATCGTAACCGTGGTATCGGTGATATTTTTTTATTAACAACCATCTTCCTAAGAACTCATCAAAAACGTTTTGCTAAATGAAATCGGTATTATATGCAATCATTAGTCCGCAAATGATACATGTAGGGCACATCGTTTTCCCTCATGACGCAAACTTTTAAATGTTTTCCAGTTGGAGGATTCCGTGTAATGTAACACGCAGTTTCCTATCCGCTGCGTGTAATTTGTTTTAAAAAATGCAGTAGCGTGTAACAACGTGTTATAAACTGAGTGTACTACACATGCTTTATGCGAATGTATGCTGAAATGCACGCGAGCAGTACTGTATCGCTATGCAAAACAAATACAATTTCTTGTGAGTTATGTTCTGAGCATGTGTAGTCCATACACTGGACACAGTATGACTAAACAAATGCCTTTTTAACTGCTTAAGTTGATAGCACACTGCGAGGATCACATAAATTTTACTCATGTTCAGTTGCATCCACAGTTCAGTCATACAGTGTACATGATTTTCATATATTCATATTCAAATGTTAGGTTATTACAAACTCACAAATGAATGTCTATCCATGTAGCTTGGTACAGTAGCTCAATGAATAGAGCATTGCACTGCTATCGCAAGGTCATGAATTCGATTCCCATTCAAGCCTGATTTTTTTTCAGGTTGCTTTCTCAACTGCCTAAGTTGGTATTACACTGCGAGAATCATTAATGTCACTCATGTTTCATCACTAGTTCACATAGATGACTTTCATAACACAGTTAAACCCGATAACTCGAACCTCCAAGGGAAATTGGAAAGGGTTTGAGTCATCGGGAGTTTGGAACAGAAATTAGGCAAGAAATTAGGCAATAGAGGTTTTGCACGGCAGCCATGTTGCATGGCAGGAACAATAGATTCTTTTCCCTATGGGAAAGAATGTTCTTTCTAATGCAAAACATTTTCATTGTTCTTGCCATGCAACATGGCTGCCGTGCAAAACCTCTATACTGTAAATGGTGTTTGTTTACATGTTTTACGACTCATCGAACGCCCTTCGTTTGATCAGGTTTATTGACCAAGAAAGAGTTAAACTACAGTAGCCATACCCAAAAACAAAGGAAAATAAAGTTTGAACCAAGGATAAACTTGAACCACAACATATATGTTGTGGTGCAATTTTGTCCTTGATGCAAATTTTATTTTCCTTTGTTTTTGGGCATGGAAATCTATGATAATGTACGATGATGAGTTTTAAACAAAGGAAAATAAAATTTGCACCAAGGACAAAATTGCACCACAACATATACACTAATAAACTCAGTGTTCTGGATGGCATCTGTATGCTTTGACTTGACAGATGAGGTTCGAGTTATCAAGGGTATAAACATAAACTAAGAAAATGACATGAAGAGAAAACAAAATCACTTTGAGTTAGTGGGAGGTTCGAGTAGGTTTGGGGTAAAATTACAGTAAATATATCAAGCAAAACCGGGAGAAATCGATTTTGGTTCTAGTTAGCGCAAGGTTCAAGTTACCGAGGGTTTGAGTTATTGGGATTCAACAGTCTTCGTATTCATATATTTCACTATCATCGGGTTATTACAAACTCACAATTGACTATCTATCCTTAGAAAATGGTCACACCCACTCAGCCAATCAGTGCCGAGTATTTGTGTGCTCTATATCCCATAAACTGTCCTAAATTATGTAAAGAGGCGGGGGCTTTGAAACCCAGGGAAATTGTGGGGTAAAATAACTACTCATTAGTAAGCTCTATATAGAACATACTAATGAATTCTTTTGTTTTCCTTTGTTTATAAGCCTAATTAGTATGCTCTATATAGAGCATACTAATGAGAAAATAGAGCATACTAATGAGTGTATAGAGCACACTAATGAATAACAGGCTGCTAATTTAAACAAAAACAACTTGCAGTTATAAAAATGACAATTTTATTTCAAGTTTTCACTTTACATAACTTAAGCAAGAGATTAATCACCAAAATAACAAAACCAAATTCGACTTAACAATTTTTAGGGAAAATTAAACGAAAGACTGGTCTCACCGTGCTTTGGAATTCTGTCTCTTTCTCGTTGCTCAATTTCGTTCACTGTGGTAGGCTTTTGGAAACGTGCATTTTTATCGAATTCATTCCCCAAGCAATCGGATATGTCTACGCTCTCAAAAGCAAGTACATCATGAGTGGCAGAACGGCCTCAAGTTCCTTGAGCTCTGTATACTGGCTCATAGTCGGAGCAAATGAGCCATCAAAACAACAAAGAATAAACAAAGCTCCAAAGAAAGAAAAGCATTGTTATTCGTAAAATTCTACCAACATTACGGCGACATCCAAAACAAAATAACAACGTGATTCCCAAGTGTGAATGACACAATTAAAATACGCTCATAAATACAATCTGCATAAAATATGGTTTCTTCGCGGATGTGACCATTTTCTAAGACAGTTAGACAATGAACGCTCGTGTCCTATGGGATATAGCACCTCTCGCATCAGATAGAAGTGCCACTCGGGCTACGCCCTCGTGGCCTTCTATCTATGCTCGAGGCACTATATCCCATAGAACACTCGCGTTCATTGTCTAACCCTTACATGTGGCCTGGTAGCTCAGTGGATAGAGCATTGCACCTAGCCCTGTATCGCAAGTTCATGGGTTCCAATCCCGCTCAAGCCTCAATTTTTTCAGGTTGCTTTTTCAACTGCTTAAGTTGATAGCACACTGCAAAGGTCAAAGTTCACTCATGTTTCATCCGCAGTTCACATTACAGCTGTATATGATTTTCATATACTCATATTCAAAATTTTTCTGAACACTGTGCTGGAGCATGTACAGTACACATGAAGAGGCCCAAAATATACATGTAAATGTTCAGTATTTACAATAAAAACATAATATAAACCCACAACCAATTCATACATGTATGTAATTTTACAACCAGTATATAAACAATTTTAAGTTAACATACCTTGGAAAGATCAAACAAATTACAATAGGTTTACAACATTTGATGTGTAGACTTTTATGTCCATATGATGTTTCCTGTGATAAATAATTTGATTAATATACGAAGTGAGCATCTTGATTGATACATTTTCCAGGATAAAAAAGGATTAACTATCTCTAGCTGAGGGAAATTTGTGATCCTTGCAGTGTGCTGTCAACTTAAGCAGTTGAAAAAGCAACCTGGAAAAATGAATGGGAATTGAATGGGATTTGAATGGGATTCGAACCCATGACCTTGCGATACTGGTGCAATACTCTATCCACTGAACTATCAAGCCACATGGACAGATGGCCAATTGCGAGTTCGTAATATACCCGATGCTAGATAATATATATGAATGTGAATATATGAAAATCATATATTTGAACTGCGGATAAGATTTCGGGCACTAATGATCTCAGGAATTCAATTAAAGAACATATCAAAACTGCGTCTTTTTCAAAATATAAATCAAGTATCAAGGAGCACTATCTTTCATTATATTGATGATATCGACGCTCTTCGTAATTAGCTTTAACTTAAGATATTGTATCATATTCTCTGTAGTTAGGATTAACTTTCCAAGATTATTTTATTTATTAAGTAATGATCCGCACAAGAAGGATAGCGCTGAACGGCAATGTACGATGGAATGTCAACTTTTTTCATTGTAACAACTAGTGATCTCATTGGCCTAGACTAAAAAACTGCTAAAAAGTTAAGGTTAAAGGTGCATTTTGTTTAATTTTTTAAGGTTTCGAGTAATTTGAGACCCAATCGCACAACGTGCAAGTTTTAAAGGATATTGTCACTGGAAAAGTTGAAAATTTCCATAGTATGTAAAAAACATGTAAATAACATGTAAATCCTCAAAAAGATACTGTAAATGAAAATTTACATGATTTTTACCATTTACATGTTTTGAGAAATCCTGTAAAAAACATGTAAATAATTGAGGTGAAACATGTAAATTATAGAAAAGATCCTGTAAATTTCTCAAACCAGGGACATAAGACCATGTAAATAGCATGTAAATCGAATAAAGGAACCTGTAAATAACATGTAAATCGAATAAGGAAGCCTGTAAATAACATGTAAATTGAATAAGGGAGCCTGTAAATATCATGTAAATCGAATAAGGGAGCCTGTAAATAACATGTGAATCGAATAAGGGAGCCTGTAAATAACATGTAAATCGAATAAGGGAGCCTGTAAATATCATGTAAATCGAATAAGGGAGCCTGTAAATATCATGTAAATCGAATAAGGGAGCCTGTAAATATCATGTAAATCGAATAAGGGAGCCTGTAAATAACATGTAAATCGAATAAGGGAGCCTGTGAATATCATGTAAATCGAATAAGGGAGCCTGTAAATATCATGTAAATCGAATAAGGGAGCCTGTAAATAACATGTAAATCGAATAAGGGAGCCTGTAAATATCATGTAAATCGAATAAGGGAGCCTGTAAATAACATGTAAATCGAATAAGGGAGCCTGTGAATATCATGTAAATCGAATAAGGGATCCTGTTAATATCATGTAAATCGAATAAGGGAGCCTGTGAATATCATGTAAATCGAACGAGGGAACCAAATCGAGCCAGCTCGCTTGTTTACTATCATGTAAATTAATGCGAACATTCATAGGCAAAGTAAACATGCACGACTCATTAAAAAGCTGCTTTTTAATTGTTTTATTATAACTCCCTTGATCCTAATGTTACACCCTTTCTCAACTGTTCAAGATTCTTTGTTTCTGCTTTTCATTATTCCTTTCAAAGAGCTACATGTACACTGTACAGTGTACATTGACTGCAGCTTTGGTATGTTTTCTGCAATAGCTTGGCCATGGGATGCTCTTGCTCTTGAAGCCTGCGAAACAAAACAAAAAACAGCTGCAGTGAGCAAAGTCTGTCTTGTAGTAGTCTGCCTAATGCTAAAGGCAACTGTCCTTTGCGTCCATGTTTTTATCAAAAGAAAAGTGGAAGGCACACAGCAACTGATCTTGCTTTTAATTACTAGACCAGTTTCATCTGGTACAAGTCATGTTAGAACAGACTTCATCAGGGATTTTGAACAAGATTATGTGAGGAACTTATTTTATACACACCATTTACATTTCAACATTACATACAAGTAACATAGACAAGAATTAGAATTATTGTCATTTACAGTAGGTGTTTGAAAGTCTCACATAATCTTGTGACAGCATGTTATCAGATCTTTGAGTGACCACATTTATACTGATTGCAGATTGTAGCTCAGCAAGTGCAGATTTCTCAGCTCAGATTGTAGCTCAGCAAGTGCCAGCATTTTGTCAGATCTTAAATGCCATTTTTGCATAATTATATTCATAGGCTGCAGGTACCTGGCCTATTAATTAAAGGAGAAATGTTAAATTAACCCTTCTGATAAATTTTAAATTCTGCAGTAACATAAGATAATATGAACATCAATAATTTACGGAGATAATTGTATTATGGCCTGAGTGTAACGCCATACGAAGAAAAAAAAACAAAGCTAGCATTGAAAAAGGAGTTAAATACTAATCTTGAAGCAAGGGTCCAACCGACGAACAGGATTAATCTCCTTGCGGGTAGCGCAGTCGGTGGCAGAATATCTCGAAGAAACTGAAAACCACTGGAATGACCACTTGTCAGGTTTTTTTCTGGAGGGACGGGGACGCCAGCGTTTATCCTTTGTAACCTTCCCTGGTGAGAATCTGAAGGATCTTTAAGGATCCTTAAAAATCTGCATGAGGATCTGCGAGGATCTTACTGAGGATCTTAATAAAGATCTTTGAGGATCTTTTAAATTCCTGTAAGATCCTCGATAATCTTGCCAAGATCTTCAAGGATCCTTTAAATTCCTGGCAAAGATCTTCAAGGATCTTTAAAAATCTTCAAAGTTCTTTGCAACATCCTTTAAAGGATCTTATTAAGATCCTTGAAAGATCCTTTTAAATTCTTGAGGATCTTAAAGGATCCTTGCAAAGATCCTCACAAGGATATTTTGCTAGGATCTTTTTAAGATCTTCATCAATTCCTTAAGGATCTTTGTAAAAAAATTCTACAATAAATTGCAGATGAAGAATCTTTGAGGATCTTTCAAAGATCCTGTGAGGATTTTCACCAGGGTTCCTCTCTGCCTTCCCTTCGGCTTGGTACATTCCTTTCTCATCGTCCAAGTTTGAAGCAAGCTCATCTGACGAATATTCGTTGATGGTCAACCAGCCGTACTCGCTTTGACATGTTTCGAAACTAACTTGGTACCTGATTGAAGAGCCACTTTAACTTTTTCGTATCAGTTCATGTAAGGCGTGGTCCATTTGTTGCTGATTTCCTTTCCTCTTACATGTATAGTTCTCCTGGCGACGAATATTTGTCAGATGAATGGGGTTAGTTTCTAGAGAAACTGTGGTGCTGCGTCGGTGGAGCGATGAAACATGAGAATTTAGTTTTATCGACTGAGTCAATAAGGTAAATTGACCACCGTAAAAAGATTCAAATAGCTGACGTTTCGAGCGCTAGCCCTTCGTCGGAGCGAATCCGACGAAGGCTAGCGCTCGAAACGTCAGCTATTTGAATCTTTTTACGGTGGTCAGTTTACCTTATCGACTCAGTCGACTTAGACGATAAAACTAAATTCTTGTGATTTGTCAGATGATTTGTCTCGTGATATGTCAGATGAGCTTGCTTCAAACTCGGACGATGAGAAAAGAATGTACCAAGCTAAAAGGAGGGCAGAGAGGAAGATTACAAAGGATAAATTCCGGCGTCCCCGTCCCGGCAGAAAAACCCCGACAAGTGGTCATTCCAGTGTTTTTCCAGTTTCTTCAAAATATTCTGCCACCAACTCCGCTACCCGCAAGGAGATTAACCCTGTTCTTTGGTTGGGCCCTTGCTTCAAGAAAAGAATTCAACTCCTTTTTCGATACTACCTTTGTTTTTTTTTTCTTCGTTTATGGCGTCACACTCAGGCCATAATCCAATTATCTCCATGAATATTGTTGTTCATATTATCCTATGTTAGTGCAGAATTTAAAATTTATCGGACAGGTTTATTTAACATTTCTCCTTTAATTAATAGGCCAGGTACCTGCAGCCTATGAATAGAATTATGCCAAAATGGCATTAAAGATCTGACAAAATAATGCTGTCATTTGCTGAACTGAAGCTGCAATCTGCAATCAGTATAAATGTGGTCACTCAAAGATCTGATAACATGCTATCACCTGTCTGTGCATAAGATTTTACATTATGAAAAACCTAGTGGAAACTACATGTAAAGCTCGTTTTTACACCATAAAATCCCAGTTATACATGTTGGCCCTGGGCTTATACAAATTTTTAAGAGTTTATACATAACTGTAGGATGGTTAGCACAAAATATTGTGATACAGTACTGTTCAATTATTTCAGTCAGTTTATGTTCTTTACATGCATGTAAAGAATTGTTGTGGAGATGTGGAAGCTTACATCCAGAAGGGGTTATAACTGGGAGAATTTTGTGGGCCTATAACCGGGTGGGCTTATACATGTACATGTAAACAGGATTTTAAGTTTACAATAAATATGAGTATGGAAAATCCAGTGACAAGTAATGGACTTTAAATCAAAGGTTCCCTATTAATGCAGTGATCACAATCCAATTTCTCCGGAGAATATCAATAAAACACAGCCACGAGTTTCTGAGAATGAGGAACTGATAAAAAATCAGTCACCAGGGGACAATGAATAAAATGATGGTCTCTCAATAAACACCTGGTTCAAATTTTTCTGGGTTAACAAGACCAAGTTTAAAACAAAGATCAGGGACATTTAACTAAAGAAAATACACAATGCACCATAAATTTAGGAGCAGTTTATCAGATTTCACCATGAATGCTTGGCAGGGTAAATTAATTATGTCTACATCAAAAGAAAACAACACCAAATTATGTTATTCCATACAGTAGTCAACTAAAACACTGATTTTAGATCAGACCTAAGGATCCCATTTGAATGTTTGGTACTGCAGCAAAATATTAACACATTGTACATGTACATGTACATGTAGGTGCCCATGTCAGTTACTTAGGTACCAAATTACTACCAGGCTCCTGTTAGAAAACAGCCTTAATGTGTATGGACATATACATGTAACATCAATTATTCTCTTACCATAAAAAGCTCTCCTTGAATCTCTTTGAATGATACCATTTCTAACTAGAGAAAAGAAATCACAAAATTAAATACGTTATGTATTTCAAATTGAAAAAATATGTAGCATATACTCCCACATCACTGCTACATTAAATATATTATCCTCAGAGCCACTATTTAATATTATTATACATTGGTGTCACTAGCTCGATTTTGATTGGCTCTAAGCACGCAGCTAATTATTGCTTGCTGTTTCTGTTACGTCATACCTACAGACAATGAATTTTATATATGTAGAAGTGACGTCATACCTACAGACAATAGTTTTATGCATGCAGAAGTGACGTAAGTTGTTTACTTACAAGTTGACTGCTGTGCATTGATCACTTTTTTGTGCGCGCTCTTGTCTTTACAAGTGCAGCTCAGGAATATGCATAATAAAACAATTATTGGATTCAGTTTTCGCATGATAGCGATAATTATCAAGGCCAAAGTTTGTGTTATCTGCCGAAGCCGAAGGCTGAGGCGGATAACACAAACTGAGGCCTTGATAATTATCGCTATCATGCTCAACCTCATCCAATAATTGTTAATTACATGTACCAGTGAATAGATGGGTATGGTCAATGTGAATAATATACATGAACATTGTCTTAAGAATAAAAACTGACTTGAAAATGCAGTTTAAAAAACGAGGATTTTACCATCTTCCCAGCATGCATTGCAAGCAAACTATATTATGAAATGGCGGCAACCTGCAAGCAGCTCATTTTACACAGACGTTGTTGAGGTTGGAGGTCAGTTGGTCATACATGTAGCAGAAATATTTCAAAACAAATGTTAACCTATTTATTCTATTCACCTTTAAAGAATATAATATTTTTCCATTTCGGGTTATGTTTACAGTTTGATTTAAAGTGCCTATGAAATGAATTTTTTTTCTTCGTTTTTCATTAGTTTATTATGTCCAAAGAACGAAAACAATAATCATTTCCCGAGGAAAAGAAAGAAAATCGGTTTTTTAGCCCCTCGAAGATGCGTCACTTCGGTTGAAAAGTGGCTCCAATTTTTGGAGAGCCTGGGGGCGAGTGAGCGTGCGTGATGACGTAAATTACGTAAATAGTATGACACATTGGTTTGTTTACGCTATAATTCCCTTGGAATCCTTTAGCGTGATGGTCATTTTGCCAACGTTTTTGGCTGTACAAATGTCAGACAGCGCCTAATTTGTTTCTTTACAGTCCTCTGAAGGTGAAGAGGATCAGTTTCGGATCACTCTTGATCAACTGAAATGATCGTGTCTGGATCGTGTCCACTGTAGTTTTGCCGTAGCGAGACGAACCGACTGTGCCGCTTGAGCGAAGGAAGTGAACATGAAGAAGACGGACTTTGATCATTTAGATTATTGAACGTGAAAGGTATACATTTCAGTAGCACAGCGTCTCAGTGGTTCGCCAGTTGAGTTGTAAGCTTATTGAACGCAGAGGCGTTTTTGTTATTTCTTTTTAGTGGCTCGTTGACTAGCGTTTATCGAACGCGAACGATATATTTGTAGTACAAACAATCATGATATTAGCGCATTAGCGACTCGGCCGGTCTTCTCTGAAGTTCATTGATCGCGCGTGGAGGTTATGAACTTATTTTATCGGCTTGGCAATTCGCTCGTCTACTTAAAGTTCTTTTTTCAATGCGAAGGATATGTCTTGGCGGCTTGCTAGTTGAAAGTTTCTAAATTATACTGATATGTTATGCATATCCGAGGTGGTGTTTTTCAGGCGGCTTGCTGAATTGAATGTGAATGGTGTATTTTTAGCGGTAAGGTGCCTTGATAGCGTATTTTTTTATTTATTTATTCAAAATGTTTGAACTCAAGGATATACGTAATAATTATGCTTCTTAGTTCAGTGTCTTGCCAGCGATTGATCGTTTCTGGAAATTTTAACCACTTGGCGGCTTGCAAGTGAGTTCAAAGTATCGTGTTTACATTTATGTCTGATTTATATTTCATTGTATAAAAATTGATCTGATCGAACACGCAATGATTCAGCGATGTATTTTGTTTCGAATAGCATTTGTACGTGTAGATTTTTGATAGATGTTCCGTAGAATAGACGCCTTCCAGTGAACACTTGCGTCGCTGCACTTTGAATTTTATAATTCGGAATACCGTATAAACATTTATATTACTCGCCAGTCAGTGCCGATCGAGTCAGTATATTTTTGTAGGCCTCACTGACTTCGACGGCTCTCCAGTCGAGCCGAGGCTTGAAGGAAGTTCCAAACAGGATATGGATTGGAAAAATTATGCTTGATTAAACGGCCTCACCGGCCGGAATGTTATTTTCTTTTGCAAAATAATATTAATCTTAACAATAAGCGCTTTCATTGAAAACAACATCGCTTGACGTACCCTTTCCGATGTCGACGAACAAATTTCGTGTATTTCGCCGGCTTATTTTCCTCTGGAGCAAAATAAAGCTTTGTTACACCCTCTGTCGTAAGTTTGAGGCCGCTCGCCACATAATATTGGTCCACCTCTAGCGACGTCTCTTGTCAGCTCTCTTGTTCTCTATATTCCCGCAGCAGTTTGTACAACTATTTACGTCACAGTGTAATATGACACTGGTTTTGGCCGCGCACAAATTGGAGCCACTTTTTAGCGCCAACAACCTAACTTTGAGACCATAAAAAAAGCATTTCGCATCGTCCCTAACACTTTAAACCTTTTATTCCAAGGTCTAAAAAGGTGAAACTTTCGATACATCAAAAAATAAATTTCATTTCATAGGCACTTTAAGGTTGCTTAAATTCCCAGAGGGGCCAAAATCCTCGATCGGCTTCGCATGTTAGACACTTGAAATCTCTTCACAGATTCATGGAATCAATAAACCTTCTTGCCATTTCAAAACAATGCCGGCCTTTAATTAGAAGAAATATCTGTATATTATATTTGCTTGCCTTCAGTTTGACTTATTGAATCTAACACCGGTGAACAGAGCTGGTGAAATAATTCCCGCTAATAAAAATATAAAACAACAGCTACTCAGCTCATCTAATCGGCATGCAACTGACCTGCTGCGTTTGTTTACGGTTATGTTGTTTTTAGTTCAAAATTGACCTTTGCTTTTCTCACAATTCTGAATTTTGTATGGTATGAGCATTAATCATTCAGTTTTATTTCATCTTACTGTAGATTTTGCTGTGACCAACATAAAACTCTAATCAGAAGTCATTCACAGGAATTTTACCCAAAGCATGCTGGAATGACGGTATAATATCCTCCTTATAGTGTACATGTACCTTTTAGTTTCAAGACAGAACAATGTACAGCTCTTATATAAATATTATTTTGCTTTTGTCTTGGTGCATATTCACACTCTAAAATACTACGAACAACAATACAAATGATAATAGTGTAAAGAGAATTTCTGTGAACCCAAAATTGCCTAGCTTGCACTTTATACTGATACTTAAATTTTCAAGTTACACTGTTATGTAAACCTACACCACTGTACATGTGTTAGAAAAACACCCTCATCTCTCTCCACAGTTACATGTACATCTGGTTATTTATTACTCAGCATGTGTTGCTTTTAACTGATTAGAATATTTGATTTCACATTGGGAGCTTCAAAAGAATGATGCAATCCATTCACAATTACAGTGTATGAACATTATTTTAGAATGTGCAGAAAGAGGTAACCAATATTTTTTAACTTTAATACTCCATAGTACAATGTACAAAGTGTCAATCCCACTCATCAAGACCAACAGGGTTTTTTATGTAAGGTTACTGTCTTTAAGTGATCAACCAAGTTACAATCTTGGATGTTATACTGTCTGGAGTCCAAAATCTAAAGTAGCTATATTAATAATGACTTTTATATATTACACAACATAGCATTTGACAGCACAAATAAGCAACAGAACAAGTCAAATACGCCGTGTTATTACACTTGTCTGACCATAGGCTAACAACAACAAACAGCAACAACTTTATTTGTACTCCACATTGATTTACATTAAATAAAAACTACTGTTAAATATAGAGAGAGTACAGGCTGCTCATAAAGAAAAAGGGAAAACATTAAAAAAAAAAATTCAAAAAATTAGATGTGGGAAAGATGATTGTTGTAGTAATGATAGGTGAACTATATAAAAAACAACATGTACATGTACAACAAACAATTTAATCAGTGGAAAGTTGTGTAATGGGGCTGGGCATTTTTACTCGTCAGTTTTTATTTTTTCTCACCTGATTTGTAAAAATACAAAGCTGCATTACACATCTTTTCGCTGAATTATAACCTCTATTGATACTGACCAGTCACAATACAATCTGCATATTTAAGCTTAATTTATACTTAAAGGGAGGGTTTCATGGTTCAGCGCATGTGCAAGCTATGATGTAACCCATTTAACTTCATTGTTTACACCAATCAGAAGTGAATAGATACATGTAACTCTGGCGGGAAATTTGCCCATGAAAATGCCACAGTCAGTCAGCTGATTGAATGGATGATTACACATACATACTGTACCCATGTGAGCCATGAAAGCCACCAGAACCTAGAATAAATCCTTCCGGTCAAAAGTTTTATTCAGTGTTGACTTTGTCGGTGTAATCCATTGAAATTTTCTGTGAATTTTGGTCATCCTTCACTTTGTTTGGACTAATTATAGTATGTCATTATTGAAGTAAATGTGAGTGTTTTTTTTAACGGATAAAATTGGTAAGAAGGCAAATAAAGCATTTTAATCTGTGTACATTCGCCGAACCGTGAAACCATCCCTTTAATGCTGTTGTTTTAAAGACTTAATATTTCTCAGTTGTGGCAGTTTAAAGTGAAATATATCCCACCATTTTTGTGAAACTAAACTGATTTGAGTATTTACATGTAGCTTTCGAAAATCAATTGAATTTAAACAAACATTGTCACATTGAGTTAAGCTTAACTTACATCTGCTTACATGTAGATTCATGCCAGAAATGCACGCATGGTTGACAGTACAAATCAAATCGAAACGCTCCCCAGCGGTAAAAACATACCTGCAAAGATGCGTGGGTTCTTCTTCATTCTTTTAAGGCGTTTTGTATTGATATTTCCACTGAATAAAGCCGTTTTAAGGCCCGAAGCCTCGCCTGAACTCAAACTCGACCGTTAAAAATATTTCGCCTTCGCCGCCTTCGGGTCAGCGGCCTTCATTATTCCGGGGTAGATGCGTCATTTATAGGGACATAGATTGTACCCTTTCATACGCCCGAGTTGCATGTATTACCGGAAAGATTTTGGAGAATTTATAACCTCTCCGTTTCCAAGGAGTCACTGAGGAGAATCCAGCTTCTGCTTATGTTATTTCGCTCCTAGAATAACTGAAAAATTTATTGTTATATTTCCCCAGGATCCTCATAAAGAGTAAAACATTTTCAGGTGCTCACGGGATACCCATTTACTCAATCCACTGAAACTGAACATCTGGAATAGACTACGCAACTTTTACGAATCTTTCTTTGAAATTTCAATTTGGACTATTTGATTATATCATTTTTTACTTTATCAATGCTGGAACAATTTCAATAAGGGGACCGGACTTGTTTTACATGAGAGTTCTGACGCGTGTCACGCGTAACGCATCACATGCGCGACATCATTTTCAAGGAAATTCTTCGTACTTTTATCATATTTCGGCAAGCTTTTCTACCAATACCGAACGCTAAGTAATCTTGACGTTGGCTCTGTCTGTTGTTGCATTTCCCGAATGCTGCCGGCAATCAACAATATACCCGAGTGCACGCTCTTGAAAAGCGCTTCTTTTACAGGGATTTATCGAGTGAGGTGCGGGATTGTGGAAAATTGGTTCTATTCTTTTCAATTCTTTTTAGAACGAGGCATTGAGACAATGAGCTCTATTCTTATTCAATGAGATGCAAATTAGTATATTCCAATTTTCTGCAATGCCGCACCTTGGAGGATTTATCAGTCTCGCTATTTTCATTTACACGACTTTTAAAGGGTTACATGATTGTTACACTGGTGTCTAGAGTCTCCCTTTTTCAATGACATGGTGTTTGATAGTAAAGAAGGGTCATCATCGGTGAAATTTGTAAGTTTCGATGAAATCCGATGGTATGGTGGAAGTTCTATGTAATTTATCGGTGTTCATGTATTTCACAGCCTCCTATTCCCATTTACCTTCAATAACACGGTGCCGGTGGATTTCAGTAGGGACTTTAAGCACCGGGAACCGGAACGGCAACGGCGACGCGAAAACTGTCAGGGAAAACCCAAATGACGCATTGCGCATGTTTGGCGGGAAATATCTAGACGTTCTCTTCCCGGGCCCGACGTCAGATAGCAAGGTTTGCCGTCGTGTGAAAACGTGAGTATATATTCCTCATCTTTCTTTGGTTTTATCCAGTCTGTTTTGATATAATACACTTAATGTTGTTTAAGAAGACTATACAGAAATAGGAAACCATATTTATTGCTTCATTTAGGTCAATTTGGTGCTTCTGTACGCATTTTGAGAAAGAGGTGGTAATTCACTACAACTTGTAAACTTAGAACTACGTTTCTTTGCTCAAATTTATTAAAATTAACGCAGTGGCGTACGGCACCCGTACGCGGACTTCGATTTGCTATTCGTACGGAGTCCAAAGCTTTCGACAATTTTCGAGGTTATTCTTCACTTTTGGTGGTCCACAATATTAAATGTTCGTTTAGTTTTACGAAGCGCTTCTGGTAAGCGATGTTGATTTGGCTCAGACTAATCAGTTGCGAGCGAGCGACTCATTTCGTGACACTTAAGAAATTTTTCGCGTCAAAGAATACTCCCGTACGGCCAACTTCGATTTGCTATTCGTACAGAAGTCCAAAACTTTCGAAAATTTTCCATGTTATTCTTCACTTTTGCCGATCCATAATATTGTACGTTTGTTTATATTCACGAAGCGCTTCTTGTGAGCGATGTTTATTCAGCTACGCGAAGGAATTTCGTTTATGTGACATCGCCATGTACTCCCGTACGCTATAAACTTGTTATTGTTATTCATACGGGGATCTTGTAATTGGGTTTTTTGTTTCCAACGCTTCTTCCATTGAGACTACCTTTCCTTGCTCACAAGTTGTTTAGATAACAGAGAAGAACTGGTATGTATGTCCAGATATATTATAACAATTTGAATTAATTTTTTGACACTTAACTTGTTAGATGTCCCAGACACTCAAATTATTGATAATGAAACATATAATAATAAAAAGAATCGAAAAGAATCACTCACGTACGGCAAAAGGTGATCTTCATTGTGGATCAACAAAAGTGAAGAATAACATCGAAAATTGTCGAAAGTTTTCGGACTCCCGTACGAATAGCAAATCGAAGTTGGCCGTACGGGAGTATTCTTTGGGGTTAAGTGTCACGAAATGAGTCGCTCGCTCGCAAATTAGTCTGAGCCAGATCAACATCGCTTACCAGAAGCGCTTCGTAAAACTAAACGAGCATTTAATATTGTGGATCAACAAAAGTGAAGAATAACATCGAAAATTGTCGAAAGTTTTGGACTCCCGTACGAATCGTCCTCAAGAACATCGAAGTCAAAACAGTCGTAAGAATCGTACGGCAGGTCAAGTTTATTGGACGTGTTCAAATCGTACAAGAGCATATACTGCCCGTCGTTGATTATTTTCTTGACACGGCTTATGAGAAGCATTTCCCTAACCTCATTTAGCGAGCACATTTCGGAAAAGAGCCGCCTCTACCGAGCTGCACATTTGGCAAACGTTGCGGTTCTGTAGCTGGTTTATTTGTATAAACTTCGCGCCAAGACCGCGTTCTCTGCCCAGTCTTTTCTCGGTTTCGACGTCGCCGTTGCCGTTCCGGTTCCCGGTGCTTAAAGTCCCTAGTGTTTCAACGGCACCTGTATTTTAGAGTGAGTTTTTAGAATCTTCATAACACGAGTCGTTAGAGGAAACTTAAAACAGTCAACGAATAATTGTAAAAGAGTGAATTAGGGGAAACTGACTTTAGTTCTTAAGTTATCGAGAAGTTCGATACTGATACTCTCACTGTACACAGTTTCAATACTGAGCCCTCCTTTTCTCACTTACATAAATCATTATTTAGTGACTATTTACGGTACATTTACATGATCCATTGAAACATGTAAATTAAATTTACAGGGTTCTCGAATCCCCCTTCAGTCTGGTAAACCATTTACATGATATTTACAGGATGTTTCCGGAAAATTTACATGTCTTGTATACTGTAAATCTACCGAAAACAATTTACATGTTATTTACATGTTCGGCAAATTATAGCCTTAGAAAATGACACTGTAAATAGGACAATCACATGACTTTTGGAGGGCATATAGTTTATTTGTGGCCCGAGTAGCATCATTTGCGCCCGAGCGGAGCGAGGGTGCAAATGATGCTACGAGGGACACAAATAAACTATATGCCCGACAAAAGTCGTGTGATTATCATTATTATCAATACACAAGGCCAAATCGTACAAATTCATTTAATAAAAAAAAAATGTTTAACAGAAACAGGGCCGTAAATGTGTTTGCAGCCCGTCAAATTCAATATCGCCCGCCACTCACGCGTGTTTTCTCGAAGGCAGCTTCTTATTTGGCCGCGTATATTGATAATAATGGCAATTTACAGTACATTTACATGATCCATTGAAACATGTAAATTTCTTGTAAATTTTAATTTACAAAGCATTAACATGTAAATTATAATTTACAAATCATGTAAATCCAAATTTACATTTTGTAAATTGGATTTACATGACTTGTAAATTTTCAACTTTTCCAGTGTGTATTTGGAGAACTTCATCAAAGATTAGAAGCAAATTAGCTATTGTCTTCTGCTATTCTGATTGGTTAAGCACGAACATTTCCTAAAATTTATTTGACGCAAATGGATTTTCTTTATTTTTATAATGAAATATAATTATGAACCATCCGCTTTTCCTCTATTCTTGAAACCAAAGATATTCTATGTGGGAAAGAGCCAATGCCGCAGAACAATGAAGTTTGCTATAGTTTTTATGTGGAGCATTACTTTTAAATACGTTATGTTTGTGTGCATGTTAGTGTTATATTTGTGTGTAGTTAGTATATGTAGTTAGTGTATAATGTTATTATTTACTCCTGATGTGCAGTTAAAAAAGCAACCCGAAAAAGTTCAGGCTTGAACGGGATTCGAACCCTTGCGATATCGGTGCAATGCTCTATCCACTGAGCTATCAAGCCACATGGATAGTTGGTCAATATTATTTACCAACATAAATTATTATTTTTCTGCAAAGGGCTTGTACAGTTTGCAATTTGATTGCCTTTCTACAGCTACCCAAGGTTTGTCTGAGAATACTTAAGCACCTACTGTACATTTAAGCATTTTCTTTTTTCGAAGGAGTACACATGTAAGTAAGTACAGTGTAAGTAAGTAAGGAAGGAAGGAAGTGCCTTACTGCAGAGCACAAGGGTGAGAAAAATAGAATATCTTTACATTCCCAATATTGTTCAATCATGTAACTGACAATGACAAATGGCTCAGTAAAAATATGTCGTGCAAAATGAAAACTGTGGTTCTCTTCCTACAAAGTACCTTTTACAGTTTTAGATATTTCTACAGATCTCTACATGTAGCATCCTTTGAATTGGTTTAAATTAATTTTGAGTCAAATTTAGTAATAATAATGGAGATCCAGGATTGTGGATTTTAATCTGATATGATGCCATCATAATCATCTATCTTAAAGTATAAAATCATATAATTTTAATACAAATCTTTATACCATCCAAGTTTCATTATCACAGCTTTTATACTATATTGATACTGCATGGGAGAGGAGAGAATCCCCCAACGCACAGTCCAAAAAGAGTGACCCGAAAAAGCTGACTCTCGGTATGTGGACCACCTCATGGACATGGACAGTCCACAGGCACTGTATTATTTAGCAGGGCAAAAAAAGAAAATATAACAAAAATATAGACTACATGCAATTTAAAGGGAAGGTTTCACGGTTCGGCGCATGTGCAAGCTATGACGTAACCCATTTAATTTCATTGTTTGGAACAATCGGAGGCGAGTAGATAACTCTGGCGGGAAATTTGCCCGTGAAAATGTTGCGGTCAGACCAAGCTATCATCTGGCCTTGTAACTCAGTGGTAGAGCGTTTGCACCTAAATCACAAAGGTCACAGGTTTTGGCTAAACTGCAGAATACCTGATCATTTATTTCCATCTTATTGAATAGAATGGATCCTTTTGTTTTCATACGCCTTGTTCCATAAAACGTTTAGGGATATGTGGATATGTGAATATGTGGCTGGGTACAGTACTCTAAAAGCGCTCCTGGATTTCAAACCAGCCCAGGCTTCTAATTGCAACCCTTTCAATTGCTGCATAACTGCGATGATCACATTTTTTTTTTCATTCTTTCTCTGCAATTCATATGAATTTATTTTCATATACACATTATCATACTCATCACTTCATGGCCTTGTCATGGGTCAAGCCCAAATCATACCGTTTAGAAGAACGTGGGACACCTTAAGGTGGATTTCCACTGTCGCGTAAAAATTTACGTACGTAAAACGTGCGTTAAAAAAACTTACGTTACCAATTTCCACTGTTGCGTAAAAAATAATAAAAAACGTTTCCGTTTTACGTACGTTAAACGTACGTAAAAACCTGCCATCCTGAAATTTTGGCGCGAAAAGGTTATTTGCCGCTAAAGTAATGGCCGCCGTTATAAACAAGCGGTTCTTTCTCCTGTTGTACCTTAGACAGAGACGAAAAAGACGACAAAAATATCGGAAAAGATTTCGGATCAGAGAGCTATTTCAAAATCGGTTTCAAGTGGGGGAATACCACACTCTAGTGCAAGAAATGCGCGAAAATGACCACGAGTCATTTTATAAATACTTCCGGATGACACCTGAAAGATTTGACCACCTTCTTTCTCTTGTGGGACCGATGCTGTCTAAGAAATCCTTGTATCGTGAGCCAATCAGTCCCGGTGAACGTCTCGCTGTTACTCTTCGATTTCTAGCTACTGGTGATTCCTTACAGACGATATCATTTAGCTACCGCCTTGGCCATACAACCGTGAGTAGAATAATTCCTGAGGTGTGCGATGCATTGTGGATTGCACTACAGGAATATGTAAAGCAGATAAAACAAAATGGCGTCTACATGGAGTTGGTGTCATGTGACAAAATCCGAAATTGCCATTGGTTAAATCGCCGCGTAAACGCAGACATCCGCGAAAAAGTTGAACCCAGTTCAACTTTTCCGAAAACGCTCGCGAGGGCTACGTGCCTTTACGTGCGTATAACGTACGTAAAAACCTAGAAAAAAACGCGGCACTGGAAATTGGACAACGTAAAGTCAACGCACGTAGTTACGCGCGTAAAATTTCATTTTTACGTACGTTAAAAATTTTTACGTACGTTAACGTGCGTAGGCAAAAACGCGACAGTGGAAATCCACCTTTATTGAGACTTAGAACGTAATGTCGACACTTAGAATTTTATTTTCAATAAATATTTAAGTGTAAAAAAGAAAATCTAAAATCCCCACTCAGGATTGAACCCGTGACCTCAGCTAGGCCTAGGCTTAGATAGCCTACCGTACCACTGTACCACCTAGCTTCTCAGGTTGCTTAGTCCTTAACTATATAAACTGCTATCCCTATTATAAACCTCAACTGAAAGCTAACCAGTTACTCTGTTATATAAGTCTCAATAAGGTGTCCGACGTCCTTCTGGACGGTATGATTTGGGCTTGACCGTGGTACAGCGTTTGCACCCAAATCACAAAGGTCATGGGTTCGAATTACGTCGAGGTCTGAATTAAACTTTGTTCAGCCTCAAATTGCAACTCCTTATTAAAGTTGCTGCATTACTGTAATGATCACATTCTTTTTCATTCTTAATTCTTCGCACTTCATATACATTTATTTTAATATAAGCATTATAATAAGAGTAAAAATATTTGCCACAAACTTCCAATCACATACACTGTACATGCTTACATCAGTTGCTGTAAATTGTACAGAAAACTAATGTCCATTGTCGACACTACTGGTGTCAGCACTACAGTATATTGCAATACACCTGACACACACAAAACTTAATTTTTGAATCTTGAATAGCTTTGAATAGTTAATAGCTTTGGCTGTATTGCCAAAACCCCATTTGAGTTTCCGATACTGTCGAAGTAAATTCAGTGCTTAGGAAAAGTTACACCACAATACAAGATGTATAAAGGAAAAACGACTCTCAGGAACGACTGCATAAAATATGGGATGCAGTGAATTATTCAGCCCCGGCTACTCGTTCTAACATTTGTTATATAACATGTCTTGGTTCAACAATGTTAGGACGTGTAGCTGGCATGTTAGATGATGTTTGACTCACATTTTTTGTCAGAAGAATCACAGGCAGCCCGAGAGTAGTGTGCGAGAACATCATATTACAGATTCGAAGCGGGTACATACAGGTGTACTGTACAGTATGTGGACCCTGGTCCGGCACTAAACAACATAATTTCGTATATCTCACCTGAATCGACACTTCATGAGCCCAAATTTTGCCTGTAAATAGCTTTTACGGTTCCCTATTACATCTGAACCTAAAACTACTTTTCAAATACTTATCTCGTAATTCGAAAAATAGTGGTCTTGCTCGCGGGCCCTTGGACCGCCTAAATGCATGGTTCAATTCCTACAGTTACCATCCCCACCTCCCCCCCCCCCCGGGCACACCCCCGTGGATTTACCATTTTTTCTTCACTTGGCGTCCTATTCCCCACCATTTGCCCACCCCCGGGCACAAAGAAAGAGGTAATTCCCCACCCCCGGGACACTCAACAGCAGGCTGCACCGTTTCTCAAGAAGACAGAAATATTTATCATATGAATACACCGTTTACAAAATATACATGGACTGGACTAGACTCGTATGGCTACAAAGATTTGGAAGCATCTCTCCCATTGTTTTTCTTCCTTGCTCGCGTTTCTTTGGCTTTCATCGCTTCTCTCTTGCGGTTGTTTCGTGTACTGAGGATGTGTTCTTCCCAACTAGGCTCTTGCCGATTGTGCTAGCATAATTTTTGGCATAATCTGAGGAATTGAGCATAATTTTTGCCCTTTTTCCAAAAGTAACACTGCTAGCATAATCCGTATATTTTCTTGTCTTAATAGCACAATTTTAGAATAATTCAAGAAAACGAAGATCTCAGCTACTAAAAACGATAGATTATTATTAACAGTTGCTTCCACTCCTATTTTTCGATTTTTTTTTTACTTGTGTTGAGATACCGCGGGAGTTCGATGAAACGGAACCGGAAGTCTGTGTCTCGGTCCCAGACTCCTTAGTCTTTCTCCCAGTGCTCGTTTCAAAATGGCGGCCGCCACGCCAAACCAGTCAAGTGCAGTGAACTTACATCCAGATAGTTTACAAGGTAGCGAGAACAGAGAGGATAGACAACTTGCCCGGGATAGACGCCTCGAATCCACCACTGGAAAATACAAGAGGAGGGGGACGAGAATAATTTTTTAAAAAAGTAGCATAATTTTGAAAAGCGAGCATAATTTGAGCATAATTTGGGCAAAAAAACGAGCACTGCTAGTTATGCCACTTTTACTAGCACAATCGGCAAATGCCTATTCCCAACACTTCACCTTAGCAAGGTTTCTCGTCCTATCATCGGTTAGTTCTTCGCTTGTCACTGATTAATGTAATCGGCGGTAACGCTCTAACAGCTCCACCCTGCTGGCGAGGTTACCAAATTGTTTTCTTCCAGCCAATTACTAACAAATTGTAAGGATTTCCCAGCAAAGAAGTCCGTTTATTGAGTCATGTCGTCCCGCGGCCATGTGCTTCGACGAAATTGTCGGCCAATAATTCCTTGCGCACCTAGATTATCTCCACCCCCTATCCCCGGAACAACACTACTTGCAAAATTCCCCACCCCCGGGCCACAGAGGCCGACTTTGTCCCGGGGGTTGCCCGGGGGGGAGGATGGTAACTGTAGGAATTGAACCATGCAAAAGCGTTACTAAAAATATTGTTTTCGACTAAATAACAAAAATATTCATTGTAGTTAATAATTACATTTAACTTCCAGGTCAACTTTAGGCGAAAAATTGTCAATAAGCACACTTAAATTTCCCAAGCGACGTTAGTGCCGGACCAGGGGCCACCAAGCGAGAGTTGTTGACATTTTTCAAAGGACGATGAAAAAAGGAATTTCGCGCCTTTGGCAAGAGCTGGAAAACCAAAAGTAGCTCATCTTAAAGAAAACTTATCGATAAATCATCGGACATTTTTTTTGTCGTATTTTATTTACCGAAGAAAAATTACATCATGTTCGTGCAAGTGCCGGTCCAGGGTCCTGCCGGTCCAAGGTCCACCACAGGGAGCCCACACAAACTGTGTGACCGTTGTTCGTATTTTTAAATTTAGAGGAAATGTATGGGAATATCGAAAAGGTTCACTTATCGTAATATTCTGCGATGAATATTCATATATAAGATCAAAATAAAGGTATTTTTACGTGAAATTTTGTGTGTTGTCGTTCTTGTAGCTGAAAACGGCGAATTTAAGCGATTTGAAGAGTCTCGGGTAAACGTCCGATGCAAAACCCTTCAAATCGCTTAAATTCGCCGTTTTCAGCTACAAGAACGACAACACACAACATTTCAGAATATTACGGTAAGTGAACCTTTTCGATATTCCCATACATTTCCTCTAAATTTAAAAATACGAATAACGGTCACACAGTTTGTGTGGGCTCCATGTGGGTCCACATACTGTAGCAATAATACGTAATGAGCTAAGCGATAGAAAAATCGAAAATATTACACAATAAATGTTTCTTACCTTTAATTTATTGTCCGTTGGTGTGTCCTGACCGGTTTAAATGCATTTTTACCACTTTTGTCACTCGCGCTACTGTTCACTATAAAAGAAGGAAAGCTCGAAAGGGCCTTAGCCCTCGAAAGGCTGGCGACTGGAAAACGAAGCTCCAATAAATTTCCAATAAATGAACTTATCCGCTCCAAATTGTGAGCAGCAGGACTGACATAACGTAGTTACCTATCCATTGCTCTCTGGTTCCCAAACTTCATCGCAACTGCCCGAGAATCGCTCGTTTTCCAGCTCAAACTAGACCATTTCGTAAACGTGCAACGGACGGGGGTAATGCTCTACATGCAACCGCAAGGGGAGAATCGGAGGATTTTTTGGGGGGTCGATCATTTGATTTTAAGGAGAACAGGGAGAGCTAGACCCGGTTGCTTAAAACGTGGATAGCGCTATCCACTGAATAAATCGCTATCCAGCTGATAACAAAATGGATTCTGTTAATACTTATCCACTGGATAGTGATTTATCCGGTGGATAGCGCTATCCACCTTGTTGAACAACCTGAGCCTGGAGGATAAATGTACCAAAGAAGACATTCAGAGAAAGTGGAAGAACCTGCTCAATCTGCTCAATCTGCTCAACCTGCTCAGGCAAGAACACGGAAAAGTCCAAAAGAAACCATCCGGTTCAGGTACCAATGACGTGTATCGGTCTTCATGGGAGTTTTACGCACATCTTCAGTTCACCAACAGCATTTGCGATGACACAGACGACACTATCGGCACGATAGAATGAATGAATGAAACAACGAGATGACATCGAAAACGAGAAACTAGAATTATTTGAGCAAGCAGTAGTGGTGATTAAAGCCTGCACACGATACCAACGAAGCACATATATTTGGGAAATACGTTGGATTTACATTGTCCAAACTGGCACCATCCACATTTCAAGAGAATTTCAGATGTTCTTTTTTGAATTAGAGGAAAAAGATGAGATAGAAATGGCCAACAGCACCTGCATCTTTTTGGAGTCATGTAGCAGCTCTCGTAAGGTGTCTTCTGATTGGCTGAGAGCTCATAGTTAAGTTTTTATTATTATTGACAGAAAGGCATCTCAAAATCTAAAATATTATATGGTTTAATAAAAAATATAATATTTTCATTAAAATAATAGTACAGAGAGAGAGAGAGACAGAGATAGCTGATGAGAGATAGATATAGAGAGAGATAGAGATAGATCTAAGGTCTCAAGGGTATCAAAGGTATCAAGGGTATCGAGGGTATCAAGGGAGATAGAGAGAGATAGAGAGACAGATAGAGAGATAGAGATAGATCTAAGGTCTCAAGGGTATCAAAGGTATCAAGGGTATCGAGGGTATCAAGGGAGATAGAGACAGATAGAGAGACAGATAGAGATATAGAGAGAGATAGAGATAGATCTAAGGTCTCAAGGGTATCAAAGGTATCGAGGGTATCAAGGGAGATAGAGACAGATAGAGATATAGAGAGAGATAGAGATAGATCTAAGGTCTCAAGGGTATCGAGGGTATCAAAGGTATCAAGGGTATCGAGGGTATCAAGGGAGATAGAGACAGATAGAGAGACAGATAGAGATATAGAGAGAGATAGAGATAGATCTAAGGTCTCAAGGGTATCAAGGGTATCGAGGGTATCAAAGGTATCAAGGGTATCGAGGGTATCAAGGGAGATAGAGAGAGATAGAGAGAGAGATAGAGAGAGATAGAGATGTATCTAAGGTCTCAAGGGTATCGAGGGTATCAAGGGAGATAGAGACAGATAGAGAGACAGATAGAGATATATATATATAGAGAGAGAGATCTAAGGTCTCAAGGGTATCAAAGGTATCAAGGGTATCAAGGGAGATAGAGAGACAGATAGAGATATAGACATATATACAGACAGAAAGACAGACATTACTTTATCTACACGCGGGAGAGAAAGAGATAGAGAGAGAGTATTGACAATATCAGAGTATTGAGGGTATCAAAGGTATCAAGGGTATCAAACGTATCAAGGGTATCAAAGGTATCGAGGGTATCAAAGGTATCGTGGGTATCAAGGGTATCAAAGGTATCGTGGGTATCAAGGGTATCAAAGGTATCAAGGGTATCGAGGGTATCAAGGGTATCAAAGGTATCAAGGGTATCGAGGGTATCAAAGGTATCAAGGGTATCGAGGGTATCAAGGGTATCAAAGGTATCGTGGGTATCGTGGGTATCGAGGGTATCAAAGGTATCGAGGGTATCAAAGGTATCAAGGGTATCGAGGGTATCGAGAGTATCAAGGGTATCGAGGGTATCAAGGGTATCAAAGGTATCAGAGGTATCGAGGGTATCAAAGGTATCAAGGGTATCGAGGGTATCGAGGGTATCAAAGGTATTGAGGGTATCAAAGGTATCAAGGGTATCGAGGGTATCAAAGGTATCAAGGGTATCAAAGGTATCGAGGGTATCAAAGGTATCAAGGGTATCGAGGATATCAAGGGTATTAAGGGTATCAAAGGTATCAAGGGTATCGAGGGCATAGAGGGTATCAAGGGTATTAAGGGTATCAATGGTATCAAGGGTATCGAGGGTATCAAGGGTATCAAGGGTATTAAGCGTATCAAAGGTATCAAGGGTATCGAGGGTATCAAAGGTATCAAGGGTATCGAGGGTATCGAGGGTATCAAAGGTATCAAGGGTATCAAAGGTATCAAAGGTATCGAGGGTATCAAGGGTATCTAGGGTATCTATATCAACTTCTCTATGAAATTTTGGCTGCTCAAAGGAACACCGTTATGCGCCATTTTCTCGAATCGAAACTTGAAAAGGTCAATCTGAAGAGCTGAGTGACATAATGCTACTTATGCTTAGTTACTCTTTCAGCCTTATGAACGTCCTTTTTTGCGTATTAGTCATTTTCATTTAGGTTTTTCTACTCAAAGAAAGATAGTTTACTTATTTAAATCATGTTTATACCTTAATTAGATGTTTCTTATGATTGTTAATTAGTTCTAAATACTATAATGACTTGTGTATTATAATTACTTACTATGTAAGTGCATGGCTCCTCCTTTTTTACTAGTGATAAAGGATTTCCATGTTAAATAAAGTTTTATCTATCTATTTTTCTATAAAGAACAAGGAAGGCTATGTAGACCTCGTTCCTCAGCTGTTTGTGCCAACTATAGTTAAACTCTGAATTTATTAAAAACCAAAAACCGTGAAATTATTGTTATTTCTAGACATAAAACAATTAAAAGTGAGGTAGTGTTAGGAGCCTCTATCCCCCCTTTATTGGACCTGTAGAACAGTTACACCTTGAAATATGCTCCTACATGAGCCCATTACACGTAGTGTACAGATTTATCAGAAAATTGAAAAGAAAATGTATTTTTAATTAGTACAATCGTATTTAATGTTTACACGTATGTGATGAACCGGCTGTTATTACCGTCGGGAAATGCATTCCCAAAACAAAACAACGTCAGCCATTCGATACAACATCGTCGTCTATAAGGTTATAAGTAACTGGCCCTGTTTGGGTTACAGCCCTGACTTTATGTTGGTCCTGATAGTACGCTTGCCGGCTTCGGGGGTACTCCGGATTTTAAGTGACGGGATGATCGAAAGGGGGCAAAAATTAAAACCCGCAAAAAATCCCTGGAACAAACATAAACCCCCCAAAAATCCCACGCCGAATTTGCAGACTATTGTATAACAGGTTTTATGAAACAGATGCAATGTAATGCATTAAATATCGTTAAAACAACTGCAAAACAAGTCTGGTTGTACTTTATTCGCAGAACTACATGGCCGGGATATGCTTCGGGAACTACCATGAATCTTCAGCCTGTTTTGAATACCCAAAAAAAATCCCCCCCCCCCCCTCGGGGTTCAAGCTCAACCTGGAAGTTGGAGCCGAAACATTCCAAGTATGGTTTTGCTGCCGTTGATCAGCAAAGCTGAGCTGTATGCTGAGCAGAAACGTCAATTTATTATTCGTAGCCAGGAAAGAAGCGGAATGATACTGAGAAATGTGGCTGTTATAGGACACCATCTTCAGACAAACTATTTAGAAATTATTTACGTTTATTTTCAGGAAATGGCTCTTTATAGGTTTTATCTCGTATGGTTACGCTGTATAGGGCCAGGTCTTTTGATGGAACAAATTGTTCGATTTTTACCTAATTTGGTCTGCATATGAGTAATACAGAATTTCAAAGTTCTTTAAACTCAGGGAGCGGGTGGCGACGGGAAGGAAGAAAATGTTCTGCCAAAGTACTTAGTGAAATAAAGGAAGACAGGAAGGAGAAACTAAAGAAATGACAGACACGACGATCGAGGCAAAAAGGGGTGTCCGTATTAAGCGGGTGTCCGTAAAGCGGGGTTCCACTGTACAGCATTCAACTGTTTCACATGTCATATGTTGTTTTGTACACTTCTTTTCTATATTATACACTCACAACAAAAGCGAAACCGTGACAAAAATACTTTGAATCATGTTTGTCAAACATCGCTGGACGCGAATGAAGTTCACACGGGATTAATTTATCAATGTGTTTGCATATGTCATTTCCCTCCTTTTATGAAATATCGGGAAACATTTACTCATTTTCCTAGCTTTCGTTTAAGCTTCTATATATTCACTTTTATCAATATTTCGCTGCTGCTCATATTTATTCGCTGCATGGGTTTTTCGCTTGTGCTTCAATATACCAAAAACAAGACAACAAAAACAACCCCCCCAAAAAATAAAAACTTTTAAAGTTTATCTTGGCAAATAACTATTTAGCTTAGGTTGACGCAAGGCGAGAGATAAAAAAGCCGATTCTGTCAATAGTGCGCCAATCGATTTGCGTTGCATTGTTAGTAAGTAAAACAAATCAATTTACACCTCCTTTTCCTGCCGCTGTTGCTGTAATAAGAAAGGACGAATACGGTAGTTCAAAAGTAAGCATTTCAAATAGCAACTACGATAGCAAAGTTTTCACCATGTTTCACTTGAGTGTTGAAAAAAAAAAAAAAAAACCACCGGCTACTATAAACAGAGGCAGACAATCCAATGAACCAAACCAAGAGAAAATAATTGTTTTCTCTTGACCAAACAGAACTCAAAGCAAATACATGTCACCGGACCCGAGCCGAGCGCTGGCAAACGTGCAGGCAAGTCACGATTGGTTTTGGTGTTACTTTTGATTGGTTGACATCGTGCGACAAATCGCCGCCCATTTACACATGCGATTTGAAGATTCAACTTGCGCGCGACAAAAATGGCATCGAAAGGTGCGACAAAAATTGCACAAAAATTAGCCTGTGAAAACGGGCCTTTATTTTGCTAAAAGTTGATTTTTATTTCCTTGTTGCTTCAGTTGTCTAGAGATATTGACCAAAATCCTTAAACCGACGGTTTCATACGTGACACTATCTATACAATTAAATTTTAATACCACACCTTTAAGCCATATTATATCGGAACGATAAAAATAAACACGTATTTCGCATTAAAATCTATTTAATATACAAACTTGTCATCAGTATCTTTTAAATATATGGGATTTATACGATTTGCAAATTCTACAGGACAGGACATGCTTTAAAATGTCATGATTTTCCACAGAAAACGTGAATTGGGCCGGCCTCTGTTTTGTATTTTGTTGTCGACGGCTTTGTTTATAATATATTTCTTGGATGAAAAAAACAACAACGGCTAGTTTGAATTAAATTTCCCCACAACTATAAACTTCCTGACTTTATATATATAAAAAAATAGACAGTGAAAAGGCAGAACTAGAAAAAAAAACACTCAAAAAAACTTAAAAGTGGTACTTTTGGTTGGGGCCGATCCCGGGGGTGGGGCATTTGCCCTCTTTTTTTGCCCCCACCCCGGGGCATTTGAACAGCTTAAGTGTCCCCACCCCGGGGAATTTGCCAATCTTTTAAAAAAATGCTAATGCCTGGGGGTTAGCCCGGGGAAGGGGGGGGGGGGGGGGGGGGGGGGGGGGGGGGGGGGGGGGGGGGGGGGGGGGATGGGCACTGCTGGAATTGACTGGTGCATAACGTTAACTATCTGTTTGGGCAAGGTTCGACATAATGGCCAAAGAAGCAGATTACTCCAGCCTATAGGCAATACTGTCTATGGAAATATGGAAAACTGGGCAAGGAGAACCGAAGGGTTTTACCCTCATGCACTGTTCTTATGGGATACAGGCAATTCTAGGTTTCTGAATTAACATAATAGTAGCTTGATGAGAAATAGAACACAAACCGCGTTGATAAACATATTGAACTTATTTTTTTATAAAACTTGACGTTTCGTATGCTACTACATACATTTTCAAAAGTGACCGTTACAGTGTTGAAAACTATAGTAGTGAAAAGGGACTGGCTACGATGGCCCAAGAACAAAAGTCTTAACATAATAGTAACATTGCAAAACCATTTTGCCAGAATGTCCCAAGTTACTGTAAAAATGAATTATAATTTGCTTTACATGTTCTATTGGTTGACGACACTGAAGTTTACAACTGAGACTTGTTGACAAAAGGTGTGTCATAATCAGGGGCCAACCATTCGATTTTTGAAGGATGGGGGGGGGAGGGGGTGGGGGTGGGGGTGGGGAGTGATTTTGAAAAAATATAAATATACTGAAACTGTGAAAGCCTGGCTTGAGGCTTTGTATTTGTAGCCAAAACATTTATGCAGAGACACGGGTAAAGGAAAAAATTCGAGAACATTCAAGATCACCCAACCCTCTCAGAAGTCTAACGGTTTGCCCCTTATGCATTGTAGCTTGTGATGATAATTTTAAGATAAAGCCAGGGTCATATCGACAATCGATTTATAATAATTATTGCAGATTCGTCGGACTGCCTATTGACCTTTTGTAATAAATTATCAAAAACTGATTTATATTAAAAACTCACTTCTTTTGGTGTGAAAAAAAAATCGGCTCGGCTAGATTATTCTGGGAAATACACAAACACGAAACCACACCCTATTATTGTAGCAATGTATTATTTCCGACAAATGAGCTTGCGAAGAAGGCTGAAATAAATATTTTGTCGGCACGAGATACAACAGGGCCTGGGTCCAGGGCAGTGCATTATGGGTAGTCATATAGGGGTATATAAGGTAGAGTATAGCACGTGGTTGCCATCTAGGCCTTCATAACCAACCTTCGTTAGTCTCGCTTAATTTTTTATTTTCTTTAGTTTTCAGATTCTATTCATTCGTAGGTTCAGCCGTTTCTCTCTCTGTAAAGCCTCGTAGGATGCGCTTCTAACGCCTGGAGCTTGAGCTTTGGTTCCTACCCAGATTTCCTGAAGGTTTTTCCCCACAGGGTTTTTTCTGGCCTCCGTCTAACCACATTTGTTTTGTTAGCGGTTGCTCAGCTCCACTAGTTTAGCGTTGTAATAGATTTGTTTTCTACTGGTTTTTACTAATAAGGTTTTTGTATACTTGTCATACAAGTAGGATCTTAGTAGACTCTATTCAGGCTATATTGCTTAGTTTGCGGGTACAAGTTCGCCTATTAATTATGGCTTTGTATGTTTCCGAAGTCCATTGTGCTTAGCATGGATGGGTCTAGAGTTACCAGTAATGTTGGAGTCACAACATTTGTAGCCTAAGTTGGGTCCAGAGTGACCCGGGGTGTCAGACTCGTTAGTTTCCCAGGCTAATTAGAATAATTTTCCAAGTTAACTTGGGGGATGTAAGTCAAAAATGACCTGTAACGTCAGAGTTGCAAGTTCCCCAGCACTGTAGTTCAGGACTGACCTGGTATATCATGTTCTAAGTTCCCCAGCCTAACTGGAAGCCTTAACTGGAAGCCTAACTGGCAGCTTAACTGGCACTAAGTATGCTTGCTTACTCTGGGACGTAGCCAAGACTGTCTAACCGGCACTAGGCCTGTGTGCCTACTTGCAGACGATGTAGGACAAAAATGGCTTGCGATAGTAGAGTTTCTAGTTCCCCTGTGGGGTTTTTCATTTTTTCGCGTAGCTTAGTGGGCATGTAAATCTAAAAATAGTTTATGACGATTATCTAAACTCTAGTCTACGAAAATTTACTTATTGTATGAGAATATTTGTATTTAGTAGGATAGTGGTTCGGGTTGGTTACGCCAGGCCCTCCCAAAATAAACGTAGTTGTCATAACATGTTGTGTTATGTTTGTTGTGGGGTGGAGACAAAATACTAGTGTTTTCACTGACGTCATAACAAAATTCAGAAGCATTAAACAACAGTTTTGGATTCCAAAATGTTTATGGAATTGTAGAGAGTTTAAAACTACAGATCTGGGCCAAATTTTGAAACGCAAGAGCATTTCCTTAAAGAATTATAGGCGAATGAGTATCTGACATTTTTAGTAAGAAATATATGGGCGGCCATCTTGGTGCCCCACTTAGGGACACCAACATGGCGGCCAAAAATTCAGTCTTAATTACACCAAAAATCTCATCACAAAATATTGTATTCACTATAAGTGCCATTAAATCGGCTTATAAGCATGTATAATAAAAAAAATAACTTTCAACTGGTTCAATTTTGTTTATTTTCACAGCGTATTTGAAATTGCGTGACGAATTGCGCGACACATTTAAAACCTTTATAAATCGGAAGCAAAACATGGTTAAAACCTGAAACTTTTTGTGAAAGATTATACCACTGGTATCCACATACCATGTTAGAAACAGTTTTGTAGGATGTATACTTTAGATTTTTTATTTTTTTATGACGTCATATGCAAACACTATGGCTTGTGAGTACTCACTTGTTTGGGATTACACAAAATATCTTGTGAGAAGTGTGAGCGATGCAACTAAATAGGTTTTATATACACTCCTATGAGATTTTCATGTGTGATCCCAGGCAACTCACTCCATTGTAACTGACTAATGTTACTGCAGTAATGAAAATTTATGTTTTACAACAATTTCCGTTTGTAACTCTCACATGGTCCATTACACCTATCAACTGACCACAACAATGTTCACTTTGAAATTATAGAATGCAACCAGTACCCTTTATACACTATAGACAGATGGTAAGGTGATCAAATCATGTGATCAAGCGAATGAGCTCTGAGCAAGTGAATAATCTGGAAATATTGTTTTAAACTTTCACACTCTCACATGATGGGCTTGCCAGCTCATTACATGTAGCTGCCAGCAGTGCATTTGAAGTACACAACTGGAGACTTTTACAAAACAGTTATAAATATTAGTATCTTAATGCTTTGTGATTATTCAGAACTTTTGGCTTTGTAAGTTTTCTATTGCGATACTCATGCAGCAACCAACTCTTCGGTTGTAGGTGACTCCTTCATGGCTATGGTGCAGGCTAGGTGCTGTGGATTAGTTGGAGACACCACAACATGTCTGGTTGAAGTATCCTGGTCCTCAGCTCTCTTATTCAGGATTTCTGCTACATGCACCAATGCTGGCCATTAACTATAACACTTGTCCTCTTTCACTGCCTCCACTCTCCAGTTGCCGGACCGCTTGGAATAATTATAATTTCTTGTACCTTCCTCTGATGTCTTTCCGGAACTGATGGAAGTTGTGATCTAGCACAGCTTAGACTACGAGTAGTCCCTCCTTTTTCCTCAGAGATAGTAGAGCGAGCGAAACGCGAGCGCGCGTGAAAATCACCCCACGCGAGAAAGGCGAGACGCGCGGCGGAGAGAGAGAAAAAAAGTTCTCTCCCCGCCGCGCGTCTCGCCTTTCTCGCGTGGGGTTATTTTCACGCGCGCTCGCGTTTCGCTCGCTCTACTATCCCTGAGGAAAAGGAGGCCTGGGACTACTCGTAGTCTAAGCACAGCTAACAAACATCTTCCAGTGTACACTTCGTATCTTTAAAAAAACAAGAATATAATAAAAATACATTTATAGGATGTTAAACAGTGCTACCACTGCTATAAAGACTTTCAAGACAATATTAGTATTCCTTAGCAGTGGTTTAGAATGTCAGTTGGACCTCGAATAGAGGAAACTGTACATTTTTAAAATTTGTCTGAATACAAGAAAATACTTATACTTACGAGAATGTAATTCATTTGGAGGCATATTTTAGAAGCATTGAATTAAAGTTCTTCAGTTTGTTTGTGTGTCTGAAAGTGTAAAACAACCTATGTTGTTAGAGTCCAACACACCTAACAGGCTAACAGGCTGTGTGTCATCAATATTTTATAAATGTAAATTTGCTCAGGCTTAACTTCAATTTTGGCTTGCAGGGTATACAACAAAGGTTCTGTGAATTAGTATTTTTGACATGGGAGGGGAATGGAGAGTGCACCTAAAGAATACAATGTACAGATAACATATATATAGATAGGCAGAGCCTAACAGCGTAGCACTATGAACAAGCTTAACTAAGGTGAAACTTAACTAAGGTGAAAGGTCGGAAGCACAAGAATTAATTCAATTTAGCAATTCTCAAAAAAACACAACACCCGACCGTCTGCACAGTACATTTAGACCGTAGAAAAGTTCACAAAAACAACTTTTCTCTGTCTAGAATAACATGTACGACTACTTTCCGAATAAAATACAGTTTTTGTTTGTCAAAAATTGCCCGAGAAACTGATTTGGAAATCAAAATTGCAAAAATACTTGCATAAGGCGACGAGAGTGAAGACAGAAAATCTAAGTATTGTTTTGTTTACATAAAATCGCTTTTCAATCTATGTAATGAATGAACAAGCACATAAAAATGGACAACACAATTTTCTTTCGAAAAATTTTATTCAAATCTTCATTAGTTTATGTCATTTAAAAGTAAAACACGTTCCATTTATAGCGCATCAAGGCAGAGCTGTCCTCGATGAAATTCAAGATAACAACACGACTTAATTTGAGCACGTTTCAAAAACAGGTCTCCAAAACCGCGGAATGACGGAATGACGGAATGATGGAATGGAATGGCGGAATGGCGGAATATTCTAAAACACGGAATGGCGGAATATTCTAAAACACGGAATGGCGGAATATTCTAAAACACGGAATGGCGGAATATTCTAAAACACGGAATGGCGGAATATTCTAAAACACGGAATGACGGAATATCCTAAAACACGGAATGGCGGAATATTCTAAAACACGGAATGACGGAATATTCTAAAACACGGAATGGCGGAATATTCTAAAACACGATTGTCGATACGATCAGGGCGCGAAAAATGATCCTTTTTCGTGCCCTGATAAGATGCCCTGATAAGATCTTTCATCCTCCTGGTGCCTTAATATCGCAGGCTCACTTTCCCACACTCAGAGAAGTACGGCAGCATGGAGGAAGACGACGGTAAGTGTTGCAATTGCTTTGGAATTTTAAATGTCGCGTTTTTGGTGATTTTCAAGGCATTATACATGACGTGATTTTGTTTTTTTGCGAGCTGTTTTGCTAAGTCAGTGTCCTTTCGAAGTTTGTGTTACAACACGTAAGCTTCATAGTTGCGTGTGATTTCCTCTCGCAGATGTTGTGTTCATTGCAGAGAAAAATACCTTCGGTAAGTAAAAATAACATTTTAAGCCGCTTAGTAATGAAGTTGTTACATTCATATATGTATGTATAAACGCGGTCATGTTAAAACGCAGACTGCAGACTACAGACCGTGCAGACTGTGCAGACCATGCAGACTGTGCAGACTGAGAATTGTTTTCCTGATTATTTTGTTACTTTTCCAAAAACAAAAACCGTGAACACTTTGATTTGATTTTGACATTTCCGATTGTGCAGCAACCAATCAGAAGCGACTCGAAACGGCGGCAAGAAACCCAAACAAACGGTTTATAGTCACGAAACCACGCTTCTCTGTTTCCTTGCAAAACAATCGTCGCCGCCTCGCTGTAGTTTTGCACCTAAAGACACTTCTGTAGCTAACCAACCCAAACGAGTACCCCTTGCTTCTGTTCTCTTTTGCAGTTATACCGTTGAAAAATTTAAAATTTTTGTTTTTTCTGCTTTCGCGGTTGATTGGTTTGAGCGCGATTTTCTTCTCAACGGTTATGTCACGCCGTACAAAGCTTTCCCCGTGACATTTCGTTGAGAAAAAATCGCCCAAACGGCCAAGGTTCGATTCGGAAGTTAAGAAATTTAAAGCCTATAGAAGCAAAAGAAAAAAAAAAACAGTGGGTCAGGTTTTCAAACTTTATTAAGATTATTGCAGGTGGCGATGATTATTTTTCGATCCACAGAAACGACAGAAACCCTCATCTGGTGACCTGTGATTATCAGATATCATCGAATTCTTGGCTTTCACTTACGTCATATCAAAATTCAGAAGCATTAAACAAGAGATTTCGAATCCACAATGTTTATGGAATTGTAGAGAGTTTAAAACTACACATCTTGGCCAAATTTTGAAGCGCCAAAGCATTTCGTTCAAGAGTTATAGGCGAACAAGTATTAGACATTTTTAGTAAGAAATGTATGGAGCGGCCATCTTTGTGCCCCACTCAGGGGCACAAAGATGGCGGCCAAAAATTCAAAGTCTTAATTACACCAAAAATCAAATCAAAACATATTGTATTTGTTATAAGCTCCATTAACTCGGCTTATAAGCACTTATAATGCAAACAATAACTTTCAGCTGATTCAATTTTGTTTATTTTCACAGCTTATCTGTAATAGCGTGACGAATTGCGTGACACATTTAAAACCTTTGTAAATCGGAAGCAAAACATCGTGAAAACCTGAAACTTTCTGTGAAAGATTAATAATACTTGTATCCACATACCATGTTGGAGACAGCTTTGAAGGATGTATAGTTTAGATTTTTTTAATTTTTATGACGTCATGTGAAAACCAAGAATATTCTCGCCTTCAAATTTTGCAAGGCCGTATTGCAATTAGCCACACACGGCAAAGTAGCTAGCTGCTGATCAGCGAGAGATCAAAGCAAAAGAAACGTTGTGCAGTAGCTGTAAAACTTACCGTGCTGGGAATAAAAGTTGACAAGTTTACGGCAAGTTAGCGGTACTGTAGTTACATATTTACATGCTCGTAAGTTAACAGTTTTTTCATTCGCCGGAACAGCCGATTTTGTCCTCGCTCAGTAGCTTTTACGAAAATTCACTTTTTCCAGGGAAATTAATCCTCAGGAACTGTCATGTGTTATTGTCCGGCTTTTTCGCTAAATGTTTTTGCGATACTGCCGCGACGGACAAGTGTTGTGTACACTGCACTGACAAACCGATGAACGCGACAACTGAGCATGAGGCAAAAGGTATAGCTAAACGTCCGTCTGGTTTTTAGCCGTTACAGTAAAATCACTCAGATTTCTATTTCATCTACAAAGAAAGACGAAAGGTAAACTAGCGATAAAAAAAAACTACAGTAAGGCGGCGACGATTCTTTTGCAAGGAAACAGAGAAGCGTGGTTTCGTGACTATAAACCGTTTGTTTGGGTTTCTTGCCGTTTCGAGTCGCTTCTGATTGGTTGCTGCACAATGGGAAATGTCAAAATCAAATCAAAGCGTTCACGGTTTTTGTTTTTGGAAAAGTAACAAAATAATCAGGAAAAAAATTCTCAGTCTGCACAGTCTGCATGGTCTGCACAGTCTGCAGTCTGTAGTCTGCAGTCTGCGTTTTAACATGACCGCATTTATACATACATATATGAATGTAACAACTTCATTACTAAGCGGCTTACTTACCGATGGGTTTTTTCTCTGCAATGAACACAACATCTGCGAGAGAAAATCACACGCAACTATGAAGCTTACGTGTTGTAACACAAACTTCGAAAGGACACTGACTTAGCAAAACAGCTCGCAAAAAAACAAAATCACGTCATGTATAATGCCTTGAAAATCACCAAAAACGCGACATTTAAAATTCCAAAGCAATTGCAACACTTACCGTCGTCTTCCTCCATGCTGCCGTACTTCTCTGAGTGTGGGAAAGTGAGCCTGCGATATTAAGGCACCAGGAGGATGAAAGATCTTATCAGGGCATCTTATCAGGGCACGAAAAAGGATCATTTTTCGCGCCCTGATCGTATCGACAATCGTGTTTTAGAATATTCCGCCATTCCGTGTTTTAGAATATTCCGTCATTCCGTGTTTTAGAATATTCCGCCATTCCATGTTTTAGAATATTCCGCCATTCCATATTTTAGGATATTCCATCATTCCATGTTTTAGAATATTCCGCCCTCCAAAACTTAAGAGAACACAAAGAAAAAGTCAATCTAAAATTGATATCAACATAAATTCCCATCGAAAAATGAGATTTATTTTACCTTTAAGTCACTGGACTGCTTGGAAATTCATTAAAACTCCGCTTCTTCGGTTCTGAAATCCGTAATAAAAACAAGGCATCTCCCCGCATTGCTCCTGCATTGATAAAAACGTATGAGGGTTCCTCGAAGCAATATTTTATCCCCGAAAGCTCTTATTTTTCCACTAACGTGGCTTCTGAGTATCCCTAAATTAGTATCGCTGTCTTGAGTAGCAAACCGCGAAAAAATGCAGGGAAGTAACGACTTTACTGCTCCGCTAAACACTGCGAAAGATCCAACTTTTTTAAAACTTTAAAAAGTGTTTACCGAGCTGACGGCTGTGGAAGGGCCGATTTACACGGTACAACTTTGTTGCATGCGACACGCTTACGGCATGCTTACGACATGACTTGAGTTGATTTACACGGAGTAATTTGTGTTGTAAGCATGTCGTAAGCATGTTTTGAGCGTGTCGCATGCGACAAAGTTGTACCATGTAAATCGGCCCGAAGACAATTTACCACGGGCGCAGAGGGAGAGTCGGACACCTTATTGAGACTTATATAACGGAGTAACTGGTTAGCTTTCAGTTGAGGTTGAGGGTAGCAACCCGAGAAGCTAGGTGGTACAGTGGTACGGTAGGCTATGTAAGCCTAAGCCTAGCTGAGGTCACAGGTTCAATCCTGAGTGGTGATTTTAGATTTCTTTTTTACACTTAAAAATTTATTGAAAAAAAAATTCTAAGTGTCTACATTACGTTATATAAGTCTCAATAAGGTGTCCGACCCTCCCTCTACGCCCGTGGTAAATTGTCTCCCGACGCCTGTGTTGCCGCGCGTGTGGCGTCATACGCGCATGTTTTGCGACGTCATACGCGCCCGCGAGTTTGCCTTGCGCGACCGACTGACTGACTCACGCATGTCACGGAGGCGCGCCCGCAAAACATTCCGCTAGCCATAACCATGAAAAATGACGGGCACAGTTCTATGAGTATGGGGCTGCGCAGACGGGCCTTCGGCCCGGCGAGTGCTCCGCTATTATTAGTTACCTAAATTTTACATCGTGTTGTAGAGACTTCAACCATTCAGCATCAAATATACTACCTTTCGTAACTCTTCGGCTGCTTTAGAGTCTTTGGCCAGTATCTGCTTGCCATCCTCAACATCTGCCAATTGACCATGGGAGCACTCACTATTCTCCCACTCATGTTCACCACAGACATGGTGGATAATTTCAATCCACATTTCCTGCAATCCAATTTAAATTGACTCTGTTAAACACTACATTGTTATAAATTATTCATAACATACTGCATTTCAATCTTAGCACCATTCCATTCCTTACTATTGGGCCAGATTTCTCAGAACTCTTTTTAGGACCTCTTCTATGACTTTGCATTTGAAAAAATAATGACTAGCAGTAATTGTAGATTAGGGAGTGCTTTTGACATGGTGAATAGAAGCTGCTGTTGAGCATGGGAGTCGTAAAAATAGGTCGTCATTGTTTAATTTTAGCTACCGCAATGGGTCAGTTGTAAATATAGCCGTGAACTGGGCCGCGAAGTGTTTAGCCTCGGGGTGAAGGGAACTGGGGAGAGAGGGAAAGGACGCATGCAATAAAGACCCCCATTTGTTCATTTCTGCGGACCCTGGCGGCCGCAAATTCTGATTGGCTAATTCGCGCTGGGCGGTGAACAAAGTAACTTCCAGCGTGAAATCATCCATGCGTAAAAGCGCGTGCCAGTTTCTGATTGGTGAACGTATTGACAGTTGACGTAATTCGATTACAAGGAAATCGGTGGGCGTAATGCGAATAGCCCGGGTTCTTATAGCAGGCGTTCCTTCCCTTCTCCCCCTCTCCTTTTTCGCGCCCCCTCCCCCTGCCCCGTTTACGCCTGCCACGCAGGCTACGAAGTGTTAAAAATAGAGCATGTTCTGGTTGATGTACACTGTCCAGTTGCACACGCTTCCATCAGACTTTGATAAATGTCACCTAGCAGGAGCCCATTACCCGGAGCGTGCAACTACCATAAATTCGTGCAACGGCGTTTTCACAAGTAGGTTTATTTTTAGATAAGCCTTTCCTGCGAATTGGTTTCGGAAAGCCAATCACAAGCAATTGCATAATCAATAACTATTCACATGTTCACATTCCTGTGTGGTGAATGTCTGATTTCCAGTCGCTATGTGAGTATGTGATTAGTTATTAATTATGCAATTGCTTGTGATTGGCTTTCCGAAACCATTCGCGGGAAAGGCTTATCTAAAAATAAACCTACTTGTAAAAACGCCGTTTCACAGGCGCAGTATGGAAGTTGCACGCTCCGGGATTATGGGCTCCTGCACCTAGGAAATTTCTTAATAACAATTGAAAAAATAATTTTCTGAGAAAACAGAGGCAAAGAAGAACGCACGAGGCAGAATTTTATGTTATTCCATTCAGGTGATTGGAGACACAGAAAAATACAAGGGGCTCTTGGAATGAGAATGACATCATTCAGACATCATGCACAGGCTAGCCAGCAAATTAGAAAGCTTTCTCCTTCATTGAAAGCAATAATCATGAATGTCTAAAACATTATAAAAAAGAAAACATGTACATGTATATTCAGATCTCTGAAATAATTTTTGTAAAATTCTGATAAGCCCTCCCAACCCCTGTCAAAAACAAAACAAAAACAAATATCAGATGCTAAAATCCTTCAACTACATGTACATTTTATTCAAGATTACTGTTAATGAGACGTCCTTACCTTTAGTCTAGTGACATCCCCACCACAAGTTTCAGCACAGTGCCAGAAATGGTTTCTTATTGGCTCAACCCACTGCGACAAACCTTCACATCCTATTGTTTTTGAGACCTGCATAATAAACAGAGTAATATTAGGCCATTTCCGAGATGCCTTTAGCCTCTTTTCCTAAGCGAGGTCAAATGCGAAACCATTCATACGAAAATCAGTTTTATTTGCATGTACAGCAACAACAACAACAACAACAACAACGTTTATTCGTACTGTAAAATTACAAAGATGTATTCATGTGAATGAAAAGTGAATGAAATGTGACTTTAATATAAAGGCTTTGCACTTAACTCAGAAATGGCCTATTACTTCAGTGGTGGATTCAGACAAACAAGGGGGGCCAAAGAACTGACACTGCTGTTTTGCACCTTTGCTATTTCCAAAAGACATGACATGTACAGCAAAACCATAACCAGTCATCCACTACTGTTTAGACAATTGAAAAAGTCCAAAATAAATTTTAATTATAGTGTTTGACTCTAACATATATTAAATTCACAAAACAAGTTATACTAACAGCGGCCAACTTGGCTGTCAACTTCACAGATTTGTGCCATATGTCCAGTGAATGTATGTTATGATCAAGCACTTCACAGTTTTGATCTGTAAGAGGCATTAACAATGTAATAAAATGAAAGCATAAGAGTCAGTGTGTGATACCAAATAATACAAGGGCATACAGAACATAACATAAAACCTTTTTTTAGCATGATAAGAGTTAAAGCTAAAAAGCTTGACGTGGGGTTGTGTATACTACTAAACTAATATATGTTAATTGAAGTTCGTACACAAAAATTACTAAGTACAGAGCTAAGAACAAACTAAGCATTAATCTAAGACCTTTAAATAATTTTAATTTCTAAAAATACACGTAGTCACTGTCTCTGTATCAAGATGTAGAGGCAGTTGAAGTGTCGAAAAGAATGTTGTTAAAATATCCCTTGGTAGTAAGTAGTCTTTTGATTTCCTTAAAGTTCAGATTGACTATTTTATCATTTACAATTAACTAAATACCAAAGAGCTGACCCACGAAAGGCAAATGAGTCTCTCATAAATCTGCTGTTCCATCTCGGGATCACAGCTACATCCTGACCACGTAATGAGAAAGAACTTTCTCGCTTTCTAAAGATGTTCTTAGAAAGGCAGTCTGGAAGGATATCATTATATGCATTATAAAATACAGTACCGCTCGAAACTATTAGTGCATAGGGACGCGGTGAAACCTCGTCCGCCGCCATTTTGTTTTCCGCGGATTCACCTAGGTGGGACGAAACCGCAACCGCGGAAAGGACGAAAGCGACCGAAGCACCGCGGGGAAACAGACGCGGTAATACCTCGGTTACAAACAATAGTGGCTAATTTCTATTGTTATGGTATTGTTTAACTCTATATCAGTGATATTCTCCAAGGAGGCAATGAAACAAAAGGCTTAAGAGATGTCGATGTCACAACATCCGACGTACATCATGATAAAAGCGATATCAAGTTGTTCTGTTGAATCTTCTCCGTTCACAGGAACGGCGAAAACAAGAATCTATATTCTTATCGCCTTTTCTGGCTTTATACATTTGTGGGAAAGATAGCGAACGTTTACACCAAACACTCAATTTTTTAATACAGGTGTATTCGCGTCGATTTGTAGACTTTATACATGAATTTTATAATCGATCGACTGTACCGTCCCGCTGGCAATGGAATTGCGACCGAGGGAAACCGGCCGTAATCTGCCAGCGCCAACGAAATAAAGAACTTTAAATCGGATCGCGCAAAAAGAAACTTTTCGGGGCTTTCGTAAAATCTGATAACTTTGAACGGCGAACTTAATAAGTCTTAATTATCACGTTTTTTCTACATTTTTATATTGGCTTGATAGCAAAAATCCATCGACACTGCTTGAAAAAGCATCTCAAGAATTAGTAAAGTGGCCGAGTTTGAAAGCGATATCTTTTAAAGTCGGCAAATTTCACAGACGTTTGTATCGCGCGTAGCTTATAAATAAATATTTCAAATTTTTATTTTAATCTGATTGTAATCCAATTTGCAAAGTTTAATACTTGACTAGAAGCCATATCCTTGGGTAAATAATAACTAAATAGTAAATTAATAATTATATAATATAATAATAATAATAATAATAATATATATATATATAATAATAAATAATAATTATATATTTATGTTCTACTAAACACGGACAACCATGCCTGTAATTTTAAGCATATATTAAATAATAGCATGTTCTGTATTTTATACCTGAGCTTTCGTGGGCCAAAGGCCCACTGCGTAGCCCCATACTCAGAACCTATGCCCGTCATTTTTCATGGTCATGGCTAGCGGAATGTTTCCCGGGCGCGTTGGTTCGTGTGCCTACCACCCGCCCGCCTGCCCGCCCGCCACCGTACGCGAGGAGATTCAAAGAATTTCCAAGCAAGTGAGGGACTTAAAGGTAGATTTTAAAGGTACATTTTTCGATGGGAATTTATGTTGATATCAATCCGTGATTTACTTTTTCTTTGTGTTCTTGTAAGTTTTGGAGAATTGTTTTTAAAACATGCTTAAATTCAGTTGTATCGATTTCTTGAATTTCATCAAAGGCAGCTTGAACTCGATGCGCTATAAATGGTACGCGTTTTGCTTTTAAACGTAAGCTTAAACTAATGGGGATTTAAATAAAATTTTTTGAAAGAAAATTGTGTTGTCCATTTTTATGTGTTTGTTCATTCATTACATAGATTAAAAAGCGATTTTATGTAAACAAAACAAGACTTGGATTTTATAGTTCTATTTTAACTTGCGTCGCCTTATGCAAATAAATTATGTTTGTGTATTTTTGCTAATAATATACATGAAAAAATTACTCGATTCTGATTGGCTAAGAGCAGTGCAGTTCAAGTGTAACACCAGTGCAAAAAGTGTAACACCAGTGCAAATTACAAATCTAAAAAAAAAATTTTTTTTTCCTTTTTTTTTTGCCAAAAAAAAAGAAAAAAAATTCCAAAAAAAATTTTTGCAAAAAAAAAAAAAGTTTCCAAACAAAAATGGATGCAAATTTTTTTATGTATAATTATTAATAAGTAATCATACGGTTTTCTCGTTCAATTTGGGATTAATTTGCACTTGTGAGTTTTTCAAAAAGCTCAAATTGCACTCGCCGAAGTTTCTCGGGCAATTTTTGACAAGCAACAACTGTATTTTATTCGGAAAGTAGTCATACTAGTTATTCTAGAAGGAGAAAAAGTTGTTTTTGTGAACTTTTGTACGGTCTAAATGTTCTGTGCAGACAGTCGCGTAATACTGTTTTTGAGAATTGCTTAAATTGAAAAATAGCCCGGTCATCAATCTTTAATTCTTGTGCTTCTGACCTTTCACATTTAGTTAAGTTTCACCTTAGTTAAGCTTGTTCAGCTTGTTATATACATAAATATATATAGACAGGAGACCCGGGTTCAACTCCCGGCTGAGGCACTTTTTCACTCATAGTCTTTGTTGTGAAAATTTCTGTTCTCACTTTAACTGTCTATGTATATATTTCAGAAATCGCTGTGAATCGCCTTCCTAACGAGAATAGGTTGGTGATCCAAAGATTATGAGGCAATTAGTTGTCCATATCTCCCTTCCCACACTAATTTTTGTATTTAATTTCCTTGGGGAGTGGACTGTGAATCGCTGAACGACTGGGCAAAGTGACGCGATCCTAATTGCAGAAATTGTGTAAATGTCTCCCAAGAGCTTTCCACTATGAAGCCACAAATGTTTTGTTTGTGTTTGTGTAAGTGTGGTTGTCTCAGTGGCCTAGTGGTTAAGGCATCTGTCCGGTCATCAGGAGACCCGGGTTCAACTCCCGGCTGAGGCACTTTTTCACTCATAATCTTTGTTGTGAAAATTTCTGTTCTCACTTTAACTGTCTATGTATATATTTCAGAAATCGCTGTGAATCACCTTCCTAACGAGAATAGGTTGGTGATCGAAAGATTATGAGGCAATTAGTTGTCCATATCTCCCTTACCATGCTAATTTATATATAGTATTTAGTATTTATTTAGTATTTAGTATACGACTCTCCAGAAGAGCATTTTGTAATGATTGTGATTCCGTGTCTAAATACAGCTGTGATGATGATGATGATGATGATGATGATGGAGTCAGGACAGTTATGGATATAGTCTTCCAATTTCACAGGAAACAGAGGAGACAAGAAGACAGTCGAGAAGTTGTATTTTGTATGTTGTGGTTCAAAGTCAGTAACAAAGTTAAAATAGTTATTAATCTCAGACAAACATATAAAATTGAACTGGTTTGAAAATTTTGAAAAGAAAAATTTGAACCACAGCATAAACCAAAACAGTGAATGGGAAAGTGAATGGACAGCCACTTAGTCGCCTGATAGTCACATTATTGGCTCAGTGGTATTATGCAAGCTTGAGCACTAATTTTTCTATAAATCAACACATTACTAACATATCACAGGTTTGAGAAAAAGTCATTGAGAAATATAGTAACCCCCTGTACATTGTAGGAAATGAAAAATAAAATAGCACAATAAAATTCAATTCACTTCAAAATAATTTTAGCTATTATAAAACCATTAATTCAGGGAACAGTAAATAAACCCAAGTGCATTGTTGAGTCATATATATTAATAAGCACTGGGGAATTTATATCTATATATATAGTATGAAAGAATTGGTTGGAGAAATAAGAGCTGCAGGTGTACATGTAAGCTTCTTGAGCTCTAGCACTTCAAGTGTTTTTAAAATTTCCAAGTGCTGATATAACTCAACAATGCATAAGGGGCAAGATCATTATTTTCTTTACAAAATGTCCATGATTTACACATGTGCTCCTTAACTGGTGATATACTGTATACACTGTAGGCTGCATGTATAATACCTCAATAACGCACACTCGATTAGGGCATGTACTTTATCACAGTACACCTGTACAATGGACTCAATCTGACCAATCTCACTGTACACATGTACATCAAAATATACAATAAAAATTACTATTACATTACCCATAAGTTCTCTAACCATCTTCATTATGACACTGGATCCCGGGGGGGGTACTCCCATATATGAGCTATATAGGTATGTGCCGCTGTGAAGGGTACGGTTTTCAGGCAGTTTAGTCTAGGATAGGGTATAGTTATCAGAGATTTTTGGTCTAGAATAGGGTATCATTTTCCGCTAAACTGATCAATTGCATGAAGAATTTAGTCTAGACAAGGTTTACTGCCAAATGGCATTTAAAAATCGGTATGGCGGGCAGTACAGCATTTTTGCTGACCCCCGTTAACCAATAACTGTGATAGTGAACGAGTTTCTGGAAAATAGCGAGTCTGGAATAGGTCTAGGATAGGGTAGGGTTTTTCGGTGTTTAGTCTAGAATAGGGTTGCAAAATGCAGCTAAAATGGTCTAGTATAGGTTAAGGGTCTCAAGGTCCCAGCGGCACACCCCCACCCAAAAATTTGCAGAGTACCCCCCCCCCCCCCCCCCGGGCACTGGATGCATCCGTTACCAGTTCCTGTAGATTCAAGATGCCGACCATTCGCTCCAGGATCCTCTTGCATGCCATCTTTTCCATTAGCGAAGAAGTACTGCCTGCCTCTCTTTTATCTGCCACTTCAGCATCCACACTTACAGAGCTTTTGATATTATGCGATGGTGCGATTTCGCATAATTGGCCTCAAATCGCATCATTTCGAAAACATCGCATAATTCATGAAAAATCGCACAATTTGAACAAAACAGACCATAAATTATTACTTTAGCTAAAAAAAATCCGAAGATACACGTTATTTCAAGGTGATTTTACCTTTCAAAAACTTAAGAAACCTTTCAACCTTCGATGTTGTTAAAGATCGATCTCCAAGGCGTTATTTGCGTGTTTGCGCGGTCGAGGCCTGGTACTAATTTCATTCAAAAGCCCATTGGAACCCGCGCTATAAAGGAACCTTGGCCTGGCCAAGCCGCCAGTCATTTCACACTTGACACCGAACTGTCAACATCACGTGCATTCGCTCGCCAATGGAGAACCGTTACCGGCGCGAAATTCAAATTTGGCAAGCTAAAATATTATATTCATGCTAAAAGGCGCATAAATTCAAATAATGTTTTTAGTTTTATTTTCGTGAAAGATAAATCCTATACACGATTGAGCTGGTGAAGATAGAATTAGACCAATTTTTTTGGGCAACGGTCTTCCTCTGTGTTGCTCGCAGTGTTAGCCATCTTTGATTAGTCGTTGAAGCAGTGATGGTGTGACAAAGGGGGCGGAGCTATCCCTTTTTAATATAGCGCGGGTCCGTGTTTAAGTGACTTACATCCAAGAAGTGGTCCATCGTGGTGTACAGGCAGTGCGTCGCACTGAATCCGGGAGAATCTATTGGCCCATCGCCACAAAAAAAAAACATTTCCTTCTCAAATAGATTCTAAATTTTGACTTACAGTTCAGCGCCCAGTTCCTTGAAGGCGCGGCTACACGTGCGATTTTTTGCTTGCACAGGTGATGCGATTTTTTGAAAAATTGTCGCGTCGCCAGCGCACGGTGGTGGCTACACGTGTGACAAATTTTGGTGACAAAGTGTTGCAACAAAGACCGCGCGAGGCTGGGTTGATAATTAAGCCTGAGCCTCGCTTTAGTTCTTAAATCTTATTGGCTAGATACCCTTTTGTCGCGTCGCAAGTGCAAGAAAAAAGTTGCAGGGCGGCTACACGAGCGACAATGATCGCGATTTTATCACGAAACATTCAACTCTTGCGACTATTTTCTGCGATTTTTTCAGCTCTCGCGTCGCATGTTCATAGGTGGCTACACGTGCGATTTTTACCGTGCGCTGGCGACGCGACAATTTTGTAAAAAATCGCATCACCTGTGCAAGCAAAAAATCGCACGTGTAGCCGCGGCTTGACAATCTAAATGCGTGAAAATGTTGTCTGGGAGATAAAACTTAAGTTCATGCATTTTGAAAACAGGTTGATTTTTTCAAAATTATTTCCAGTAAGCAATGTTGCTCTGCCAACAGAGTTGAAGAGACAAACAGTTTCTGACCTTTTCTGGTTGTGAGCACTTTGGTTGAGTTCCAGACATCACAATGGCCCTTCTCGCATTGCATCAAAATAATGCTCATTCAAACACAGGCAGCCCAAGCTTAAAACGACAACCAACGACATCGCAAAAACTCGTAAGCCACAAAACCGTCTAAAATGGACATCATTTGCGCCCAAATTGCATACAAGACACAACGAAAACACAATGTTGAGGTAAGTGAAGTTTATTTCCACATTAAAGCTTTATTTTAGCATATATAAGACTAAAATGGATTTCCCAAACAAAGTCTACAAATCGTTCGTTGCGTAAACATCACATACTAAGCTTGGGCTGCCTGTGATTCAAAAACAAAATGTGCTTTAGAATTTTTTACTTACATACACTCTGAGTTGACACTGTCTTATGATTGTCAAGAGGATCTTATGATTGTCATCAAGAACATCTGGTACATTTAATACTGTACAATAGTACCTGTGGAGAGTAACACAAGTTACATATTTAATAATTGACCCTGATAGTGATAAGGTTGGGTATGTTAAAATGTTTGGAAACAAATACTATTTAAGATGCAATAATACACTGTAGTAATAATGTGACAATTGAACAAAACTCAAGCTTAAATTACATGTTACAAGGTAGTCTATATTTTTGTTGTAAAGTTATATATTTTTTGGCTCTGCTAAATAATACGGTGCCTGTGGACTGATGTCCATGAGGTGGTCTGCATACCGAGAGTCAGCTTTTTTGGGTCACCCTTTGTGGACTGTGCATTGGGGGATTCTCTCCTCTCCCATGCAGTATCAATATAGTATAAAAGCTGTGATAATGAAACTTGGATGGTATAAAGATTTGTATTAAAATTATATATACTTTGAGATAGATGACATGATTATGATGGCCTCAATCAGGTGAAAGTCCACAATCTTTGATCTCTATTATTAACTAAATTTGATTCAAAATTAATGTAAACCAATGCAAGGATAATAAATGTAGAAACATCTGAAACTATAAAAGGTACTTTGTAAGAAAAGAACCACAGTTTTAATTTTTTTTTTAATTGCTTTATTGGGTACTCTTAGAAAATAAATAGCATTTAACAAACATCAAATATTAAATAACAAGTAATGTACATCAGATATTGAAAAAGATAATACATATATACCAAAAAAGAAAACTACCCAAGTGGGTCGGCATGAACGGGACCGCAAGGGTACCCATGCGAGGTACCGCCCAGTTGATAAAACGAATAAAAGTAAGAATTACATGAATAAGAACACCAAGAAGATAATATCAAGTGATTTCTTCAAGGAAGAACAAACCATAATAAGTTTTTATGAGATTTTTCCACGACTCTTTGGAGGAACTGAATGATAAAATGATGAATGATAAAATGATGAATGAATGATGGAACTTGAAAAAATTGCAATCCATTTCCATCCTGGCCATCCGCAGCCAAAGATAACAAATACTAGTTTCTGTGCACTGATAGAGTATTTGTTAACAAAACTGGACCATTATTTGTAGGTTTCCATTGAAACAAATGTTTTTTGGCTTTTCAAAGTGATACTAAAAATAGGTGACAGTGTCCCTTTAAGGTGAAAGAATAATTTTATGTCACCATAATAATTATAATATTCAGCTAGGTACATGTACATGTATACTGGTAGTTATTCCTTTTTTTATGTCTGAAAATTTTTTCAATCAATTGAAGATGCTCACTTCCTATATCAATCAAATTGTTTCTCCCAGGAAACATCCCGGGGATGGGGGGGGGACTCCCATATAAAAATGACGGGGGTGCTCGTCAGAAATTTTCGAAATATACCCTAAAAGTACTAGAATCTCGTTTGATGGGCGTGGCTCAAAAAATATTTACCCCTAAGAGGTACCAATTCTAAAACAACACATGTCATATTCTGTAATTTTTTTAAGCTCATACCCTAAAAGGTACCGCAATAATTCTAACAGTGGTCATTTTAGATTTTAGAACCCTAAGCGGTACCAATCTACAAATTTTGACCCCTAAAAGGTACGACGAGCACCCGCGTCATTTTTATATGGGAGTCCTCCCCCTTGGGGGAAACATCACAACTCTGCATTTACTGTCATGAATAAAAGTCTACACCACATTGTAAACCCCTTGTAAATGTGTGATCTTTCTAAGGTAAATAAGAATTGATAAAAATATTATAAGCGCGACGTTTCGGTGTCGTACTGACACCATTATCAAGCGAAAGCGAAAGATAAAAAAAGGACGCATTTACAAGCGAAAGGAAATCTGCATACTCTATACAAAAAGCTTAGCCTTAAGGGAATCTGACTGTTTGTTTAGGGATGGCTTGTGCTCTCTAATCAGGAGCATTTCATACAATAGGCAGTCAAATTTAGTTTGGCACTTTTTCAAGACACTTAAGTTCTTTGTAATGTCATTAGGTGTTAAACCGTGCATCGTGCGGTAGTGTTTGCCTATACTATACTATACTATACTATACTATACTATACTATACTATACTATACTATACTATATTTTACCACAATTGCCAGTAATCTCGCAATCTGATTGGTCGATGCGGGTGGTAAATGAGAGTACAGACAATGGCGCTGACGCCTATAGGCAAACACTACCGCACAACGCACGGTTTAACACCTAATGACATTACATTACAGTCGTGCGGTAGTGTTTGCCTATACTAGATGAAGTGCCTTTGTGTTCTTCAATCCTTTCATGCAGGTGTCTATAGGTAAAACCTATATAACTCTCATCACAAGAACACAGAAGGCACTTCATCTAGTATAAGCAAACACTACACTTCATCTAGTATAGGCAAATATATAGTATATATAGTATAGTATAGTATAGTATAGTATAGTATAGTATAGTATAGTATAGTATAGTATAGTATAGTATAGTATAGTATAGTATAGTATAGTATAGTATAGTATAGTATAGTATAGTTAGCAAATTTCCACCGGTTTTCCGTGGTGTGGACTCTTATTTACCACGATTTACGTCATCACATGGTCAAAATGTTGTGGACTCACGAGGCGCAGCCGAGTGAGTCAGCAACAAATTTTGACCATGTGATGACGTAAATCGTGGTAAATAAGAGTCCACACCACGGAAAACCGGTGGAAATCTGTTTTTTACCACAATATTTAGAAAAAAATACAAGGAAAAATCGAAGTTTCGTTACAAAACGCGATGCATTGCGCGAGCAAGCGTTGTCTATAACTTGCATTGCGTGATGTTAGCGTCAGCGCCGTTGTCTGTACTCTCATTTACCACCCGCATCGACCAATCAGATTGCGAGATTACCGGCAATTGTGGTAAAATATAGTATAGTATAGTATAGTATAGTATAGTATAGTATAGTATAGTATAGTATAGTATAGTATAGTATAGTATAGTATAGTATAGGCAAACACTACCGCACGACGCACGATTTAACACCTAATGACATTACAAAGAACTTTAGTGTCTTGAAAAAGTGCCAAACTAAATTTGACTGCCTATTGTATGAAATGCTCCTGATTAGAGAGCACAAGCCATCCTTAAACAAACAGTCAGATTCCCTTAGGGCTAAGCTTTTTGGATAGAGTATGCAGATTTCCTTTTGCTTGTACATGTAAATGCGTCCTTTTTCTATCTTTCGCTTTCGCTTGATAATGGTGTCAGTACGACACCGAAACGTCGCGCTTATAATATTTTTAACCATCTGTATTTCCAAATACACTTTGATTAAGCTTCAAATAATAATTGGTTGTGGGTTTATATTACATGCATGTTTATATTATGTTTTTATTGTAAATACTGAACATTTACATGTATATTTTGGGCCTCTTTATGCATACTGTTCGTGCTCCAGCAAGGTGTTAAGAATTACTTTGTTTAGTTATACTATTCCTATTATATGGACTACACATGCTCAGAACATAACTTGCAAGAAATTTTGTTTTTCATTGCATAGCGATAGTAATTGCATTGCAATTTCATTCAGCAAAAATGTTTTGATCTGTGAGTTCTTAGGAAGATGGTTCTTAATGAAGGATTGCAGAAGGCTCCCCAAAACATACATGTAAGCTAGACTTTGCTTCTATCCATCGAATCATCATGTATTGAAAACTACATGTATGTTCACGCTATATATCGTCACTATCATTAATAATTAACAAATATAATAAATTTTTCACCGACCCCGATAACTCAAACTGATTTTCGTTTCCCTTCAGAGTTTGAGTTAGTGGGGTTCTACTGTAAAAAAAGGAGTTTTCGTTACCTGACAATTGGAAAAGTCATTTCCCATTCTTTTACTTAAAGGGACACTGTCACGAGGGCACATGCGCCAGCTTCTCGAATCAAAACTTGAAAAGATCAGCCTGATTTTTTCAAGTTGAAGTGTCAATTTCAAAATGGCGTCGACTAGTGGCGGCAGTCACAGTGGAAAACAAATAAACACGGGACGGAAAAGGATATTTGAAAAATATCGGGATGGAAAAGGATGTCTGAAGGATATTTGAAGTGCGCCTGGTCCGCGCATGCGAATCCGTGACAGTGTCCCTTTAATGTTCCTTATTTATGTCAATTATGTAGCCTTGTGACACAACTATGAATATCATGTTGTCGCTCATACAATTATCCCCTACCACCATAAAGGTGATGATGTTACATGTAAGATAATACCAAAAACAAAACAATACCATGTTCCATTAAAATTCAATTCAAGCCATAACGGTCTAAATGTGCGTATGGCACAATGGGAAGGTGACGGGTTACATTCATACAGTACGTTGACGAAGTTGAAGTGTATTGAGGTGGGTTCTCTTTGAAGTTCTTGAAGATACTGTGGTTTTGATAAGGCGTCGGTGCTTCGTGTTGAATTTCCTCAATATATTTTCGAAATGCTGCATCAAATTGTTCCACAGCCCGCGGGTAGTCGCGATGTAGAGGGTTGTCAGCCGTCACAGCTGCAAACATTAGAGCTTGGCCGCGGAATTGCAGTTCAACAGCGGAAAAGACGCGCAATGCTGACAACCACCAAGCTCCTTTGTCATACTCTGTACTATATGGTAAAATGTGAGCGATAGCCCTATAATGAAAGGCCTGAAAGATGGCATCGAACCACACCACAGGAAGAACCAGCGATATATCATAAATGCCGCACAATTGTTTTCTTCTTTCCAAAGTCCACTTTACACCATGATGTTCAATATAATCCAGCACACCCACAACGGGTTCGTAATCCAAAAGCCATTCTTGAATGATTCTAAACGGTTGAATTGTCTTCATTTCTGGCGGAGCAAATTCGTTAAAGATTAAGTTCGTGTCGTCATCTATAAATATATAATAATGGTAACCTGGTGTTCTGTTCAATGCGGTAAAGTAGAGAGCATTTCGTCCAGTGTTCCAAGTCGTTCGTGGACCAAACATATAGGTCACGTGAGATGCCGTTGTGTTGATGGTAGTGTTACACTCCGCTTGATAACTTAGCACTATAACATCGCAATTGCAGGTTATATTACCTATCGAATCTGCCAGGTTTAAAGGAAGACATTGCTCGGTTTGTGTAAGGTAAATAAATGGCTTCGAAGTTGGCGAATCTTTCGCCAAGGAATTTGTAGACCTTTCAGTTTCACCGCCAAATCGAGCATACGTTGTAGAGCTTTCATTGTGAAAAGCCTTTCTTTCTTTCTTTCTTTTTTCTTGAAACATTTTGTCCATAAAGATGATACTGCCGATGGTAAAAGTGCAGAGTACGACCGAAAGAAGATGAAAGCAGCGCAGCCCCACAGCCCGTTTCGCAGATACGACAGCCATATTGATTTAGGGCATCCCATAATGAACATTGAAAACAAAGGAAGAGTGTGTGCGCTCACGCGACCCTTGAACATGTTGAATGGCCCTGAATGGCCCTTGAATAGGTGGCTTTTTCATGTTACGTCATCGCCGCCATGCTGGTGGACATAGACAATAGTTCTCCATTAGCTCCTTTTGTTCGTCCACCAGCATTTGTTCGTTTCACTATTGTTATCTATGACTCTAGAGATTGATTGCAAACCACCTATTACCGTCCGCCATGTTGGAGGACCACTTTGATGGGTTTTCCCTGTGTTTACCTTCTGGAGAGTGGGCAGTGCGAGCGCTTTTGAAATCATAACTCGCGTTTCTTAACGTTGTGAATTAAAATCGAAAAGGTAGCTAATGTACAGTGCTTTTTTGTCATCTGTGCTAATTTAAATCCCAAAAACCCTTTTCTTTCGATAATTAGGGCCGTACATGTATTTGTTTCGATCAATTCGATTTGCCGATTTGCCGGCCCGATTTTTTTAAACCTTGAAAACATTATCACAGAGTAGAAAATCAGCCACACTTATAAAATCGGTTTTAAGTCAACAATATTTCTTATAAAATGGAATCATTTTCATGGTCGCGACAAATCGTAGAATCAGTCTTGTTGCGCGTCTCTTTAGGGACGGACCATTAAATTTTGAGGGGGGGGGGGGGGGGGGGGGGGGGGGGGGGGGGGGGGGGGGGGGGGGGGGGGGGAGTTGGACAAATAGCAAAAAAAAATTCGAGCACGGCCTTGAACTGCAAAAAAAATATCGTGCAAAACAAAAACCCCAGAAAAAAAATTCCTGCAAAGCTTTATATTGTTAGAACAATATTTTATATCAGGAGCAGATGGTCAGAACACAAATAAATCACACTGACATTGTAGAATGTTAGCGACTTATGAGCGCTTGGGGAGGATCAAATGTTCTATCTTTTCATTGGCTTGTTTAGTTTAGCCAATAACAATAGTTTATTTTTGACCCGACGTAAGTTGTGTTTCTTTGTAGGCTTTTTAGCTGATTTCATAAGCATGTAAGATATTTTCTGACCCAAGGAATGGCTCTTTTATAGTTGTACAGTGGCATTGTAGGTACATGTATATCTCGATGGATGAGAAATACTTTGTTTATGTGTTGTACAACAAGCTTGCAGGGGCGGCGCTACCGGTGGGGTAGGTGGGGCGCTCAAAATGGCGGTGAGCGGAGATGAATAGTGTAGCAACATCCTTTGACCAGATCTGATGGCAGGGCGCTTTAATGCATTAGAGTTTGCAAAATAAATATTCCGTTAATTAATCAAAAGCCTACAATTTTAGCATCGGAGATATTGTGACTAACTTTAGACTGGAGATTGGATATTGTGAACCAAGCATTTCAATACCCCTTGAGTTACTCGGACGTCAGCTATCGGACTCCAGCTCAGGCGACAAATCCATCAAACAAATCTATCAGTGCTGTGAGTTACCGCTCGGCCTCTGCGCTAAGAAGGCTCAAGACATATCTACGAACAAACTGTCACAAGAAAGATTAAATCATTGCATTATCCAGACATTGCATTAACTGACAAATTGAACATGGTTGATATTGAAAATCAGTTTCTTTCTGCCTCCAATGACAGAGAAAATCGCTTTGGAAAATTCGTTTCCAAAGCCTTCCCATACTGAAAAGAATTGACAGAGAATATTCGAGTGACAGTCAAATTTACTTTGAACAAACAACCAAAATGGAGTTACACCCAAGTTTCAGAAAGTGTTTCGTGTACATGTACTTTTCATGAGAATTAAACTGAACTCAAAGCTGGCCTTGGAAACTGTTTCTCCGGTCTCAGGAACGCTGGAAATAGCATTTCAGAGAGTTCTAGGGACGCCCCTAGAAGCTCGCGCCTTTGGCGCTCGGCACAGGAGATTCGCGCCACCAACATTAGATTTCCGGCGCCGCCCCTGTAATTGTAAGATGGTTGGGTGTACTACGATGGGCTGTGGAAGCGTCGTCGTCTTTGTCGTCTTCTGTCTTCTTCTTCGTCTTAAAAAGCCTATTCCTAATTTCGTGTTGAATGTCCTGTATCATGTGTTGGGTGTCCTGTGCAATTTCCTAGCGGAAAAAATCGAGATTCTTTCTCATGCTTGGGGTGAACGCGTAACAGTTTTCTACAGACATTGCAAGAACTTGATGCGTGAATTACAAAACAAAATTAGTCTTATCAGCTGGAGTTTTCGTCGATTCATCCCGGTTAAGACTTTTGTTCTGGGGCCATCGTAGCTTGATAACAAATAGAACACAAACCGCGGTGATAAACACATTGAACTTATTCATTTTTTATAAAACTTGACGTTTCGTATGCCGGTTAAATCATCCCAGTTAAATCAGCAAAAAAGCTATCATGGGACCTCTACCCCCGACGCTTCTAGGAAACTCAGTACTGCGCTATGTCATAAAAACTCGCCTGCTGGGAATGACTCTGGATAACAGGCTCACTTGGGTACCACATGTATTGGATCTAAAGAAACGCTTTGTGAAGAAATTAGAACTGTTAAAACGTTCCAGGTTTTTACCTAAAGATGTCCTTCTGAAATCCTATTTTAGTGTAATTTTATCCTGCAGAACAGGCGTTATTTTTTTAAGCGTTCCAGGCGAGCGCGGCAGGCGAGCGCGAGGGGAGAAAAAAATAACGCCTGTCCGCACACCATTGTTTGTGCCCTTCCGCCCCCATACACACCCCCAAATCACCAACCAATCATAACGCAAAACGGCCTATTTTGGCCCCATATGATGCGAGAGCCAAACCGACCACCGGCGAAGGTATAAAATGTCCTGATGGTTCTGCGCCGAACATACGCCAGCTACTCAAAAGAAAGCATTTGCAAAAGACTTGCAGATTCTGGTGTTCGAAACTGTGAAGCGTTCCAGTTCTGTGACAAGTTTTCGGCAACCCATTAGGGAAGACCGTAAAGGAGCCAAGATCTGTGAAATTTTATCCCAGCTTGGATTTCATGTCGAAGAGTCACACGCGTAAAATGGCAAGCACGCACGACTTTACATGTAACCTTATGCTTTTTAATGCCATTTGCTTCTTCTATTTGTTTTGAACGAGTGTACATTTAGCTTGTTTTGGAGGATTTTGGTGCTGACTGATTGAACTTTTGTAAAAAATACCGCGTCTATTGTGATTTCCTGTAGTTTTTGTTCTCGATAAATTATGAGCATTCTTTTTTTTCATTGCGGTTAGAGTGTTGCTTTCGGCATGTTAGTTATATATACGAAAGATTTTCACTTCTTCTTCTCTGAAATGACAGGATCTGAAATGAGATGTCGCCCTTGCATGTCTATCTTGCCATGTTTTTGTCACGCTGGGCCCAGCTATTTTAGTTTTCGTAGGATTTGTCACGAAAATCGATCTGTAGATTCAAGCTTAGCAGAGAGAGATGTAGCTTTAAAAGTTAGCCATTCATTTTGTAGAGAATTGAAGTTTACGTGAGGTTTGTCTCAGTCAAAGCTGGGTAGATTCTGCATGTACCGGAGCACACATTACGTAAAACAAAAGGAACAAAGAACGACAATAATACAAATGCAAAACAAGACCAAAAAGACAATACCTCACAAACAATAGAAGACAATGAGTGGTTCATGGATACCGGTACATGCAGAAAGACCCCAAAGCTGTGATATCGGTTCCGCTTCGCCGGTCTAGTGTCTGTTTTGTTTACTCCATTATTATGTGTCATACCATTATGATCACATGATATCGAGCAGCCAATTGGATAGCCGCGTTCTTATATGAACGCCGAAAAAGCACGAACAATGGTGTGCGGACAGGCGTTATTTTTTTCTCCCCTCGAGCTTCGCGTTCGCCTCGCCGCGCTCGCCTGAAACGCTTAAAAAAATAACGCCTGTTCTGCAGGCTAGTGTAATTTCGCCATCTATTATGTATGGGCTCAGTCTCATCCCCAGAGCTCCACGTTTTTTTTTAAATTGCGTTTCGTGTAGCTCTGGTAACGGACAAAAAATTGAATTTTTTCATTGGCCGTTTAAAAATGAATGCGCAACAAGATAAAAAAAATTACCCCTCTACGCATAAGGTTTTACTTCCGGTTGAATTTCAAATGTTGAAGTCCTATGACGACTGCGTCAACAAAACCAACGTTTTTAATTTCAACGCATTCAACGACCAATGTCACCCAGTTTTGTTTGGTTTAGCAGGTAAAGATACGGCTGCTAAATTTCAAAGTATAGCGGGATCTGATTGTCGCTAAATATGAACGATTCGTTACTTAAAATAATCAGTATGTGTCTTGGAAGACGAAGCTATAAGCGGCCACGAATATTAAAGAAGTATGTTGCTTGCAACAGGGACGAGTATTAATTAAAGGAGAGGCAGAAATCCTGAAGAAAGCCCAATATTGAAAAGAAATATTACCACTAGGTTACCCTTTTTAAATAACAACAACAACAACGCTATCAGCACTTTCGTAAGCAAGTTATATTATATCTTCTTTATTAGGTAGTACTCTTTGCTACAACTTGAAATACAAATCTAGGGAAACGAAGGTCACTCGAAGCCCAATTAAAATACCATGAAACGAATGCAAAACAAAAATTCCTCGATATTTCTTACCACTGTTCGATGAAATAAGCCTAATCAATGACCACAGCGTGTCCATCAACAAACTTAGCTGTCCCATCAACTGATTTGGTATGATAGCGTTCAGTGGCGAAACGATAAATACACAGCTCCCAAACGAAAGAAATCGGTTGACTTATCGAGGACTTTCTAAAACCAGTAGGCAAAATACAAAGACAATCTTTATTCTAAATAACAGCAGCACGTAAAGCTTTTCTTCTTTCTTTTTCAGCGTGATGTTTTCCTGTTAAGTCTTGTACAGTCCTTTAGAACGCCATTCCACACACAGAGCATTCTCGCTCAACCAAACAAAACGAGAGATCTGGGGACGAGAATGCACACACGAAAGGTTTTATTATTTCCGGTTTCTGGTATTGAGCAAGCGCAATAGTACATTAATGCATTAGGCATGCGCTAACGGATGTCGTGGATTTTACGACATCCGGAAGGCACTGTTACCAGAGCCCTTCGTTATTTACGCTGACCAAACGAAACGAAGGCTCTGGGGACGAGAATGGTATGGGCTTGTTCTGTGGGGTGCGTGTTGTAATTCCGATATTATTAAATTACTTCAATTGAGAGACTTCATTGTAGAGCCGCTAGGATTATTTATCATTTACCCAAGGATGTGGCTTCTAGTCAAGTATTGAATATTACAAATTGGATTACAATCAGATTAAAATATAAATTAGAAATATTTAAGCTTTTTTATAACGCAAACAATGATATCCTTCCAGACTGCCTTTCTAAGAACATCTTTAGAAAGCGTGAAAGTTCTTCCTCATTACGTGGCCAGGTTAAGTCTAAGCTGAAGACGTTTCTTTTTAAAAGGGCATTTTATAATTAGATGTTATTCTGAGTTTACAACTTTATTTTAGATTGTGATTTTAATATTTTATATTTTAAGTAATATTGAGTTAGAATATTAGCTTTTAATAAATATTATATGTATTTCAAACTAGTCTGTGATCCCGAGATGGAACAGCAGATTTATGAGAGACTCATTAACCTTTCGTGGGTCAGCTCTTTGGAATTTAGTTAATTGTAATAACTGAAATAGACAATCTGAACTTTAAAGAAATCAAAAGACTACTTATTACCGAGGGATATTTTAACAACTTTCTCTTCGACAGTTCCACTGCCTCTACATCTCGATATAGAGACAGTGATTACGTGTATTTTTAGAAATTAAAATTATTATTTTAAGGTCTTAGATTAATACTTTGTTATTAGTTCCGTACTTTATATTAATTTTTATGTACATAGTTCAATTAGCATATATTAGTTTAGTAGTATACACGACCCCACAAGCTTTTTAGCTTTAATTCTTATCGTGTTAAAATAAAGGTTTTATGTTATGTTATGTTATATGTTACATTTGCTTTGCTTCCCCTCAAAAAACGAAAGAGAAAATTTTGTAATGCCAGCGAGACGATAAAAGAGCATTATTACAACAAATTTACCACAGCAATTACTATCTTTTGGATACACTAGTTATATTGTATATTGAATGGTCTTTTAAATGGCTTTTAGTATGTTTGTATAGATTTATTTGTGATACAGGGGCCCCTCTGGATACTAGCTTCGGCTGAATGGGCTACCCTGTTTTTGTTTTTGTTTTTAAATAAAGTTTAATTGCTTGATTGCAAGATGCGCAAAATAATTGTAAATGCGCTCCATTGTTCGTCTGTTTATTTAACGAGTCAAAACTGCTTCGAGGCGTCAAAGTCTGCGGTTGCTTAATAACCTCAATTTCCCTAATAACCTCGCCGCTCTAGTGAACCAATTAGGTGAAGAAATACCAGTCCTTGTACTAATAATTATCTTTTTAGATCTAATTCAACGGAACAAAAAGCTATTTTAAGGGCTTTACAGACTCATGAGTAATTGACACATCTGGCCCCATTCTGTCGTATAAAGTGGATACTCTGTTACCTGGAACAGAGTATACTTTTGCCGTTAAAGCGAAGAGTTCCTGTGGAATAAGTGACGTGGGAAACGAAGTAGTCGTGGAAACCATGGTGGATTGTAAGTTCAATTGCAAAAATCATAGCAAACTACTACATAACAGTCATCCACTTTGCACACGAAGCAATTCTTCTTGCAAATTGCAGCGCAATGCGTTTGCAAACCAGCTGTAACTTCAAACAAATTAGTTGCACATAGCGAGATATGTTGCATACCCGTTACAATGCTCTCGTCACCGTTGCATTGCAAATTGCAAGGAAATATTGCCTTTCATGTAAATGCGACTATGGAAACTATTGTTACTGCTATACAGGATAGACACCAAAGTTCTACTATCACACGCCAAACTTTGAATGCTTAGTGAAAATAACGGTATGAAAAAGAACACAAAATAGAACCGGAGATAATGATGTAAACATAGTGTCATTTTATGCCAGGTCATTTTATCGACAGTAGGCAACATAGGTAATAGGCGTTATTTTTTCTTGACCAATCAGGAGGCAGCAATTTACATTTAATTCTGTTGAATGTAAACAAGTTGCGGACATCATAAATGCAATGCCTTCTAATAAAGCTCCTGGGATTGACAAGGTGCCAACTCCGAGGTACAAGGGAGGGGGTTGTTGCAACCTCCCCCCGGGTTTTTGCGGTGTTATAATATTTCGAAAATATTTCACATCCAATAGATAGCCTGTGATGTGCTCTACAAGATAAGGTTAATATTTTGGGTTGTAGCGCTGCCGGGGTCCGTGACGTCATACAAATGGCCGACAATATGGCCGCCATCTTGGATTTTACTAAAAAACCAACTTTATCGAAAAGCAAAGCACAAAACACGCCTTTCAAAAGGACACTTCTCCGCATAACGAAATAATTTGGAATAATTGCAACATAAAAATTAATGGTAAAGCACCCTTTTATAAAAGCTGGTTTGAAAAAAATATTGTATGGGTCGAAGACCTCCTTCACAATGACGGTAATTTCCTTTCTTTTAATCAATTTTCCAAAAAAGTTCATCTTCAAACGCCTTTCACTCTTTATTTTGGATTAATTAATTCTATTCCGACCACTTGGAAATTAGCAATGAAAAGTACCCATCGGCAATCGTCGGAAAATGAAAATAATACAAACACAATTTCCACTAAAAATTTTTACTCTGTTATGTTAAAAAATGTCTTTTTACCTCCCGGCCCACCGCGGAAAGTAAAATTTTAAGGTATGGTTTTACCCAAGAAAACATTCATAGAGTTTATGAGCTGCCCTTTCAAATCAAAAATGACATAAAGATAACAATGTTTCAATATAAAATTATCAACAATATTTTTCCAACAAAAGTTAGTCTCTTTAAAGCTAAAATATCCGATTTCTTCTAGATCTTCTTCTTCTTCTTCTTCTTCTTCTTCTTCTTCCACCAAACTGAAATCTCACCTTAATTTTGCAGTATCTTCCCGTACGAGAAACCCTTACTGCCATGGTAACTATAATGAAAGGTTAGTGCATTAACGTTTGTATTCCTTGTAATTTCAGCTGCACGTCTGTCTGACAGTGCACATCTTCTTTAACGATGAACGTCTGAAGATTATGTTAACGTAGTCTTAGCAAAAACTCCTTCATTTTTGTATCATGCAAGAGTTAAGAGTTAAGAAGACAAATATATGGCAATTCATCCTTTACAATTTTTTTTTTTTTGCAAATTTATTTGGTACCAAAGTTCCACTTTACTACTAATAATATGCATTAAAAACATAGGTTTGCAACGCATTTGGTAGCGTGTTGGATTCACCCACACAGCAAATTATGATTTATATTATAAGTGCGTACGTATTGAATGAATAGGGAAACATTTATTGTCATACTCTTTCTCTACAGACGAACAAGGAACAAAAGCGGGCTCATATACAGGCGACAAACCTTCATACACAGGTTTGTTAGCTCCACGCTAATATCACGATCCACATTACTGTAAAAAACGCCAACTAACGGCGTATGAATCTGCATAAGTGAACGCATCACTACTGGTAGAAAGAGGGAAGAATCATATCATTTTGTCGAAGGAATTAAGTACTTTTCTCGAAAAAACCTGATATATTCCCTAGGAATGTGCTATTCCAATTTTCCAGAATCACATATTGTTGGTAGAAGATTGGGGTCTTCCCCTAATTCCGTAAAATGTATCCATAATTCTTTAACTTTGGGTGCTTACCACTCTTTAGAATTCGAACCGGTTATTTCGTAAACATAATGGGCCTTTTTGAGACCTTTATGCCACATGTTTATCAATTGATTGAAGCATACTATGTTTTAATTAACTAGGCAAGCATGACCGGCTACTTCTGAAAAATAATGACATATATATATATATATTTTTTACGAATCGGTCGGTCCGTCCGTCCGTCCGCCGGCGGCCAGCCCTGGCAATTGGTATGCACCAATTGTCACCTTTAGCAATATTTTGTCAGCTTTTTCGGAAGGCAAGCTTTAAAAATTCCTGGAGGAATTTCAATTTATTGTGTTATACACAAGCTAGCACATTTTATTATCGTTTTTCAAATACAGTTCTAGTGATTTCAAACATCGTCTTGGGAATGGTGTCAGCCTTGTCTCTTGGTATGCATGTGTATTTGTGGCGTGTTAGACGAACTTCTAAAACAGGCGTGAAGTATTCACCCGAAGAAATACAGGTGGATGTTCCGCAAAATGAACAAGGTTTGTTATAAGACAAGAGGCTCCAAGCATCCTTTACTCATGCGCATGCGTAAGAAAGTTTTATGATATATTTTAAACATGATAAAAAGATGGCCGACATGGAGAAGAGTTATTCCTTTCATTCAGTCATCGTTCCTGCAAACCACGTTGTTTACTATTGAATGTTTTGGAAATGAAGGCTGTACCACAATGAAGCCAGTGATTCTTCTAAGTCTTATCTATACCAAACGTGAACATAGTAATTTATGTAGGGTTGTAGGAGATGCTGTCGTGACACTTAAGTAACGCTCTTTTACCGGAAGTGAGAGTAGCCGGAAGTCACTAAACAGGAAGTGTAAATGGCAAAGACAAGAACCGGAAGTGAACAATTTAAAATATGCGTGCATAAATTTGCATGCAAAATCGTGACACAAATAATAAAAATAATAATAATAATAACAAGAAAAACGGAGCCGAAACCTTACCACATGCCGCTTCGCGCATGAGTAAAAAGTGCTATTTAATGCTATTCTAGTCAGTTTTGTCAATGTTTATAATTTGAATCTTCTTTCAAACTCCCCTGTAACAATACGGATCGGATAGCTTCAATGAGCAGTACAATAGACAATATTCACATTCTCGGCGTTGAACTGGGAAATAGCTTTCAGTCGAGGCTCATGCGGGACAATCTTTTCACATCCAAATATTTTTAATGATATTCCCCCCGCATGAGCCTCCATTGCAAGCTAGTCCCAGTTCAATACCGAGAATATGAACATTGTCTAGTCTTTTATTCACAGAGAGTGACTAAACCTCAATATAAGAACAACTTCGGTATTAAAAAGTCGACTTAAATTAAAAGGGGCAACGTCGCGGAGATTTTGCTCTTTTTGGTACTTAATATATACTAACTATTTGACTATAAGTCACAGGGAAACATGTTTCATTCGTTATAACGTTAACACTGAACATGTTTCGCCCTAGATAGTGTGAACACAGCATAACTTGAAGACGTTTCTAGGTTATATCATTTTGGTGGCATCTAATGTATCGGAATATACGGCTATTTTATCCAGAAAAAAATGAAAGACCAGAAAAGCAAACTTAAGTAATTCAAGATCGATTACTATATACCTGGGCAGAGAGACCATTGTGAGATAAACCAATAACGAACATTTTATCTGACATTCAAATAACAGGTGAAGTTCTTGTTTACATACATATATTTATATACAGTGTGTAGATAGACATTTCACTTTAGTAGGGTACATGTACTCGGCTATAAGTTTATGAGACTTCAATATAGTTATCGTCATCATCATCATAATCATCGTCATCATTTTAACAGTGCTTATATTTTAGGGAAATCATAGAGATGCATACATTTTGTAGACTCGTCTGCAAGGTCGACTTCTTCTCAAGTCATTATCATTGCGAAGCTTTAGATGCCCACTATATGGTTTTCTGATCCACAAAGTGTTCTGTCTTAGGTGATGCAGATATCCAGGCTCCACAACAGACATCCGATTATATGGAGCTCCAACCAACCCAAACACAGGTAACAGCCAGCACTTCGGAATATCACTCACTGACAAGAAACCCAAAGGAAGATGCTGAATGGAAACAAGGATATGTCAATGCTGACTTTCGACAGTTCCCAGAAGCGAACGAAAACGAAATATATGAAACAATAGATACATAACTATGTGGTATAAAGAGACAATTGTTACTCGTTCCTATGGATCGCATTTCTTTTTGTTATGTTTCGTTGTTTCTTTGTTACTTCACTCTGAGAACAACTCATAACGTTTCACGGTTGAATCATTGGAAGAATTGATTAGATGCATTAGACTAATATAAATCTTTATTTCAGATATACAATGAATAGTGTACAATTGAAAAGAAAAACATATATATTAATTAATGAAAAAAAAAAAGAAGAAAAAAGAAGAAAAAACAACTGGTGCACAGGCCACCCAAGTACTTGAAATAAAAAAAAGAAGAAAAGAAGTAGGTAGTGCAGAAGTGCTATTGGGTCGAAAGTTTGAGCCAGATATCTTTAAAAAATATATGAGTTGGAGTAAAAACAAGCAATCATTACTTTTCGGGACCTAGGGTCAGCACATTAAAGGTAAGGTAAAAGAAGATCCCATTTCTTTAAAATGAAATGATTGTTCTTCTCCATTTGATGGATTTGTTTCAAATATCTTGAGAAATCGTCTAGCACTGGGATGCATTCTTTTTGTCTGCAGATCCAGATAAAACATTTAGCCATTAAAAAACAAAAGTTAATTTGTAATTTGTATTCAGAAGTATCCGGCCTCAGACCCAAGACGGTTGCTACATGTAATGGTTTATCTTTTATAGCTAATTGGCAAGACTGTAACCATGTAAAAAAAGGCGATATTGAAGAAAATTGAGAGGCGGATTTTGATTATTGCCACTATTGAAAGTTAAACGGTTTTAAAACCTTTTCGAAATAGCGCCTGGGAAACCATTCGTAGTACTTAGCCGGTACTGTAAAAGGAAAAATCAAATCCTTTTAAATTACATGTACATAGTTAACAATAAAAAATACAATAGTAAATAAAAAAGGATCTTGCCTCCAGGCGAATTAAAGCTTTGAAAACATATCCGACAATAAGGGTCTGCCCAATGGATTATTTTCTCATATCATTATCCGGTCAGGTGAAATTAAAAAAAAACGTCGTGCAACCTTTTTAGCGGACATTTTATTTTAAATTTAATTGCTTATTTAGTTAATTTGGGCGGCGTTGCACTTGAGCAAATTTTAATACCTTCAAAATTTTTGGCGATACAATTTATGGAAAAAAACATAGGTTTTAAGTTTTTGCGTGGGTTGCATTAGACAAAATTTTCATTTTCAAAACTCCAATAATTTTCATAAATGCTTAAATAAACAAAATTGTTTGCTTTGCCAAAATTTGATCGCCCCCGAGGCAGCAGTTCGGCTTCTTTGAAGATTGGCGGAAGTTTGTCAATCCACAAAAAAAATATTGGAAAGTCGTTTAATCGTGGGGTCGCACTTATTTTACGTTATGTGTTGACAGACTGATTACTTAAATAAACAAAATGTGCTCCGGTGCGAACCAGGCCCTGCGCTGCAACCGAGGGTTTGGCTGATTTTCGGTCAAAACTGTGCTGAAATTAGGCCCGGTTTGCACTAGAGTGAATTTTGTTTATTTAAGTAATTAATCTGTCAACACATAACGTAAAATAGGTGCGAGCCCACGTTTTCCAATTTTTTGCGGATTGACAAAGTTCCATCAGTGCTGTCTCAGAGGCGACCACATTTTGGCAAATGCTACAATTTTGTTTATTTTGAAGGCATTTATTTATGTCAATTATTAGAGTTTTGGAAATGAACAATTCGTTTAATGCGACCCACGCCAAAATTTGGAACCTACAATTTTCTTCCAAAAGCTTTATTTATTTAATAGTTTCAGTACACTAATGTAGTAATTGTTATACCTAATCGTGCCTTTTTGGTACGCTTCGGCGGCATATCAGGCGAGTTTGGTCGAGCCACATGGTTCATATATTGGCGAGACGCAGTCGAGCCAAAATACCCATGGCGAGACCAAACGAGCCTGATATGTTGCCGAAGCGTACCAAAAAGGTACGTTAGATATTTAAATATGTATCCTGCGCAGCGTTAATTGTAGTTACGTGAAAAAGTGTTAAGTTTAACGCTGTAAAAAGTATTAAAAATGAAACTAGACGTTTCGGCAATGCTGCCTTTTCGGCAATGCTGCCTTCATCAGTAGTAAAAATGTGTTCTAGTTTCATTTTTAACACTTTTTACAGCGTTAAACTTAACACTTTTTCACGTTAGATATTTACCGTGCCCAAATTCAGTCCAAAATCCGGTGATGTGTTTAGCAGTTACGGCAATAAAATCTGTCAGGCGTCCTATCGTGTGGCCCGCGAGGAGAATAATACGAGTCAACAAACGGCGCAAAAGTGATGAATGGAAAATAATTTTCATTGAGCAAAGTGAGAAATTGTGGTAGCAAAATAGGTGTAAAATCCTCCTCTGCAAAACTGTTATCTCGAGGGAACGAACACATTAATAGTGTCAATGTCACATGGAAGCTTCAAATAGTCGCTTCAGCAGTTCAAACGTTCAGTTGGAGGAACTTTTGGAACCAGAGGTAAAGTTGACGTTAATGGTTGCCTTTCAAACTTCATCACCATAAAATCGTGCGATATCAGATCAGTGACTTGATATCGTAGGATATCAGGACGGTAGACTAGGCTTCTGATTGGCTAATTGCGAATTTGGGTACGGTAATTAACGGAACTCGCCCATTATTTTCAGATTTCCTTTTGACTCAAATCTCAGTGTGATACGGCTTTTTAACGTGTTACTAGAACTCGATGACATAGCCAAAAATATTGAAAAACAAATGCTGCCATGCAAAAGTACTGCCGAAGAGGTTCACTTGAATGGTCACACTATAGGATTTCGTCGACAGACGCAAAAGTTAATTAGAACAACACTGCATGTCTCCATAGTTGAACCTGAGAGTGAAAGGATTAATTTTTGGACTTTTTCGCATACAATTACAATAATCCCGGCCATAAGACATTTGCTTGCGTGCAAAATAGGGAAATGATTTATTCAAACGGCCTCATGCACGGAATGCTTGCGGCATCGTGTCGGTCGATGACCATTCATTAAAAGCTACATGTATGGAGCAGTACTTTCCTGTGTTCTATTCTAACTTTTGAGTGTGTGAATGAAATCCTAAAGTGTAACCATTCAAATGAAATTTGCTGAATTGCTACTTTTCTGTGGCACTATTAGCTACTTTAATTTGTACAAAGTAGTTCTACCTTTTGAGTCTGCATTCGGATAAAACCCTAAAGTGTGACCCGTTCAAATAAAGGCTACTGAAGTACTTTTCTCTGGTATTGTTTATTATGTTGTACAAGATGGTTCTAACGTTTGAGTCTGTGGATAAATCCTAAAGTGCGACCATTCAAATGAAAGCTATTGCGCAGTACTATCCTGTGGTGCTGTTTATTATGCTGTACAAGGTGGTTCTAACTTTCGAGTCTGCGGATGAAATCCTAAAGTGTGACCATTCAAATGAAAGCTACCGAGCAGTACTTTCCTGTGGTACTGTTTATTATGCTGTACAAGGTGGTTATAACGTTTGAGTCTGTGGATGAAACTAAAGTGTGACCAGTCAAATGAAAGCTACTGAGCAGTACTTTTCTCTGGTACTGTTTATTATTCTGTACAAGGTGGTTCTAACTTTTGAGTCTGTGGATAAATCCTAAAGTGTGACCTGCCTGTTCTGATATTACACTGGGTAGTTAAACATCTTAGTGTGGGTATGGCGGCAACCTGGAAAGTTATTGAGATGTACTGTACTGTGTCTACTGTAGTGTTGCTTAGCTTTGCTTACAAGGTGGTCATAGCTTTTACTAAAACATATTGCGATCCCATTCAAAGCGATGATGTTTTAGAGTATTTATTTGTATTCATGAAAAAGCTCTTAGCATAACATATTAAATATTTACATAAAAGATATGCTGCCTTTAAGGAATTCAAACTTTTTACATCAGATTACCAATACTTGTAAAAAAAAAAGTTAACACTTTTTCTCCCCGTCAATTTCCATTTATCTTATTATTTATAATTGTCCCAGCGGTCTCAGTGGATGAAATCAAAAATTTAAGTGTAAACATGTTTACCACGCGAAATTCAGCAACCTTTTATCGCGCTTTTTCGCGCGAACACTTGCGAACGTCCTTCAGTCTACGAAGTCGGTGCTGCGATTACAACCGCCAAACCGTACACGGACTCATTTCTAAAACTTGCAGCCGCAAACGTGTCCTCCTCTGGACACCACAAGGCCTGTGCCGCCATCTGTATGCCATTGTCTCTTACTGCTCCAATGTATACCAGACAAGCCAACTTACGTGGACCATCGCCAGTTCGCTTCACAGCACCGCCCAGAAGTCGTGTGATTATCTTACAGATGCTTCTGCTTCCCCGATCGCAGCTCGGTGGAGAGTAATCTTCCATCGACAAGAGATGCGATCTCAGCACTTCCTCCAGCATCTCCTGCAAATGTATGTCATCTTCATGAAGATGTAGATGTTCTTTCAAGAGACTCTCCGTGCTGCTATCGTCTCTCGCTTGTTGGTCTCCGCATTGTTGGCGGTAGGGCTTGTGACCGCCCAAGTTTTCTTGGAATTCTCGGTTTGCTGTGTCAGTAGTGCTTAGATTCTCCAGATTGACCGCCAGACCCTGGATCTGGCTCGAGAAGTCGTTTATCATGGTCCCATAGTCATTCACCGTGTTTACATCTGCAGATGGGATACCAGATGGATCCGATCCGCGCCTTTCCGTGTGTGCCAACTGCTTGCATACCTTACTGAAAGAAGGGCACATTTGCTTCACCAATCGCCCCTTGTTTTCTCCTTTAGTGTCCTTAAACAGTCCAGCATCATGGTTGTGTTTGGATCCAGGTGAAGAAGCAACCTTGCCCAGAAGATGCAATGGAGACACTGCCTTTCGTTTCAGATATGGCCGCAGTTTCTTTAAGCTCGTCTGTCGATCGAACGCGCCCTTAACCAGGCTCTTCTGAGAAGGAAATATGGGATCAGATAGCCTTCGTGTTCTTGGTGGTAGCTCCTCCGGCGCTGCCGCCGAACTGGACAAACTTCTGATGAGCGCCATTTTGTGAGACGTTCGAGATCTTGGTGATTCTTCTGGTGAAACGAGCGTTTCTGGCACTCCATTGCTTTCTGACACTCCTTCAAGCTTTGTTTTTTTAGCTTTTTCTTTATGCGATCTGACTTCGTGTTTCTCAGTTTTGTTCGCTGCTCCGTTCTCGCCGTCGCTGTTGAATGCAGTGTTTGTTTGCTTGCAATTATGGCCGCTTTGTGTAATCTTCTCTAAATTTAGCGTCGTCTGCAGTTCACATAAGTTATTGTTATTGTCGACTTGAAATCCGGGAGCTGGGCCTGAAGAGAAAGTTAATACAGGAGTACTCTTGAGTACAATTTGAATTTCTTCATCATTATAATCAAAGTTTGTTTCTTCAGCATCACTGGAATACTCGGTCGTCATTTCGCTCTCGGTTGCGTTTTCAGTGCCACAAAACGTTGCGTAAACATAAGACTGAAGTCAATAACAAAATACAGACAATAGCTTTTCCTAATCGCTTTGTCTTTTTAGGGCTTAGGGCCTAGTCGCACTACAGTCAAAACAAAAATTAGCCCGTGCAAAAATCGAGGAAAACAAAAGAAACCGCTCCGGTGGGACACGCTTTTTATGGATTGTTTTTGTTTTTATGTCATTTTGCGCGGGCTAATTTTTGTTTTTGACTGTAGTGCGACCAGGCCCTTAGTTATCTGCCGTTAATTCGTGGATTCCCAAGAGTGTCAATTAATTCAAAGCCCTAACATTAATTAGCATTAAAACAAAATCTCTTGCTACAATATTAAAAAACAAACAGCACCACGCGTAAATACTGACCAAATGCTTTCATTTAAAATGGTCACGCTTTAGGATTTCATCCACAAATATTCAAAAGTTATTACCACCTTGTACAACATTAAGTAATGGTCCTAGTAAGAACTAGGCAACCCAACGGCAAGGAATGCAGAAAGGTGTTAATTGTGGTATTGTTGAAACGGTCCACCTCACTGGCTAAAACATGAAAATCTACTATCACTTCATCAGGTAGCGCATTTATTTTTCTCTAGTTTACTTATTGATTCCCTTTTAGTGAAAACTATTCTGACTTTTAATGCAGCAAAATTTCTATGTGGGAAACATGGAAAATTAAAAGGCTTTCTTGGCCATTGTTTTGGAGTCTCATGATTGGATAAAATCTTGTAACACAAAAGAAATATCGCTTTAAAATAAAGTTTCAGTACATTTTATTTCAAAAAACTTGTTGTTCATAGGTTGATGCATTCTCAGTAAGAAAATCAAAACAATCGTATGTGGGGAAAGCGAAATGCCGCGGAACAATAGAGGATTGCCTTGTTCTTACACGCATTGTTACTTAATAGACAGCACCACAGAAAAGTACTGCTCAGAAGCTTTCATTTGAATGGTCACACTTTAGGATTTCATCCACAGACTCAAAAGTTAGAACCACCTTGTACATAACAAATAACACATTGCCATCTTATTCTCAATAATGATGTGTCTTTATTAAACTGAATAAATTTTTTTACGTTATTTGATAATGCATTACTGTTTCTTTATTCATGTCTTTGCTCTGTTGGCAATGTTAATGTAATTATTATTATCCACCGTTCACATCCCTGAAAGTAAACAGGGACCAATATTAAAACTGCTGTTTTACGGCATTTAACGCTATTTAGAGTGTTGCATTGTTCTGTAAAAATAATACTGAGACATAAAAGAAAACGTGTACCACAGCGAGGATATAACCCGGAGGGAGGGCGGGGGGGTTACTCCCCTTTCAGAGGTCAAAATTTGTAAATTGGTACCGCTTCGGATGCTAAAATCTAAAATGACCACCGTTAGAATTATCACGGTACCTTGTAGAGTATTGAGCCGAAAATGTCAAAATGTCAGCGTCATGTGTTGTTTTGTGTCGTTTTGGTACCTCTTTGGTACCTCTTAGGGGTAAAAGTCCATTCGAGACACGCCTATCAAACGAGATTCTGGTACCTTTTAGGGTGTTTTTCGAACATTTTCGATGATTGGGAGTCCCCGTCCCCCCTCCCCCCCCGCCCCCCCCAACCCCCGGGGGAATACAATGGGATTGGTTGAAAACCTTATTGTTCAAGGATATGCATTTTGGTGACATTTTTCGTTGATGCAGGCTGAAAGCCCCCTACATGTTATAGTAACGAGGAAATATATGACGATCTTGTTTGCTGTATTGTGAATATTTCAAGACATTTAATTGTGGCGTCCAAGAAGCATAGTCTTTTTTACCTTAAAAATCTTCAATATATTTTAAACAAGAAAAGACTTTCTGCAATGACTACTCTTTTCAAACAATCGACTGACCAAAGAGCCATGAATTAACACGTGGACTGGACTTGTGGAATTTCAAAACGGGACTGAATAATCCATCTTGCAAATGCATTCCTAGAACGAGGTAGCTTCAAACGTTATGCTGCTTCCCCCATTTGGACTATCGACTGTATTAAGAGGAATATAAGGTGATTTTTTTCCAGGTGATGCTATCTTAGGTGAACCAGTTGATCGCACTTCCGGGATCTTAAAATCGGGGTCACTAGGTCTAGGACCAAACAGTGTGGGGAGGGGATCCTCCTCGGGTACCTCTTCGGCTTTTGAAGCTGTTGTCCTTCTTGCTTTGAGCAAAAGGCACACCAAAACAGCAATAACAATGAGAAGAATGATTGACAGCGCTGCTAGGCAACCAATGGCGATTTTGAGGTGAGTTAGTCGTTCAGCTGAATGAAAAAATGAAACAAGTAAATAAAAATAGAAAAGAAAGTGGTCAATAGTAACGTTAATAGTTATACAGTAACGTGATTACTAGCTTCACTGAATCTAGCCTGTAAACAGGGCTTCCAGTTTTAGGGGATAGGTCGAAAAGAAAAGAAATGCCGTTGAGCGAAGCGCGAGGGGATGGGAGAAAAAAGAAAGAGGGAGGGGAAAGGGGCTCGTTTTGTTCTGCGCCTTTCTTTTCGCCTAATCCCAATCGGGAGTCCTGTTGACAGGCTACATTTCCCAGAATAAATTAAACTCTAGGGGCGCTTTCCATTCGGCATAAATTTCCGGTTCGAGTTTTCGGAATTTTCGGTGGTCGAATGGAACGGAAAATCGTGTGCTCTATTCCAAGGGCATACCGGGCCGGTGTGACATATCACAATGGCGAACTTTTTAAATGTTTTCGCGGCTTTAGAACATGATGATTCCGAAACAATGCCTGTATAAGCGGGCAATTCTGCTTCTATACTAGTCGTTGCTATAGACCAGTCCGGAGAATAATAACAATATTTTGAAAATAAACTCTCTGCCCCGAGTATCCGTTAAAAAAAGGCGGGAACAAAACCGACCGAGTAAAACGAGGTAATAAGCTCCTGGTAAAACGGACTTTTACCGAATGTAAACCAGACAAAACTAAACACAGTTGATCTTACCGTTGCCAGTTGCAGCTCCTAATCACGAGTGATGTAATAATAATTGGAGATCGGTACAGAAATACCCACACGATGAAAGACAGTTGGTTGCCATCTTTCCCGAGTTTTCAGCCTACTTGAGCTTGAGAGACTAGGGCCGAGACAAATTACGAATGTAACACAAAAGTTTTGTTAATTTCGGAATTTCCATCAAAAGACAACCTCAAAACGTATTCCTAAAATTTCGGAAATTTTGTACCGAAATTTTTCTGTTCCATTGGATTTCCAACCAAAAAATTTCAGAAATTTTCGCCGAATGGAAAGCGCCCCAGGTCTTTTATATTGTTGCTGAACACTCAAATTGTGAAGCTAGTGGCTACATTGTTTCATTTATACTAATGGGGCTATCAACTCTACTGTTCAAGTTAGCTCGAACGTTGCATTTGTACATGAATTTTTGTGTGACCATGCACATGACAGGTATTAAGCAGTATTCTCCTATGGTATGTTGTATAAGGTGTTTCTAACGTGTAGGTTAAGTCTTCAAAAGCCTAATAGCTCACAACTGCCGGAGCTTAAACCGGTTTCTGTAGCATGAAGCGACTGAGAGTATAACTACTTCCTTATGGATTCGATGCTAGTCCATCGCAAGGTTACCCCCAGCATTATGTCGCCGGTACTTATTTATACAAGTGGATGGAGAGAGACAACGTGGAGCAAAGTTTCTTGTCTAAGGAAACACCACGACGGCAGAGACCAGCCTCGAACCATCGACCTTCAGGTTAAATGTCTGTCGACGCGCTAACCATTGGACCACCGCGCCTCCAAAAAATCCTAAATTGTGACCATTAAAATGAAAGCTAAATTGAGCGGTACTTTCCTGTGGTGCTGTTTTTTGTCTTGTACATGGTGGTTATAAACTTCTGAGTCTGTGGATGTAATCCTAAAGTGTGACTATTTAAATGAAACCTATTGAGCAGTTCTTTCCTATCGAGCTGACTTCCTTCAGAGAGACACTTTAAATAAAGTACAACAATCGATATTGACGTACACATCGGAATTATTAAATCTCCCTCGCCATTTACAACTTTTACTGAGCAGTACCTTCCCATGTAGATGACTTGCCTTGCATCAGATAAACACATTAAATAAAGTACAACAATTGATATTGTAGTAGAAGAGTAACTTATTAAATCTCCCTCACCATTAACAACTTTTATCTTCTTGGAAGCCACACCTAAAAAATTCTTGGCTCTGCACTCATATACACCAAAATCATCGCCAGAGATTTCTTGAATGCTTATCATATTTCCCGAGGAGTACCGCTGCAAAGGTAGCGGCTCATCATTCTTGTACCACGTGATGTCTGCAATTGTCGTGTCTCCTGTTTCACAGTTTAATGACAAACGTTTTCCTTTCTTGACGGATATTTCTCCATCTTCTGCAGTTCCCCACGCATGATTTAGAACTGGAGGAGCTGGAAATGAAACAAATGTTGTTAGTTACACGGTAGCTTAGATGCTTCCGCCCCCTCGGTAATTTCAAGATTAAAGCTATGGCTATGAAACTATAAGGTAGGTCACGTGACGTGCTGACGTCATATGATGCAGGAATTACGTCATCATTCCGAATGAGCGCTATCTTGGATCCGCCACCTTAGATTTCCATCATGTTAGAAACATGTCATGAACATAAATCTGTCACATCAAACTACTCTTAGTTATAATTTAAGAAAAAGTCACGATAAATGCTTCTAAAGTGATTCGGTGCACACAAGGAATATGTCACTTACCCAAGGACGTAACGTTTACCGAAGCAATGTCGTCAGGTTCGATGCCATTGCTAGCCTTGCACGTGTACAGACCGTGCATAGCTGACGTTTCATTTTTAATGACCAATGCCGGGCCTCGATGAATTAACTTGCGGTTTTTGTACCATGTTATTGTGGGATCAGGACCACCTTGAGCAGTGCAGTTAAGAACCAGGGTCTCTCCAGGGACGAGTGCTCTGATGGGTGTTAAAGGGTCTATACGAGGGGGGTCTGCATGAAAATAAAAATAACGATATGGTCAGAAAGGATCCTGCTGAAATTTGTTTTTCGTTTGTCTGGTACTTCTGAAAAGCAACAAAAGAGGCATTTTGTTTTGGTTAAAAATCGTACGTGTATGTGCGACAGCAACAAAGATATGAGCAACCGTAAGCTAAGAAACGAGTGGTCTGTTAGCTGCAAAGTTGAGAACTAAAGATCATTCTAAAGCTTGATATCGTTGTCAACGAACTCTTATCGAGTCTAATAATATTTGAAGCAGACTCTTGATCTTTAAGCGTTTGTAAAAGTGGTCAATAACGCATGAGGGTTCTTAGTCAAACGAAAGCGAGAGGTCATACTCTCATAGATTCTATGAGTATAGTATTCTCTATTTTCGAATTGCCCATAATACACTTTGTTTGCCCCCCAAATTTGGCATAAACTATTGTTTGTAAATGCTCTTGGGAGGACTGCATATTCCCAAGAGCATTTCAAAACAATAGTTTATGCAAAATTTGGGGGGCAAACAAAGTGTATTATGGGCATTTCGAAAATAGAGAATGTAAAACTTTCAAGCAGAGCAAAGAGTTCCCCGGGCCCCTCCATGCTAGATTCACCACTGTGTATTCAACTCTTATCGAGTGTACGAGAGTCTCGTACTCGATTGGCCCGGGCTTAACCCTCATACTACCAAGTGGGGTCCGATGGGACCCCAGCTGATAATCAACATTTACCATAGCTCACATGGTTGGACAATGTGTTCGAGATTTAAGGAATTTGTCTTTATGTATGAGCCACCTTGAATGCAAATATTACTTTTATATTACACGTGGATATGGAAATGTGGGGCTCATTTTTCTGTTGGGGTCCAAATGGACCCCAGCAACAAAAACAATAGCATCGACAGTGATAACAAAAATAAAAATAAACAAACAAAACCCAAATAACGTCAAAACAAATACATTTATGCATCTTATGCTACAGTTCATATTTAAAACGTAGTTACTATGAATCATACTGAATTCTGTGATGGGGTACAAGCGGACCCCAGCAGTCATGATTTGTACTAAGATGTTAAAATCACTTAGGAAGCAAGTTCGTCTACTTAACCATATTCTATTACGTGTATGTGCGACAGCAAAAAAAATAAGAGCAACCGTAAGCTAAGAAACGAGTGGTCTGTTAGCTGCAAAGTTGAGAACTCAAGATCATTCTAAAGCTTGATATCGTTGTCAACGAACTCTTATCGAGTCTAATAATATTTGAAGCAGACTCTTGATCTTTGAGCGTTCGTAAAAGTGGTCAAACGAAAGCGAGAGGTCATACTCTCATAGATTCTATAATAAGTATAGTATGTAAAACTTTCAAGCAGCGCAAAAAGTCCCCCGGGCCCCTCCCTGCTAGATCCACCACTGTGTATTCAACTCTTATCGAGTGTACGAGAGTCTCGTACTCGATTGGCCCGGGCTTAAAGGGACACTGAACCGCCTGATATATAGTATTTTCATGAATAGGCCAAGATCTTGCTTTACTATCTTGAAATAGGAACAAAAAATCGCCAAAAGTGAGCAAAGCAATGACTAAAAAGACAAAATAGCGACTAAATTAAGCAAGATTTTACAAGAATGACAATTTTGATTTCTTGACCACCTGTCACGAAATCAAATTTGATGTGATCAAATAACTGTAATCCACTTCCATCCTTGTAATCCTGCACTTCATCTCCAAGCTACAGCTTCTGTTTTGCTGTATAGAATCTTTTTATCCAATAAAGTTGATATTTACTGGCTCTTGGCGATATAACATGATTTGTTATATAGATGGAGTTTTTCTCAATGCAACGCACGCGTTCATTGGTTGATTCATGGTCACATGACATCTAAACTGTTTCCCGCCAAACGTCCATGAGCGGGCAACATTTGCGAAAGAGGAGCAACAATGCACGTGATCAGACCGTGACAAAAGGTGGCATGATTATGATGCGATTGATGTTTAACTCGAGTGCTCGGCGCGTTTTTCAAACTGTGTTGTGTTGTGTTTTTGTGTTGTTATATAACAAATCACTTAACGACTGATCCCTCGGGAAACAGTGAATTTTGTTTCCCTCGAATTTTGATGTTTCCCTCGAATTCGTCTCGGGAAACATCGAGATTCTCGGAAAACAAAATTCACACGGGACCAGTCATTAAGTGTTTATTGTTTTTGTTTCGGCGGGGCAGTGCCGCTTTAAGATCAGCATAGGAATGTCTTCCTTCTTACATGTTTGTCCGGTTGAGAATGTATCGTAGTGACTCCATGCTCCTCCGCCAGCGCCATTAACTGCTCGCACTCTGACCTCGTACACAGCGTGCGACTGAAGACCCGTCAAACTGGTTTTATTCTGGTTCTGTACAACCTTCAGTTGCACCTCCTCGTTATGCTTTACTTTGTATTCCACGTAATACGACGTCAAAATTTGCTGATGTTGTTCATGAGTTGACCACGTGACCAGGACTGAGTGACTGTTCATGAGTTGGACGCGTACTTCGCTAGGTGTGGCAGGAATCACTGAAAACGTTACGAAAACATTAGTATGGTCTTCCTCTTGGGTCTGCATAGTCATTATCTATATATAACTTAACTACAGTGTAAGCGGCAACCTCAGAAAGCAGAAAAAATGTCGTCCGTAACTGTAACTGGCCTGGCCTCGTACGGGAGTGAGAATCGCAAAAGGGGAATTCAAAAGGAGTTTTGTCAAGGCGGCCGTAAGTAGAGTTGTCCGCTGACGAGAGTGTACACTCAGAGAGCATCGACTGTTTAATACCTGAACCAGCGGTTTTGCATGACAAATAGCAGCTAACCACCATTAAAAATGATGATATGGCCAAAATGGACATACTGTGAAGAAGTTTAATTTTGCGGGAGTTCATTTTTGCGGATTTTGCGGATTTTCTTCGATCCGCAAAAAAAAAAAACTCCCGCAAAATTTTCCGCCGCATAAATATACTCCCGCAGAAAAATTAGAAACCTTGTTTTAATGGTGTATATCGGCTTACCAGGAACTTTTTAACAGTGAACATATTGCTCTTATAACTCCGAGGTGACCGGCACAACAGTCATCTGTATATTCCCGATTCAACTCCAGAAACGTCCTCAAAAGAACCAGAGACTGTTATCATAATCGACTGATACGTTTTTACAAGAACGTACAATAATTCACTCAGGTTTTCTCGTTGTTTGTGTTCATGTTGGCACTAGAACAGCCACCACAACTGTGCAAACTATACAATGAGTCATCATATTAAAGTTATTATTATTATGTTTATTCCTTTAAGGCTCAGGCACAATGTTCTGTCTGGTTGATATTCTGGAAGCGGGTTCCAACATGTCACCATGGGTTCCACCATGGGTTCCAGGACTTTTCTTTCTTTCCTCTTACAAGGACAGCACCTTATTATTATTATTATTATTATTAAACTTCCGGTCAGGAAGTAAAATTACAATTTAATACCGATACTGCCTTGAATTTTATTTGTACTTGACCAGAAATCCGCAAACATTTCCTCCCAGCAGAAATTTCAGCTGTCTCGATCCGCAAAAATTTCCTTCCGCAAAAAATATTCAGTCGATCGGCAATCCGCAAAATTTTCCTCCCGCAAAAATTTCCTAGTACACGGTAACATGCATGTTAAGCGTGACATGTGCTAGAGAAGTAGGGGGAGGGGGGAGGGGGGGGGGGGGGGGACTTCAGGGGCGGGGCGTGCCTGAAGCACGTGGAGAAAGCGAAGGGAGCGAACTTTTGATATATCAAACTTCTGACTCCAATGCTGCGCTTTCTGCCAAACTAATGTATTTGGTCTTGTTTTCTTTGTATTCAAGTCTCTCCTTGGAATTATGGGTAAAGGATTTTATTTTGCAGAAGACCTCTATAAGCGATGTTAGAATTTTCACCGTCCGCCCTTTTTATTCTGTATGTTTGAATAGTTCGCAGGCTTTTACTTACCTCTTCCGCAAATAAAGGAATGTGTGAAATCAAACTCCTCGTTTTCCCAAAGTCCTGAGAACACATTTATTTTAGAGCAGTTCTTATTGTTTCCGGGAGTGGAATCTGGGGATCCACGTGCCCAATTTGTATACTTCGCCAGGGAACCGTCTGACCAATACAATTTATTATCTGCATCACGGGACAGCCCTATCCACACACTCGAGCTGGGATTGGCTGGTTTGATTAGATGAAGAAACACGAAATAGTTCTTATCTTGTGAGTTTAGTTTGGCTAGAGTGCCTCTCTCTGCTTTACACACTTCTTGTGCTCCGGCCCAAGTCTTCTTGTCGTTGTAGAGTTTGAAGCAGCCGTCTTCCTTCGAGTCCCATCCATGCCAGCATGTTTGATCCCCTGTGAACGAATAAGTGATTGTGAAATGCCGGGGGGCGGGAATCCCATATCAAACCGACGGGGGTGATCGTCGTACCTTTTAGGAGTTGAAATTCGTGGTTTGGTACTTTTAAGGGTTTTTGAATTATTCTGTTATTCTGTTAACTTTTAGGGTATTAAACCTGACAAATATGGTGACAGAAACAACTTTTCAGAAAGAGCTGGTATGGGTTATTACGTAAAAGTTATGTTTGCTAAACTGATTATTTACAAGGCATTCTTCTTCGTTTAGAGCGACTGAAATATAATAAGTTTTCCAAAACAACATTGAACTTCTATGATATCGTCTAATAACTGTTGTCAGATATAATCAAATGGCGGGAAAATCAGTGGGAAAACCCAGACAAATCAATTAACAACGTTGCAGGCCCTCTTACTTACTGAACATTATGACCTCGTATACATCGCTTGCCATTTTCCCGCCTTTTCCATGTTGGCAGTCTGAAGACAGTCCGTACTTGCTGTAAGTGTCTTGCGCAGTAAGGCTTGAATGGCAATGTCCGTCATTTTGAATTGCAAAATAGACGTAACCGAGCTTTAGGGCAACGCGGGCGCATTTTTGTTCCGCTTCTTCTCTCGTGTTCGGTTCCCCATCTAACAAGGGATCTTTGCCTTCCAATGAGGGAATTGCTGGCGCTGCTTTGTCAGCATAGCAACCTACATGCCGTGATGGTACTGCGAAAGGTATCAAAACAAAGATCTGGTCATGACCAAACAAAAAATAGGCTCAGAGGTCTTAATGTTCGAAGTGTCGGCTTTTGCAGAAATTAGCTAGTCTGTAGAAAGTGTGGAAAGGTCTTTCCTTGATTCAAGTCTCGTACCATTGACCTTTATCTTCTTTATCGAATTTGATCTATCTCTGGTTGCATCATTATTACAATTTTATAGCTTTCAATTTTAGCATAGTGTCTACGTGCGCACGCACAGTAGACACAAAAAGGCAATTCAACTCAAAACTTGTGTCAACTCGTGAATCCATCTGGTTAATACTTGTGTTCCTTACAATCGATTCGCGAAGGTTTGCGTCCACTTAAACTGAGCTTAATTTATTTAAAAGCAAAGGCTCCTATGAGCCAACTCGTGAATACGAACAACCTTCGGACCCTTCCCTCCCCCCTCCTAGGTGATTTACTCTACCCTCACTCTCTTAGTCCAACTCCCCACCCTTCCCTCCCTCCTATGAGCCAACTCGTGAATACGAAACAACTTTCGGACCCTCCCCTCCCCTCTCCTACGCGTTTTGCTCCACCGACTCGCTCCCCACTCCCACTCCACGCCCCCCTCCCTACCCTCTGCGTCCAACTCCACTCCCTCAAACGCCGTCCTAATGGGTAAGGCAGGTGACCATTACCAATCGTATTTGGAACAGGCAAAAGATATACGCAAGCCTTATGTACTCGTCATGTGGAATTACCAAGAAAGGTTTACAGCTGAGTGATGAAAGGAAGGAGTGAAAATTTGCATATTTGTCACCGCCTGCTATAACTTGTCATCTGTTCGCATATTAGTGAGTTCAAATGGATGGGAGTTTAGAACCTTTGTATTGTGCATTAATTACCTTTAACAGGGCACCTATCCTTCACAGCGATCATCTCCGCTTCCGTGAGGGACTTGTTGTAGATATGCACGCAAGCGATCCTTCCCTTATAGAAATTCGAACCGCCCGCTACAGCACCAATCATCACGTTACCTTGTGTAGCGATTTCATTTCGTCCTACATTATAACTCGCCACTTCTCTGCCGTCTATCCACAATTTCATAGTTCCAGCGGAGTGATCGTACGAAGCAGCCACGTAATTCCATGCGTTCAGTCGGATTTTGTCGCTTTTGATGGAGAAAGGCAAAACTGTATCTCTAATCTCGAACAAAGCTGCTAATATGTTCGGGCTTTCAAGCCATACTCGTACCCCGTCTTTATCATTAACTCTGTAACTTAGCAACGGCCCAGCAGAATTTTCAGGTCGTATCCATGCAACGAACGTCATAGAATATCTTGCATCCAGGCCACCGTTATTTGGAAACTCTATAAAGCTGGACGATGTCCCGGAGAAGTAGAAAGATCCTGCGAGTTGCTCATAATATCCGGGTGCAAGTTCAACCCCTGTCGCCTTTCCGGAGGGGTTTTGTCGTTGGCTAATATCCTTAGTACCGTACTGCTCGTTCAGAGGATAAAGTGCTATAGGGTCCTGTAAACCTGCATGGAAAATTATTAAATAACTATACTGCTATATAAGTCCTGAAGTCCTAATTATAATCGAGTCCTACTTTTGCCTCTGCTAACGTTGGGAACAGAGGCAGAAATGGAGTCATCAGAGCATAAAAGTGCCAATATCTCACCCCCAAATTGCAATAAGATGCTGATTTTTGGCAAGCGGGCAGTTTTTGTCATGCCCTGTCCAAATACCGTATTTATTCGATTAAGCGCCCAACCTCGAATAAGCGCCCACCTCGACTAAGCGCCCACCCTGTAGGCAGGAAAAGTTAATAAGCGCCCAGCCTCGAATAAGCGCCCACCCCACCCCTCTAGCAGGCAGCACCAGAGAGTTCGCTAATTGACCTTTGTGACAATGAGATTGAAATTGACTAAGTACTACTAAGAGACTTCCCCGAAGACCGAGTTTTCCGAAGTATTTTAAAGAAACTTTCAATGAACCGGTTAAAATTCTGCTTTGGCTTTGTTATTATTTATTGTTTTGTTGCAAAATAAACTTACTACTTGCTGCAAATGGTGAAAATTTAATAAGCGCCCAGCCTCGATTAAGCGCCCACCTCGAATAAGCGCCCACTCTCAAGGTCCAAAAATTTAATAAGCGCCCAGGGCGCTTAATCGAATAAATACGGTATCTAATAAAAGATTCCAATAATATCGCAATTTTTTGACGTCATCAATTTTCACTCAGATGAGAATCAGAGAATATTCGCAACCTCGTCCTCAGGGCCTTGTGCGCATTCTCCAACCGTCATTTTAAATGGGGATAAGACTCTGGGAACGAGGCTGGTGTATTAATGTGCGGTTTTCCATCGATCGTCATACCCGGGGGTGTGTGTGGGGGGGGGGGGGGGGGGGGGGGAGGGGAGGTACTTCCCAAATATTTGGGTGGAGGTGTGCGGTGCTCTTCTTGAAACTCGTACCCTATTTCAGACTAAAAGATGTAATTTTTGCCACCCTATTTCCGACTCAACTGCTTCGGTTTTGGTAAACATTTTGCTATCAGGCCAATCACAAAATTTGAAAAAAACGAAACAGTGATAAGGCTGTCCATGTTTTAAGCTCAAGAATACTCTAACAACTGTTAATTTTACTATGCACTAAGCATCATTATTTACTATTCATAAATATATACTGAAAAATTTAAATTCAGTTTATCACCTGGAAATCTTATAGCGACAACATTATGCAAAAATTTAAATCCATTATTTCTAGTTCACGACCTAACACACGGAGATATACTACAATTTTGAGCCTGGGAAGAAATTCCTGCGTTTAAAACTCTTACTGCATTGTCGATTTGTTGTAAATAACTGGCGTTAACTTTAAGGGGGCCTTTAATACAAAACATAGACACTGGGTTGAATATTGATTGTGAACGCCATCTATCTTTGACCTTACAATTAATTTTATTCTTTCTGCCAATATTATGCAAATATTTCTGGGTTTGTATACAGGATTTTGGTTTAAAAATTAGCAGTGAAATATAAAAAATTCCATTTTTTTCCAGTAGACTATGCTTTAAAGAAAAGCCACTTTGAATGATTTTAAATAAATCGTTGTACCTAATAATATACTTTGCGTGTGTGTGTGACATGTGTCGTTGAGAATTAAAACAATGCTTAAAATGGACGCGGAAGCTTAAACTTGATATCCGAGTCTCTTCGATTTCTTTGTTCAATAATTTTACTCCATTCTTATAATATTTTCCCGCTAGTTTTCTGCTAGATATGACAGTGTATCAATATAACCTGAAGATGTACATGACATGTATGTATTCTAGACACGGCAGGGGGTGGGGGAACTAATAAAAGTTTGTGTTGGTTATAAAATATATTTCTCACTGTTTGAAAATCTTAAAAGTCTCTTCATCTAATCAACTCTGTATTCACCGATGACAGCGGGTAGTTTCGCTGCAAATAAAGAAAATGCTAATTTATTTCGCAGTCTCCACCACACAGAACAAACTTACCTTGGACTGACAGTGACTAACGACAGATCGGTATAAACACGCTAATCGCCTTCGATGTTCACACTGCGTGAAGCCAATATTTCATTCAATGAACTCTTCGGCGCATTTTCCCATACTGAACAAACGCTTATCTTGCAGCGACAATGTTTTGCACTCACCTGAATTCTGTCCACTGGACCTTGTTGAATACAATACCACAACCGCCACAATGACAGTACAAATCCGGTAAAGCTTCATAATATTTGAATACAGTTGTCATTCAGTTCGATTACTTGCCGTGACAAAGCAAAATCAACATCACTCCAACGAATGTTTTTCACGAACGCCGAACTGGGTTTCTTTACGATCACCGAGGTAGGTTCTTGGATGTAATACTCACGCGATGCCTTATTCAACAAATATCATCAATCATTGATTGCCAGTTATTTGAGGACAAAGCACGCGAGAAAACAACGAGTCACGTTGCAATGAACAGATATTCAAACAACTCGTGTTATTTTTATTTATTCAAATTGAAAATAATTATATGTCAAGCATCAAGCTACACTTTGCATAAAATATGTGAGCATAATTACCTTTGAAAATATTAAAGGCGCGCCTGATCCAGGTGATACTAGTAAGCAAATTTTATATAAATACGAAAACGTTGATTTCCTGACAAAACATGTTGTTAATTTTTTTAAAATATGCTGAAATTACTAAAAAAAAACACGTTAAATTGATTTTTTTTGGCGCTACGGTGCTGAATTTCTCTAAACTTTGCTAGAAATGCACTTTCTCACACTGTAGTAAGATTTTTATGAGGTTTTCATGTAAAAATATGCGATTTTTTTCCCCTGCTCCGTGCCCTTTTTGTTTTAAAATTTTAAAAGTTTTGATCTTTATCAATGGAAAGCCCTGAAAAGGAGACCATGATCAAGTACAGGTATATGGGCCCGTTTTACCACCAATTTTGCACCAAAAACTGATCACGTTTTTTTCCATTAGCTCTGTCAGAATGCAGTCGATATTCAAAATGGACAGTCCTGTGGAAAGATCTCTCCAACCTGTATTAGTTGCATATCATAAGAATTTGCTGACGTATGAATTAGTGACGTCACAAGTGGTTGAATTGCCATTCCTCCAAATCGCGTAAAAATCCGGATTTAGCATAATAAGGGTTAAACAACGGTCTTCTTCACTTGTAGTGAGAAGAACAATTTGAAATATGTTTGTCGAAAATAAAATGCGTGTCAATCTGCTACTTTTATTATCAAAACACGAAATAAATAATCAAGGAAGGCTTACTGAGTACAGTTGGGATTATGTATGAATCTCCCGCACCAACGAACAGAACGGATGACGAGAAGGCAAAAGTTGAGAACACAGTCCAAGAAAAATCAGACGACGAAAAACTAGTCCAGTCGTTTGGATGGCTTGTACAGACCACAGTTGTTTTGCACACTACGCCAAAAGACCCGAAGGATAAGGCCAAAAAGCCAAAAGAAGATCTGAAAAATAAATCTGGTAACTCAAACGTTTATACCTACAGCAAAGGAAAATATTTGAAATCGGCCGAGTCGGCGACAACTTCTTCTTAGCGGAGCACTCGCCGGGCCGAAGGCCCGGCTGCGCAGCCCCATACTCATAGAACCGTGTGTGCCCGCCGCCGTCGCGCAGAGCTCCGTCGCGCAGGACTAGCTCGCGGGGAACATGCGCGTACGACGTCATGTTGAAACCAAAGCGAGGCTTTTTTTTCGCGCGGTTACACAGCCGTCACGTCAGCTGGGAAAACACTTTGATGTTTCGCTGTGTTCACTGAGCGGAGAAAACGGTTTAAATTAAAGGGACACTGTCACGGGTTGACATGCGCCGGTTCTCGTCCGATCATCGAAGTTAAGCCCTGTCGGGCAAAGTTAGTACTTGGATGGGTGACCGCCTGGGAATACCTCGTGTCGTAGGCTCATCATTCTTCTTTCCTTTACTCCCTTTCATTTTTCATTTTTTTGATTCCGACAAGGAGCCACTCGTCCTGAGGAGGGCAAACTGAAGCCAAAGTCATGAAAACATAGCATACCTTCGACGATATTCCAACGACAACAAATGGGCGACGAAGTCGCTGTCACTGGACGCTTCACAACGGCATCGAATTTAGCCTGAAGCCACGACCTAAATATCCGATTTTCCAAATATATTTGTTTGTGGTTTCTAGACCACGCTATCTTATATTCTGCTTGATCCTCGAACTTCCTCTTCCGTCCCGAATTGGTTCTTTTCCCTCCACCGCCGCCACTAGTCGACGCCATTTTGAAATTGACGGTTCAGGCTGAACTTTTCAAGTTTCGATTCATTCTCGTCCCCAGAGCCCGCGATCCTTCTGGTCTGCGCCAGGGATCACGAACTCTGGCCTGTTCCGGTAGGATTTCGGTTCTGATTGGCTATTGCAAATACAATAGAATAAGACCGGAAGAGAAATTTAGATTCAACATGGCAGACGGTAGAACTCCGACTAAGCGGTATTCAAAGGTGGAAAATTCTGTTTGCCGAACGTGTAACAGTAATATTATAACCACCCGTTGGATTTGTTTGGAGTTAAAGTAACCGAAGAAGGAATAGTGAGTGATTTAGAAAAGTTTTGCGGGTTAAAAATCACTTGCGCCGATGGTTTTCTCTCGCGAATATGTAGATCTTGTTACGTGAAAGTCACTAAATTTCAGGAGTTTGTTAAGATGGTTGTCCAGTCGAAAACTCAACAAGAGTCGGTCATTCGATCAAAAAGAGCAAAATCGTTAGAAGACAGCCCGACCTCCGCCTCTTCGCCAAGTTCAAGAAGAGAGAAAAAGAAGACTAAGGTCCCACACGTACGTGCTGTTCAATTTTGACATGTATAGTCTAATTTTAAAGCTTATGTGTCGGAACTGTTTTTAGAACGGGGCATGACGCAGTAGGATTGGAAAGTACTATTGTTGTTCATTGGCATTCAAATAAATGACCTAATAATATGTAGTTTGGCCATGTTACCCGCAGATCAGATGATGTAAACATGGAAGTCAATTGTTATTTCATTGATTATTTCAGACAGGAAAAGAAGGCATTGGTTTCTTTGAGCTGACTTGATTTCATCAAGTGATGAATTGAAGTATAGACCTTTTTCATAATGGCGGCCAATTTATTCATTCTGTTATATGTATGTTAATTAGCCTCACTGGCCTCATTTTAAAGTAAAAATTCTTTTGAATTTTGACACGCTAACGAGGCCACTAGGGCTAATTAACATAGATATAAACGAATAAATTACTCGCCTGCCATTATAAAAAAGGTCTATAAGTACCGTAAATCCTCGAATAACTGCCTGGGGTGCTTATTTCAAATTTAGGATAAGGCGGGGGCGCTTATTCGAGGCGGGGAAGGGGCTTATTTAATTTGTCCCAAATTTTGGCCAGATGGTCATTTAATTTTGTAACATTTGTGCTTAAACAACATAACTTGTGTATTAATACACAAAGTTGTTCGTATAGTTCTAATAATGGCACACTTCGTACATAATTACGGTATTTTCAGTTCACCAAACGTTTTCACAAACTGAAACGAGTACATCAACATGCAAATCTGTTAAAAAACATGAGTGATAAACATGACCCGACACTACTCAGTACTCGCCCAGAAATAAACAGAAGGGGAGGAGGGGGCACTTACTAGAGGTGGCGGGGGGGCACTTATTTCAAATTTAGGATAAGGTGGGGGCACTTATTTGAGGGGGGCGCTAATTCAAGGATTTACGGTATATTGTTTGCTTTATTCTGTAAGCAAAGATGTGTCTACCATATTTTATTTGACCTGCATGAAAAATATGTATATTGTATTTAGGCAGACCAGAAGGATCGCGGGCTCTGGGGACGAGAATGGTTTCGATTCGAAAAACTCGCGCATGCGCCCTCGTGACAGTGTCCCTTTAAAGTCGTTATTTTCCTGCATTTTTTCGTGGTTTGCTACTCAAGACAGGGATACTAATTAAGGGATACTCAGAAGCCGCTTTAGTGGAAAAAGAAGAGCTTTTAGGGATAAAATCTTGCTTCGAGGAAGTATATACGTTTTTAGCAATGCGAGAGATGGGTTCGTTTTACGGATTTCAGCACCAAAGCGGAGATTTAAAGAATTTCCAAGCACAGTAGTCGCCGGAGGGACTTAAAGATAAAACAAATTACATTTTTCGATGGGAATTTATCTTGATATCAATCTGTGATTGACTTTTTGTAAATGTGTTCTCGTTAGTTTTGGAGAATTGTTTTTAAACGTGTATCTTAAATTCAGTTGTATTAATTTCTTGAATTTCATCGAAGACACGACTCGGCCTCGATGCGCGTTTTGCGTTTTGCTTTTAAACATAAACTAATGGAGATTTGAATAAAATTTTTCGAAAGAAGATTGTGTTGTCCAGTTTTATGTGTTTGTTCATTCATTACATAGATTGAAAAGCGATTTTATGTAAACAAAACAAGACTTAGATTTTATACTCGCGTCGCCTTATGCAAATATGTTTGTGTATTTTTGCAATTTTCATTTCCAAATCAGTTTCTCGGGCATTTTGTGACAAGCAACAAGTGTATTTTATTCGGAAAATAGTCGTAATAGTTATTCTAGACGGAGAAAAAGTTGTTTTTGTGAACTTTTGTACGGTCTAAATGTACTGTGCAGACGGTCGGGTAACAAGCTTAAGCTTACTGTTTTTGAGAATTGCTAAAATTGAAAAATAGCCCGGTCGTCATCTTAATTCCGACCTTTCACCTAAGTTAAGTTTCATCTTAGTTAAGCTTGTTCAGAGGGCAACGCTGTTAGGCCAAGCCTAACTATATATATTACACGAAACCGAAGCAACGATCACATGCTGGATCGTCCTCCAGCTCTGCGTTGGTGCACGCCAAAGATGGCTGTCAAGCGGATAAGCTCGCGAAAAAGAAAAATTCAGGCCAGAAAAGTAACGAGCATGCGGCGGCAAGCCCGCGTTTCAGTAGAGCTTACCCCGTTGGTTTTGGAGTGATCGGAGAAAAGACTGAAAAAGATTCGGAATTGGCAAAGCGTGACAGCAGTGGAGTAAAGTTTCACGGGGATGCAGCGGCAAACAGAGCGTATCCCGTTGGTTTCGAAGAGATCGGAAAACAAGATTCAGAATGAGTGAAGTTTGTGCCCGCGAAAAAAAAGGCATCTCAAATAATGAACTCTCCTGTATCATTAAAGGAAATAAGTCACCCAAGAACAGTAACTGTAAAAAACCCTGACAGGCAGGAAATCATTACTGAAAACCTACATAATTTCATTCAGTTTCTTTTTATTGTTTCGCTCATTTATAACGAAAGTTACTTCATAGCATTCTGTACAGAGGTCTGATTAAATTAAACTTTTCATCATGATATTAGAAAATGATTTCGATACATTTAAAGTTGGTGGTTGTCGTAAAAATTGGTATATATGGTCATATCCGTGAAGAAGAAAGCCACTATCGATTCGAAGGACAGTGGTCCATTTCTCAGGTTCCCTCGCGCATCGTGTATGTTGCTAGATATGAAACTCATAAGAAACTTTAAGGTGCTGTTACACGTAACCGAATTTTTCGTGCAACTTTGTTTGGCGAAAAAAAAAAGTTGAAAAATGCTGCATCTGTCCCCCACCCCCAGGGGTACGTCAGTAAAACGTAATATCCATGCTGGGTTGTGATTGGTCAGCAAAAAGAGGGCGGCGAAACAAGTTGCAAGAGCTATGTTAAACGTTTCTTTGTTGTGCAACTTGAAGAAGTTTACAGCAGAAAATAGAAAACGATTCAACTTTTTGTGCAACTTAAAAAAAAATCAGTTGCACGAGGGAGTGTTACACGTAAAAATCGTGCGTGCAACTTGGAATCATTTTTTTTTTGGCGAGACAAGTTGCACAAATTCTTGTTACGTTTAACAGCAAGCAGCACCTTTGCACCATCATGTCTCGAGCATAATTTTTGCGAATTTCTTTTAATTGTCGTGCTGCTAGCATAAATTAAGCATAATTTTGTTTCCATTAGGAGCTTGAAACTTGAACTGACTTGACTGATTTCTGAGAAACTTTTAGAATTAAGGCTCTTGGTATTCAGGAATTCTGGGAACGATTTGATGTATTGCTCGTAACCAGGTCACGATCAAGATGGCGTCTTTGCATGAAAGCATCATGACCAGTTGCAGCGATATCACGAAACTGTCTTTGAAATCGAGTAACCGTGCTAGATTTTCATTGGATGATAATTTTCAATTGCTCGTACCACAGGAAGCCCATGCAAACTCCCATACAATTCTTCAATAAATAAATTTACAGATTGTTTGGCCTTTTCGTGGCAAAACAACCTAAATGTCTTCGCATGATCGGATTGGGTACGGCACAAATCGTGTTAAGTTTTCCCAAGAGAAAATAATTGGACAGGTGTCCAATTATTTTCTCTTGGTTTTCCATATTGCCCTCTGGTAAATTCTCATCGTATTAATATTTATAATGCATGGAAAGATAAGGGAATTTTTCACAATATTTGCCAACGCAGTACGTGCGAACTCAATCAATTTTTGTTTGTCTCCCTTTGTCGGAATGCCATTACGTTAATTATTTAATCCCGCCTTCTCTTACGGCAGGGTGAAGCTGTTAATTAACGTAATTACTGAAATCGAACAAATACGTTCAAACAGGTTTTGCTTGATTCTTTGTATCGAAAGGAAATTATTTGCAAGGTATAGTGAGAGCAATGGGGTCATGTACTTCAAACATGCGTCGATCTGTATCTGAAAATAATGATAATGGCGCTAGATTGTCTGAAACACAAGCGAGTCTGAGCGGAGCAGCAGAGAGTGAGAAAACTCTCGCACCAACGATCAGAATGGATGACGAGAAGGCAAAGGTTGAGAACACAGTCCAAGAAAAACCAGGCGACGAAAAACTAGTCCAGTCGTTTGGTTGGCTTGTACAGACCACAGTTGTTTTGCACACGACGCCAAAAGAACCGAAGGATAAGGCCAAAAAACCAACAGAAGATCCGAAAAAGAAATCTGGTAACTCAAACGTTTGCACATACAGCAAAGGAAAGTATTTGAAATCGGCCGAGTCGGCGACAACTTCTTCTTACACGAAACCGAAGCAACGATCACATGCTGGATCGTCCTCTGCGTTGGTGCAGGCCAAATGTGGAGAAAATGTCGGCAGTGGCTGTCAAGCGGATAAGCTCGCGAAAAAGAAAAATTCAGGCCAAAAAAGTAACGAGCATGCGGCGGCAAGCTCACGTTTCAGTAGAGCTTACCCCGTTGGTTTTGGAGTGCTCGGTGAAAAGACTGAAAAAGATTCGGAATTGGCAAAGCGTGACAGCAGTGGAGTGAAGTTTCACGGGGATGCAGCGACAAACAGAGCGTATCCCGTTGGTTTCGGAGTGATCGGAAAACAAGATTCAGAATTAAAAAAGCTTGGCTGCTGTGAGTGAAGTTTGTGCCCGCGAAAAAAAAGGCATCTCAAATAATAAACTCTCCTGTATCATTAAAGGAAATAAGTCACCCAAGAACAGTAACTGTAAAAAACCCTGACAGGCAGGAAATCATTACTGAAAACCTACATAATTTCATTCAGTTTCTTTTTATTGTTTTGCTCATTTGTAACGAAAGTTACTTCATAGCATTCTGTACAGAGGTCATTAAAGTTAAACTTTTCATCATGATATTAGAAAATGATTTCGATACATTTAAAGTTGGTGGTTATCGTAATAATTTGTATATATACACCACTTTCATAATGGCGGCCGATTTATTTATTCTTTTATATGTATGTTAATTAGCCTCACCGGCCTCGTTTTAGAGTAAAAATTCTTTTGAATTTTGCACATGTTACCGAGGCCAGAGAGGCTAATTAACATACATATAAAAGAATAAATAAATCGGCCGCCATTATGAAAGTGGTGTATGGTCATATCCGTGAAGAAGAAAGCCACTATCGATTCGAAGGACAGTGGTCCATTTCTCAGGTTCCCTCGCGCATCGTGTATGTTGCTAGATATGAAACTCATAAGAAACTTTAAGGTGCTGTTACACGTAACCGAATTTTTCGTGCAACTTTGTTTGGCGAAAAAAAAAAATACATAAGTTGAAAAATGCGGCGGCAAGCCTGCGTTTCAGTAGAGCTTACCCCGTTGGTTTTGGAGTGATCGGAGAAAAGACCGAAAAAGATTCGGAATTGGCAAAGCGTGACAGCAGTGGAGTAAAGTTTCACGGGGATGCAGCGGCAAACAGAGCGTATCCCGTTGGTTTCGGAGTGATCGGGAAACAAGATTCAGAATTATAACAAAGCTTGGCTGCAGTAAGTGAAGTTTGTGCCCGCGAACTTTTTTGAAAAAAGGATCAAAAAGGCATCTCAAATAATGAACTCTCCTGTATCATTAAAGGAAATAAGTCACCCAAGAACAGTAACTGTAAAACTGAAACCTGATAGGCAGGAAATCATTACAGAAAACCGACATAATTTCATCCAGTTTCTTTTTATTGTTTTCTCATTTGTATATTGTTAATTTATTCGATACATTTAAAGTTAGTGGTTATCGTACTAATTTGTATATGGTCATATCCCTATTTGAAGGACAGTGGTCCATTTCTCAGATCCCCTCGCGCATCATGCTAGATATGAAACTTATAAGAAACTTTAAGATGATGTTACAGTTAAATATAAATATTGAGTAATGCTCCACATAAGAACTACCGTAAACTTTATTGTTCTGCGTCATTTGCTCTTTCCCACACAGAATATCTTTGGTTTCAAGAATAGAGGAGGGGCTGATGGTTCATAATTATATTTCAGTATAAAAATTAAGATAATCCATTTGCGTCAAATAAATTTTAGGAAATGTTCGTGCTTAACCAATCAGAATAGCAGAAGACAATAGCTAATAATTTTGCTTCTTTGATGAAGTTCCCCAAATACAATAACTTTTAAATATTGCATGTTATGCAATTGGCTCTCAAATTACTTGTAACCTTAAAAAATAGACAAAATGCACCTTGAACCTTAACTTTTTAGCGGTTATGAAGTCTACGCCAATGAGATCACTAGTTAATTGTAACAATGAAAAAAGTTGACATTTCATCGTGCATTGCCGTTCAGCACTTTCCTTCTTATGCGGATCATTACTTAATTGAGCTTAATTTTGTTTACAGTAGGAGCATGAAACATGAATAGACCCAGTATTCATAAATGACGGCCGATTTATTCTTATTTTATATTCATTTTTTTTTCTGCACTGAAGAACATTCATTTATTTCATTTCATCCATTAACAATAGACAATATTCGTATTCTCTTTTTTTGTATTTTATTGCTTTTTACGTTTTTACAACAAAAAGTACATTTTGAAACACAGGATACAAACTAAGTAGTTACAAAACACATACAATAAAAAGAAAATGATAAATAAATAAAAAAATAAGAAAAGATAGATTTAATTATTTATATCGTAAAGGTAAGAATCTCTCCCACTTTTTGTAATGGCTTAAAAGCTTATCGTTTGCTCTTGTAATCTGTTCTTCAATTTTAAAAATATATTTGAGTTTGGCAATCAGCAATGAAATATTAGGAATAAAGGCGTTACACCTACATTGGTAAATAAGTTGTTTCCCTGATAAAATGACATGATTTATTAACATAATTTCTTTGTTATTGTTCCAATATCCAAACATAATATCTGTTTCACTAAAGTGTTCAATAGAAGGTTCAAGAATTGTATTGAGTCAATTAATTACTGATAGCCATGCCAATCAGCCCAACTAACCTCATTTTAGAACAAAATTTCATTGGAATTTTGCACATGCTAACGAAGCTAGTTGGGCTGATTAGCATGAATATAAAACAATAATAAATCGCCGCCATTTATGAATAAGGTCTATTGACTTGACTGATTTCTGAGAAACGTTTTACAATAAGTTTAACCTTGTTAATGCGGAATTAGGGACTGTGCAGGGGGGGGGGGGGGGGGGGGGGGGGGGTGGGGAATGGGCTTCAAGTAGGAAAATATTAGGTAATACCCCCCTTCTTAAGGAATGAATTTAGTTATTGCCCCCCTCTGATCAGTCAGAAATTTTGTATGACCCCCCACCCCCCTTCACACACCTTTTAATATATACAAATACCTAGCATTTTCTTAATATACACCCACCTGTTATTGCTACGAGGTAATGTTTGTTCCAGACGTGGATATACAGCAATACTACATGTTTACTTGTTGGACATCCATATCTGGAACAAACATGACCTCGAAGCAGTGTTCAACAAAGCCATCCGATTCCACTTCCGAATCATTTCATTGCGAATCCGAGTTGCTTGCACTGGAACTCATTTCCTCGTTAACGTTCTCTTGGGTTTCTCGTGGGATGCAAGAATGATCACCACGAGCGTACTGGAGAACTCGTGTCCTATGAAGTTCAACAAGTTGAACTCCGTGAGACATGTCGCGGGGACAAAATGTCCCCAAGATTGGTGTTGCACAATTATGATAGTATCAGTTCACACGAGGGGACGTGTCCCCGCGCAAAGAGGTTGGTCCCCGCGACATTTTCATGTGGTGTGCAAGCACTATGATTTTTTCCCTGCTACATGTTCCCGCTACACTCCCTGCTACATGTCCTTCAGTGTGTACTACAAAGTTTTGTCGCTGCTACATGTCGCTGCTACATGTCGCTGCGACATGTCCCTGCTACATGACCCCTCGTGTCTGACCACCTTAAGACCATGCTGGTTGAGGTACATCTCCAATCTGTTGCAATACGATTATCTATGTTGTAGTGAAATTATGATTTTGGTGCAATTTTGTCTGCACTGGTTCAAATTTATTTTGAACCAGTGCAACATATTTGAACTAGAGCAAAATATTTTCGAAAAGGGCCACCAGGGCAAAATATTTGCACTGGTGTATAACTATATTCTACTGTTCAAATGTTGTTGACAATAACCCAATTTCGATATATTAAAATTTAACTAAAAACAAAAGACAACACTACGAGGCTCACGAAAATAAACCATATAAATCCTTTCTATCATTCCCCTAAGCCTCGCAGTGATGTCTTTTGTTTCAAGTTGGATTTTAATATATCGATATTGGGCTATTCAAATTTAAAAAGCCAGAAACGCTTTATCACAATATTCGTATCTATATTATATAGAGATTGAGAAGAATAGATAATCGTATTGCAACAGATTGAAATTGCAGTTCAGCCACAGAACAGATCATCAAGCCTTTTAGTGAGAACTATAAACACTTGAAATAAAATGTTAAGCCCCCCCCCCCCCACTCCTCTTGAGTGACCTATTTTACTTTGAGATTTTACTTTATGCCCCCCTCCCCCCCTCTCTGGTTTTCCAACCCCTCGCCCCCTCCCCGATAATTATTGCACAGTCCCTTAACTCAATTTGTTTAAGGCTCGTGGTATTTAGGAATTCTGGGATCGATTTGATTTATTGCTCGTAACTAGGTCACGCTCAAGATGGCGTCGTTACATCAAAGCATCTCACCAGTTACAGCAATAGACAAATTCGGCTAACGCATTGTTGTACCCAATTCAAACCTTTTGGGATAAGAACTCTTTGTTCGTCATATTTCCATATCAATGAAGCATTGACATGGAAATTATATGGAAACATTGTAAACAAAGAATCTTATTCCCAGAAGGTTTGAATTGGAGCTAATTGGGTGCAACGTGTTAGCCGCATTTGTCTATATCACGAAACTTTCTTTGAAATCGAGAAACCGTGCTAGATTTTCATTGGATAATAATAGAAAATTGCTATTACCACAGGATGCCCATGCAATTCTTCAATAATAAATTTACAACTTGTTTGGCCTTCCTGTGGCAACATTACGGTTACGGTGCAGCAATTTTCCCTTTCGTAAACAAGCGATGCCATTTTTGCAACACTTAGACCAATTTTCACCATCTATCAGAAAAAGAAAAATGCAATTAATTGCCTAGAATCGAACCCGGAACCTCCGCATGCTAACAATCCTCCTTCACCACTAGACCACTGGGTTGATCCGGCAAACCCAAGAAAAATTTAAATATAAAAGGTGCTTTTCTTAATGAGACATCTGTAGCCCTAACCCTATCCCTAAATCTAATCTAATCGCGAATCTAGCTTACATGTAGGTCTAATAATCATTTTACCTAAGCCCAGTTTTATTTAATAATGATAGCCTACTTTCATCCCAATCCAGGCATAAAGGAGAAATGGCATCGACCATTGCAAAAGGCCTGGTTACCAATGAATAATATATATAGATAGGCTGAGCCTAACAGCGTAGCACTTTGAACAAGCTTAACTAAGGTGAAAGGTCGGAAGCACAAGAATTAAAATTGACGACCGAGCTATTTTTCAGTTTTAGCAATTCTCAAAAACAGTAAGCTTAAGGCTTATTACCCGACAGTCTGCACAGTACATTCAGACCGTACAAAAGTTCACAAAAACAACTTTTCTCTGTCTAGAATAACTAGTACGACTACTTACCGAATAAAATACAGTTGTTGTTTGCCAAAAATTGCTCGAGAAACTGATTTGGAAATCAAAATTGCAAAAATACACAAAATATTTGCATAAGGCGACGCGAGTGAAGTCTAAAGGCTGGTTTTCACTAGCGCATAAGCATAAGCACAAGCCAACATACGCAGACTCAGTAACATGTTGATCATTAGTTCCAATTGTTTGAACAAAACAGAACAATAGGCACTAATGATCAACACGTTACTGAGTCTGCGTATGTTGGCTTGTGCTTATGCTTATGCGCTAGTGAAAACCAGCTTTAAGTCTTGTTTTGTTTCCATAAAATCGCTTTTCAATCTATGTAATGAATGAACAAACATAAAAATGGGCAACACAATCTTCTTTCGACAAATTTGATTCAAATCCCCATCAGTTTATGTTTAAAAGCAAAACCCGTACCATTTTAATATAGCGCATCAAGCTGCCTTCGATGAAATTCAAGAAATCGATACAACTGAAGTTAAGCTCGTTTTAATTAAAATAATTCTCCAAAACTACACAAGAACACGAAGAAAAAGTCAATCACAGATTGATATCAACATAAATTCCCATCGAAAAATGTAATCTGTTCAGTTTACCTTTGAGTCCCTCGCTTGCTTAAGGCCTAGTTTATACGTCGAATTTCAGACGAAAATAATTCAGACGAATTTAATGCAAGGAATTAAATTCGTCTGAAGAGCGACGTTTAAAACCGTCTCCCATAATTAAATTCGTCCAGACGTTGTATCCGTCTGGACCAGACGGATACAACGTCTGAAAAGCGTGTGAATTTAGACGTCGAATTTCAGACGCATGGAACCTAATGCATAAATTTCAATTACATTAATGTAATGTAGTATCTGTTGTGTGACGTAATTCAAGTGGCGGGAAACTGAGGAATACGTGACTTGATGACATATCCTTTCAATTCGCCTGCGCAGTAAGGCAAAGACCAAAATTCCACCATCCCCGATTTCTGTGAAAGCGACGACAACTGCGAATATTTGAATTCTGGACAGTTTCACAAGAATGCATTGAGAAACAGAGTATAATCGAGACTTGCAACAATAATCGTTTCCTGATCACAGCTAATGATATCATTTGATGAAGAAGTTAAAGCCTTTTCAATCTTTCCCCAATATAAATCATGGAAACAACAATCCATTTCCTGAAGCGCGCCATGTTTTTTTCCGCTGTTCGATGGCAGTCACGGCTCACTAGTTTTTAAATTCGTCTGAATTTAATTCGTCGTCTAAATCGGAGCTATATAATAATATCGACGTCTCACAGACGAAGTTAATGCGAATTAAATCCGTCTGAATTAAATTCGACGTATAAACTAGGCCTTAATTCTCTAGATCTCCGCTCATTTGGTTCTGAAATCCGTAATAAAAACAAACATATCTCCCCGCATTGAAATGAAGTTCCTCGAAGCAAGATTTTATCCCAGAAAGCTCTTCTTTTTCTACTAAAGCGGCTTCTGAGTATCCCTTAATTAGTATCCCTGTCTTGAGTAGCAAACCGCGAAAAAATGCAGGGAAATAACGACTTTAGTTGTCCGCTAAACACTGACCAGCGAAAGATCCAAACTTTTTAAAACACGTTTACCGAGCTGATGGCTGTGTAGCCGCGCGAAAAACAAAGCCTCAAAGATCCCGGATGTTGATGACGTCGTACGAGCTAGCCCAAGGCGTACGGCGGGTGTTCGGCGCCAGGCGTTCGGCGGCGGGCACACAACGCGCCCGCGAAACATTCCGCTAGCCATGACCATGAAAAATGACGGCATGGGTTCTATGAGTATGGGGCTGCGCAGCCGGGCCTTCGGCCCGGCAAGTGCTCCGCTACTAATGATGGCATCGACCGTTAAAAATGGCCTCACTTGTTTACGAAAAGGAAATCGGCTACGGTGCATTTAGAAAGATTTGGATTGGATTGGGTACGGCACAAATCGTGTCAAGCTTTCCATATTTCTCCCTGGTAAAATTCTCATCGTATTAAAGTGTATAATGAAAAGGAAAGGGAATTTTTCACACAATTTGCCAATTGTCTCCCTTTGTCGGAATGCCATTACGTAAATTACTTAATCCCGCCTTTTCTTATGGCAGGGCGAAGCTGTTAATTGACGTAATTACTCGAACAAATTAATTCAAACCGGTTTTGCTTGATTCTTTGTATCGAAAGGGAATTATTTGCAAGCTATAGTGAGCGCAATGGGGTCATGTACTTCAAACATGCGTCCATCTGTATCTCAGGAAAATAATGATAATGGCGCTAGATTGTCTGAAACAGAAGCGAGTCTGAGCGGAGAAGCAGAGAGGGAGAAATCTCCCGCACCAACGATCAGAACGGATGACGAGAAGACAAAGGTTGAGAACACAGTCCAAGAAAAAACAGGCGACGAAAAACTAGTCCAGTCGTTTGGTTGGCTTGTACAGACTCCAGTGGTTCTGCGCACGACTCCAAAAGAACCGAAGGATAAGGCCAAAAAGCCAACAGAAGATCCGAAAAAGAAATCTGGTAACTCAAACGTTTGCACATACAGCAAAGGAAAATATTTGAAATCGGCCGAGTCGGCGACAACTTCTGCTAACATGAAATCGAAGCAACGATCGCATGCTGAATCGTCCTCTGCGTTGGTGCAGGCCAAATGTGGAGAAAATGTCGGCAGTGGCTGTCAAGTGGATGAGCTCTTGAAAAAGAAAAATTCAAGGCAGAAAAATAACGAGCATACGGCGGCAAGTCCGCGTTCCGGTGGAACTTACCCCGTTGGTTTTGGAGTGATCGGGTCAGTCGGCAAGGCTTGGCCGCAGTGAAGTGAACTTTGTGCCGAAGGTGAAGGTGGAATTCATACCTGCAACAGGTCATCTTAAATAATGGGAATTCTCCTGTATCCTTAAAAGAAAAAAATTCCCACAAGAAATAAGAGTAAAATAGAACTCGACACGACTGAAATTACTGAAATTATCAAGTGACATAACCGACAGATGTAGAAACTATAGGCGTGTAAACTGTGCATTGTATCTTTTTTTCAGTTTAATTTTATTGATGTGATTTGGAATTGTGAACCGGAATTCAATTTTGTACATATGTCAATAGATGTAATAAGTACCCATGACCCTTATTTTTTTTTACAAATATCGATTTTATATCAAATGAATATAAATAATTGAGTGGTGGTTTATTTCTTGATTTGAATATTTCCAATATGCTAATAAATGTGACGTCGGCCCAGTATTAATTTATTATACAAAAAAATCATTTATTTATTATACAAAAAAACAGGCTGGTGGAAGTGACATAACATCTTCATGGTTTCGTTAAGTAATTTTGTCAAATATTGTGACTAAATCAGACAATAGTCGAATTCTAAATTAGAAAGATAAAAACTACTCGCTTGACGTCGCATTCATTAGCAGTATTGGAGATATGAACCTCCATTAAGGAGGATTTTGACTGCTTAATAAAAAAAATCATATTTAATTGACAATTCATTCAAATTGATTCAAACTTTGTACAGAGTACCTCATGGTCACTGTCTACCACATTGGATAATCAGTGTTAATGATTTGTTTAGTTTAGGTTAATAATTAACAATTTTCTGAGAAATGTTGTTTTGGGTGTTAGATTACAGCCCCTCACTTTTTGACAAGTTGCTTTCATAAAAATCACTTGATTTTTGGTACAATAAATCTTTATGACATGGAGTGCAACCTAATTGAGTGTTTTCGCGTTCGGACCATTTTGGTCACCATGGTAGCAAATCAAACGTTTTAGAAGGCAAATTTCTTATAAAACCAGGTTTATTTGAGAAAATGAAATTCTACCCAATAGATTTGCAGATAAGTACATAGAGAATTTTCTACCAAATTTGGTGGCAATTGCTTAAATACTCTTTGAAAAATATGAGGGGCCACCCATAAAAAAAGGCCGTTATTTTATAGTGGAAAAAATTAATTTGCCAAAGAAATGAATATATATTCTGAAACTAGATAGACTCAAGTAGTCATTGAGAGGTAATAAAAAAATTGACGAATTTTAAACTTTTTGCCAAAATCCGACCAGAGGGCCCCCTTAAATGCAACATTGAAATCAAGAAATTATTCACCACTGGTTCAATTATTCACTTGACCTAAAATCGATATTTGTAATATAAAATTAAGAGCTATATGTACTTTAAACCGACTCTTCATATTGAGAATATAATGGGAAAAGTCTGCGTTTAGCTGCTTGTTCCCCACGGAATCTAATTCCACAAGAAAAAAATAAACCTTTCTTAATCGCATGACTTAAATCCCACGAACTCCCTAACATTGCTTTGCTATACGTAACTTATTTCAGTATGATATCATATTGCGTGTAAAATGCATATATAATTATTTTCACTCATCGCACGAATTTAATGTAAATATTTTTAACTTAAAGAACGGTACGACTATTGTGTAAAACAATAAAATTGAATAAAATTGCTTTAATGAATTAATGTTTAGTAAATAATAATTTTGTTTTTAGTCACAAATATCAGGAATGACTGCTGACTGCTGAAGACCGCAAAGAGATGTGCTTGCCTCGTTCAAATTTTTTTTTTTATAATTTTTGCTGACTTCTTACGGGGGCTAAATTCATCAGCACTACGGACGCATGTCACACATGGACCTAGTATATGGCCTACAATCATTGACGTTAATGTTGGGAAGATTAGCAGTTTTCACTATTATTCTCTTTCTCTCCCCTCTCCCTGTTACAATGTTGTGAAAAACAATGTTTAAAACGTAATTGTACGCTGAGATCCCCAACATTGAATAGGGGTCCGGGGGTCTGGGGGTCCGTGGGTCTGGGGGTCCGGGAGCCTGGGGGTCCAGGGGTCCGGGGGACTCAAAAGATTAACTAATTATTGTTATTTTACATTAAGAGAACATTGATGTTTTTCAGCACTGACGCTAGTCATTTTTACAACCTTCCCACTGACTACTTCTGTATGCAATTGTAGCTTGCCACGTGTCTCTCGTAGCTCAGTGGTTAGAACATCCGATCGGATGTGCGGGAAGATCATAGGTTCCGCGATTCCTGTCGGGATTTTTCCTTGCCTCACATGATGAATCTTTTTCATTGAAAAAAAAAATATTCCAAATTTGGTTTTGTCAGGAGAATAGCCTCTGCATGATTACGCAAAAATAGGGTCCTGATATGAAATATCGAAAATCCAACAATACTCGTAAAAGTATTTGTTACCGAAAAAACGCCGAAGCAACGGACATTGCCGCACATTGTTTTTCGTATTATGGACACGTGATCAGAGCTCTCCAGGCGTGCGTTTCTCAAAACTCCCGAAGACATTTTAGGCCTGAAAGCTATTTTTAATTTTTTAGTTTCTAGCGAATGGCTTTGAAGTTTTTAGCCCGCAAACCAGGTCAACTTGTGTAGTAAACGTAAGATTTCATTGCTTGGTTCAGTTTCAAAATCAACAAAAAATAAATCTTTATTAGTAAACATTCTGTACATAACAAAGCTTTTCGGGCCCGAAACGTTTTCGGGACTTTCGAAAAACGCACGTTAGGCCTCCGCTCAACTATAAACCATAAACGAAATGACAAAATGGAATTCTGGAAACAAAGGCAAATCAGGCTCGCTAAGATTCCATTTATTGATGTTTAAGATCTATTCCTTCCGAAAAAGTTTTTCAAGGGATGATTTGGAGCATACGTTGTTAAAGGCCCAGTATCACCCATTCGGCTTTGCGGTCGTTTGTTTTTGTTTCAAATTACGAGCTCGCTCGTGATTGGCTCTTTCGGGAATTTTTGACTGCGTTAAATTCAATAGACCAATTCCGATATATTAAAATTCGTACTTGGCTCCGAGGCTTAGGGGAATAAAACAAAACAAATTAATTATTCATCCCTGAACCTCGATGTGATTTCTTTTGTTTTATTCCCCTAAGCCTCGGAGCCAAGTATTTTAATATATCGGAATTGGTCTATTGTCGAGGCATTGGGCGCGCAATGCATTTTTGGTGATACTGGGCCTTTAATAGTTATAAGTAATTCATCTGAGAACAAATTAATATTTTTCCGTCTCCCAGAAAACAATTTGGTCATAGAGCGATTTTCGTATGACCTTGAAATGGAACGCGCGTACAGAGCCAAAACAACAAATGAACACGAAAAGTAAACATTAGATTGGTTTATCGAACAGAGTCAAACGCGCGCGGATTTTGATTGGCTTATCGAACATGCAACGTGTTGAATACAAAAAAAAGTTTTCCGCTTTTTTCCGCAACTCGAAACAACAAAATGCCGAACAGGAGAGTAAATACTCGTAAAGGACTTTACAACTCTGGCGTAGCCTATCCCTTGCAAAAAAAGGTACTAGATTTTGGCAGACTATGCAGTAAGTGGAAGTTTTGCAGTCAGTGCACGCGAAAACCGCGTATGCTACAATACCGCTCGAACAATTTGCGAAAAATTCATCGCGACCGGAGATTGTCAAGCTGGAGGAAGAGGAAGGCCACCAAAGAAAATGGAACCTTCGGGCTCTCCATCCTTCGGTGTAAACTCACTCCTGGTGAAATGACGAAGCACGAAAGACAACTTCCTTGGCTATTTAATGAGAAAGACCTCTGAAATAACCACAGATACAAAAAACACCGACTTTCGAAAACACGCACAACACAGCACATTTGATCTTTTGTCCGAGAACTTTCTGAAAATCGTGCAATCGATATTCTGTTTGACGTCATTCTGTTTTCGACATTCCGATTGGTTTATCGAACAAGCGCATTTGCCATATTAGGGTTGTTTACGCGGGAAACGCAACGAGGCTTTTATTTCGATCTGTTCAATCATTGGCGGGTGAAACAAATCGCAAACACTCTCCGAACCGTTTTTCAAGGTCATACGAAAATCGCTCTATCGTTCATAGTTTATACTTTAAATATTTATCCGTTTTTAGACGTTTATTATACTACATCACCACGCTCGAGTTTCCCAGAAGTGCCCATAACGATTATTTTTATTTTCTTATCTAAATCTACACGTCACGTAATGAACGTCTGCAAAAAAAATTTTTGATTTTAGCAAAACGTGAAGTTTTTATGAATTTTTAAAGTCTTCGAAATTTGCCGCCATTTTGGTCCACCATTCTCGGTCCCTCTCGGTTAACAAAGGATCCGTGACGTAGATTAAGGAACACGTAACTTCAAACAAAGGAACACGTGACTTCAAACAAAGGAACTGTGACGTTGATTAAGGAACATGTGAGCCCGTTGGCCTTCTTAACAGCGGGACGGGTATACCGCAAAAAATAGGATTTTGAAGATTTAAAATATTCATAAAAAGTTCGCGCTTTGTGCAAAGCGCGAAATTATTTCGCAGAGGTTCCTTGTGTGATGTTTACATTCAGATGAGAAAATAAGAAATTAAACGTTATGGACACTTTAAAAAGTCCAACTGCCAAGTTTTTTAAAATTAATCATTTACAATTTGGCGGATTCTTACATTTTTACATAAAGCCCGGTTTCCATATGATCGCTACGATCGCTGCGATCGCTGAAAAAAAAGTTCAGCGATCGTAGCGATCATATGGAAACCACTCTCTGGCGATCGTAGCGATCACAGCGATCGCAGCGACAACGATCGCTGCGATCGCTGCTGTGATTCTATCTCAGCGATCGTGGCGGTCGTAGCGATCATATGGAAACCACTCTCCAGCGATCGCAGCGACAGCAAAAATACCAGGATGCACTGCGTACGCTCACTCAAAGGGTGCGATTTGGTCCTTTTTATGGAAGAAGTGCAAAGTTACGACTGTCTTTATAACAAATTTTAAAATTCACAGCCGCCATGTTGAATTTCAAGAATGGCGCGAAACGATATTGACAGACCCAGTATAGCTCCAGTGAATTCAAAACGAGTTCTTTTACTGCTGTTTACCTTGAGGATCTTTAATACTTGCTATGCAAACACCGTAAACACCGTAAGAACTGAAAATTATACAAAAATACGCGATAAGAAAATCTACGCATAAATTATTACGCTTGATAACGAAAAAGTTAGAAATAAAGAGCCTTACAACTGGTTTGAAAACCAAAAATGCACAGTAACATTGACCTATGAGTTATTTGAATGAAAATTACAATAAATAAAGCAATCATGTAAAAAACGAGAATGTTGTGACTGTTACAATAATACGAATAAAAGCGCTTAACTAATCGTAGTTAATTAAATAAATACCTTGGTTCTGCCCTGAGCAATCACTGAAACTAGTAACTTGAAACTTGTTGTTTTAGCAACTAAACTTGTAATCCTTGCTTGCAACTTTTCGCTTGCAACTTTTTTCTTGTAACTTGCTTGTAACCTTTTTGTAACTTTTCTTGCGATTTGCTTGCGACAACGCAAAATTTTGTATTTTAAGTACTGTCGTGTACACTATCGTGTGCTTAAAATGTACGCGCGATAAATTGCGACAATGGAAAGATCTCGAAAGATCTAGAAACGTAATATAGAACTTTCTCTTAAATGACAAATCATAACTGGAAAGGGTAGCGTTCCTTTGATAAATAAAACGCAAATAAACTAAAGATAATTAATTTAGTAATTATGTTTCTGCTGTAGCTACACTCCCACCAAATTATTAATGGTTTTCTTTGGGAGAATCATAAATAATTTTTCACGATAATAGATAGATAAGGCTGCTTTAGTCAACGACTTCCAGGAGAAGGACCACCTTCTGTACTGGTCTTTCGATTATGGTGCATCTAGAACTGATTTTTTCCTCCTGGAGGTTTCTATCTCCTAGCTTGATCTTGACTGAGCGAACGAGACCTTGTTCGTCTGATGATACCTCTGTGATTTTGCCAAGGGGCCACTCATTTCGTGGAGCTTCATCTTGAACCATGACAACATCTCCAATCTTCAGATTCCTCTTGGGCACTAACCATTTCTGTCTGTAATTCAAGTTGATGAGGTACTCCTTTCGCCATCTACTCCAAAATTGTTCTGCCAGATACTGAACCCGTCGCCATCGCTTTCGAGCATAGATGTCTTCCTTAACGAATTTTCCTGGAGGCGGAGGCAGTATCTTGTTCTTCATTGTCAAGAGATGATTGGGAGTTAGAGGCTCTAAACTCTTGGGGTCGTTCAGGCATTGGCAGGTCAATGGTCGACTGTTGATTATAGCCATGACCTCGTACAGGAAGGTGCGAAGTGACGACGTATCAAGTCTTCCCTTGAAATCGCTGAGGATAGCATTTAGGATGCTTCTTGTTGTTTTAATTTGTCTTTCCCATACTCCTCCCCAGTGACTGGAGTAAGGAACGTTCGTGACAAAGTCACAGTGATTCTTCATCAAATAGGATTGAATCCTACCGTTGTCCAGCTCCTTGATGGCGTTTGCAAGTTCGTTTCTTGCTCCTACGAAATTTGATCCTTGATCCGACCTTAGCTGCTGGACAGGTCCTCGAATAGCAATAAAGCATCTTAACGCGTTAATGAAGGCGTCGGTCGTCATGTCATCTAACTGTTCTATGTGTACTGCTCGGGAGCTCATGCAAGTAAATATTACTGCGTATCTCTTCGACTCTTTTCTCCCATCTCTGACGGTGAATGGCCCAAAACAATCCATTCCACAATATGTAAAGGGCGGAGCGGACTCTACTCTTTCTTCGGGGAGATTAGCCATCTTTTGACCTTCTGTTGGTCGTCTTTGACGTCTACAGCACACACATTTATGGATATGTGAGGATACTGCGGCGGACAGTCCTACGATCCATAGTCCATTAGAACGGATTTCGTTCATCGTCATTCCTTTTCCTTGGTGCTTCACCTTCTTGTGGAAGTGATCTATGATCAAGCTTGTAACCTGAGAACGTCTGGGTATGATGATTGGGTGCTTTATTTCAAACGGTAGAGACGATTTTTCCAGTCTTCCTCCAACTCTCAATAGTCCCTGATCATCAAGAAAGGGATCCAGGTTCAGGAGAGAACTATTCTTCGTAAGCTTGCCGGATCCTTCTTGACGACGAAGTCTTGTCATTTCACTTTGGAAGGCTGTACGTTGTAACTCCTTGAAAATAAGCAATTCAGCATCTTGTCGTTCTGCTACAGTTGTGACAACTGATTTCGGCTTGTTCCTCTTGAAAGGTCTCTTTAAGTATGAAACCACTCCAACTGCCGTTGTCCAATCAGAGAATCTTGACACGCAGTCGATGAGGTTAAAAGACTCCTTGACTGTAGTCGTGCGTACTGTAGCTTTAACCTCCGGATCTCCAATCTGAATGCCGGGAATCTCTTCTTCATCAAACGATGTTTCTTTCTCCCAGAGAAATGCAGGTCCACTGAACCAATTGGACTTCATTAACTCCTCAACGCTTAGACCTCTGGATGCATGATCAGCTGGATTGTTCTTTGTGTCGATGTATCGCCATTCTTTGGTGTCTGTGTTGGACCTGATTATCTGTACTCTGTTTGCGACAAAGGTATGGAACCTCTTAGCATCATTGTTTATGTAACCAAGTACTACCTTGGAGTCCGTCCAGTAATACTGCTTTAGATTAGCATAATTCAATTCTTCTTGAAGCATGATGCCAACTTTCGCTGCAACAACCGCTGCTGTAAGCTCCAGTCTCGGAATAGTGGTCATCTTCGATGGAGCGACACGGGACTTTCCCATTACCAGGGAGACATTTACGTTGTCGTTTTCATCTTTGACTCTTAAGTATGAGCACTGTCCGTATCCAACTGTACTAGCGTCTGCAAAATTGTGTAACTCGTAGGTCTTTCCTTGACCCATCGTCTTAGGCTCAAAACATCTTGGTACTTTTAACTCCTTGAGACGCAGAAGGTCTAGCTTCCATCGCTCCCACCTTGGCCGAAGTTCATCTGGCAGAGGTTCATCCCAGCTGATGCCCCTTTGACATACCTCCTGAAGAATCCTTTTCGCTCTTAGAACCAAGGGGGCCAGAAATCCAAGGGGGTCGTAAACGGACGCCACGGTCGATAACACTCCTCTCCTAGTCAAGGGCTGATCCTTTAGCACGATAGAGAAACCAAAACAGTCTATCCCCACTGACCATTGAACACCAAGAACTCTCTCTATCGGAAGTTGTTCGGACGGTAGATCCAAGATGGCATCAACTGCTCTCTCACTCTTCGGTATTGACTCAATAACTGAGAGATCGTTCGAGACAAACTTGTGAAGACGAAGGCCGCCTTTCTTGCAAATATCTCGCGCTCCTTGGATGAGGTCCACTGCTTCCTCCGCAGTTTCAAGACTAGCCAATCCATCGTCTACGTAGAAGTCGTGCGAGATAAACTGAGCCGCTATGGGATACGCTTCTTTCTCTCTATGTGCCATATGTTTCAAGCCATAGCTGGCACAACCAGGGGATGATGTTGCTCCAAACAAATGGACCTTCATTCTGTACTCCTTAGGCTCTTGCTTGACATCGCCGTTTGGCCACCAAAGGAATCGCAAGTAATCTCGGTCTTCTTCGCGAACAACGAACTGATGGAACATCTTCTCCACATCGCAAGTAATGGCATAGGGGTACCTTCTGAACCTGCACAGTACGCCAATCAAGTTGTTAGTAAGGTCAGGTCCGCTAAGAAGATGGTCGTTGAGAGACGATCCCTTGAATTTTGCTGAGCAGTCAAATACCACTCTGATCTTGTTCTTCTTTGGGTGATAAACACCATGATGAGGTATATACCACTTCACTTCTTCATCTTGCTTAAGTGCTGGTGCTTCCTCGGCATCTCCTCTGCTTAAGATTTCGTTCATAAACTTCACGTAGTCTTCCTTGTACTTTGAATCCTTCACAAATCTTCGTTTGAGATGTTCGAGTCGAGTGAGCGCACTCGAGCGATTGTTAGGCAAAATGGGCCGTTCCTTGAATGGTAATGGCATTTCATAGTGTCCATCTTCTGCTTCCTTGATTCCTTGTTCTATAATCCTTAGGAACTGCAAGTCTTCTTGAGAAGTCATCTTGGTATCCTTATTTTCTTGAAAATCTGACTCAAGGACTCGCACTATGTCCTTCATTGTTATTACGGGAAGCTCATTTACGGCAACTCGGTGACAAAACGATCTGCCACTGTTCATGTTACTGCCACCAACAATACTCCAGCCGAGGTCTGTCCTGATTCCATATGGTTCATTAGGTTTGCCAGTAATCACTTCTCTTGGGGTCAACGCTTGAGAGCAGTCGTATCCGATAAGCAATCCAACATTGCAGTCTAGTAAATCTTGCATTTCGGGTTCTATCAATCGTAGGTGTTCCCATTTCTTGGCTGTGGTTTTAGTGGGTACGTGACCTTCATCTGCAGGGATCGCAGTACTTGTGTATGCTGTAGGAATCGGGATCTTGAGGTCGGAGTTAAACCCTCTTACTTGTAGATTTGAGACCCTTTGGCTGTTGACGAGTAATTCATGACTGGTGATGGTATTCAATCGAAGTTTCGTTGGCTCTGTTTTAGTACTGAGTTCTTCACAGGTTTCTTTTAGAACGAATGTCGCATCGCTCTGAGTATCCAAAATCGCGTAGACCAATACTTCATTGTGGGGCTTGGAGCAGGTTGACAACCACACAGGAACTATCATTGAGGTGCTGTTGTTTGAGACTCCTTGAGAGGTGCAGGAAGTTGACTTGGGAACGCTTGTGGATTCATCTTCACTTCTGTCTTCTTTTCCCTTTGGAATACTTCTATCTTGATGAAGACAGGTGGGATGTCTTTTGTTACATGTCTGACAAGTCAACCTCTTTCTGCAATCTTTGGACATATGACCCTTTCTTAGGCATCCGAAGCAAATTCCGTTTTCCTTAACAAACTTCATCTTATTCTCGGGTGTCTCAGTTTTGAACTTTGAACAGGCATCTAAGTGATGATCTGGCTTCTTGCAGAATGCACATTTTAGCTGTTGATTTACAGTTTCATCTGGCTCCATAGATTTCTCTTCAGTAGTCTTGCCAGATAGAACAGTCTTGTTACCTTTGGTATCTTTGGTTCTTTGTCCCTTACGCGCGTTGTCTGATGGCGTTTCTGACTCTTTCACAGCGTTGCAGGAGGAAATTGGATTGCATGCGAGATCAGCTTCTTCAGTGATGAAGGTTGTAAACGTCTTAAAGTCTGGGTACGTCTTGCTGTCCTTCATGCGCTTAGTGGCTTCCCTGTTCCACCGAGTAACGAGCCAATCCGGTAACTTGGTGAGCAACTTCTGGTTCTCCATGTAATCATTCAAGACAGAAAGACCTTGGACCATTTGCATAGCGGTTTCCACGCTTGATAAGAAATCGGCGAATTTCCTGAGGCCCTGGTTATCTCTGACACCAATCTTTGGCCATCGCTGTAATTTGTCTCTGTAGGCCTTTGATATTATGAATGGGTGACCAAACCTCTCGTCCAGGATATGCCACGCCCGTTCATAGGCTTCAGAGGAACTTTGCAAGAAGAGTCCGCTGATAGCTTCCTTCGCAGATCCATCTACGTATCGTTTTAGATAGTACATCTTGTCACTTGACGGTAAGTTCTTTCGGTCTATGAGAGCATGGAATGAAGATTTCCAATCTGTGTACTGAGTAGGTTCACCATCGAAGACAGTTGGCTCAGGCACAGGGAGGCGACTCATACTGAAGGAATCTGTTATCGCGGTGACGATTGCGGCGGTGCTATCTGATCTTGGTGTTAACTCTTGAGAATTAGAAGACCGCTGGTCATGTGGGAGCTGATAGTTTTCATGAAGAGAAGACTGATTTGTCTTGTGAGGCTGCTGAGTGGGCTGCAAGGGTAGCCTTGAGCTAGTCGGAGGCTGAAGAGAGAAATCTTGCGCGGGCCCTGGGAAAGAGAATGGTCTTGTCTTGGTACGCATGCGCAATAAATCATCTTCGTCAACTGATTCAACACCGTGTTGTGCTTCTTCAAATTGTTCGACTTCTTGGTAAGCCGTCAGTTTTGCGCTTGCTATTTGTATTTGCTTCTTCAATTCCATCTGTTCCAACTCTACTTTTCTCCGAACAAGTTCTGCCTCCATTCTTGCAGTTTCTTCTTTATGCTTCGCCTCAGCTTGCAGAGCGTCGAATTCAACCTGTTTCGCAGCTAATTCTGCAGCAGCATCGGCCTTCTTTAAGCAGAGAATGGAGGATGCCCTTGAAAGTCTGCTAGCTCCTGACCTTAAGGATACCTTACTGCGGACTGACCTTTTATCTTCATCGTTGAGTGCCGATGTCCTTTCCAAAGACTGCAGTTCCAGTTTGTGCCGAAGACTTCGAGTTTGAGTATCACAGATGTCAACCTTGCGGCGTATCTCATGTTTTGGTAGTTGAATTTGCCGTAGCTTCTCGTAAGCTTTGTGAACGTTTTCACAGAGATCACCTAAGTTGGATATTTTCTCATCCTTCTCCGTCTGCGATGTTGGCAGCTGCGACGCCAGGTATGATTCAATCCTTGCGGCCTTTGATTCCCATGCTTCGAAAGCATCGTTAAATTTCCTTGCGAGGTGATCTTCTATCATGTCTTTTTCCTTTTCGCGTTGTTTTTGAAAGGCTTGACCTTTCTCAGTGAGTGTTTGAGCTCCAACGCTTCGCCGTAATTGTTCAGATTGATTTTCAATCGAATCTTCGATTAAATTGTCATGTTCATTCGCTTGCAGATCATCAACTCCCGGGTACACTTCAGTTTCTTCGTGGATGAGATCTCCAGTTGGCGAGAGCTGCTTTTCGGGATTTTCCAGGTCGGACATTTTGCAAGCGAGCCTTAGTATAATTGTCCTTAATTCTTAAGTAATGGCACTTTAAAAGCTAATATTATCTTTGCTCTCGGAAGAGCGATAGCACTATGTAATACTTAGGCTTAAACTAGAGTAAACTAAATTAACTCTACTAATTACTGACTATGCTATAAAGTAACTTGCTATCGTAATGGTAGCTAAACAAAGTCTTCTTAACTACAACAGTGTCTCTAATATTCAACGCTTCAACGTAACTAAACACTTTCTAAACTACTTAAACTTGTATTTACTGTGTTATCTATTTGGCGAAACGTCAAATGTTCTTTCACTGCTGTGATCCTTGGTTTGTTTATCTGCCACGCTTCACTGCGCTTGTCGCTTCACTTTGTCAAGTCGGCGGCTACACTTCCTTTAATTTTTTTAATGCAATCCGTCGGCTTGTGATGAAACAAGTTCTTACTATAGCTCCAGTGAATTCAAAACGAGTTCTTTTACTGCTGTTTACCTTGAGGATCTTTAATACTTGCTATGCAAACACCGTAAACACCGTAAGAACTGAAAATTATACAAAAATACGCGATAAGAAAATCTACGCATAAATTATTACGCTTGATAACGAAAAAGTTAGAAATAAAGAGCCTTACAACTGGTTTGAAAACCAAAAATGCACAGTAACATTGACCTATGAGTTATTTGAATGAAAATTACAATAAATAAAGCAATCATGTAAAAAACGAGAATGTTGTGACTGTTACAATAATACGAATAAAAGCGCTTAACTAATCGTAGTTAATTAAATAAATACCTTGGTTCTGCCCTGAGCAATCACTGAAACTAGTAACTTGAAACTTGTTGTTTTAGCAACTAAACTTGTAATCCTTGCTTGCAACTTTTCGCTTGCAACTTTTTTCTTGTAACTTGCTTGTAACCTTTTTGTAACTTTTCTTGCGATTTGCTTGCGACAACGCAAAATTTTGTATTTTAAGTACTGTCGTGTACACTATCGTGTGCTTAAAATGTACGCGCGATAAATTGCGACAATGGAAAGATCTCGAAAGATCTAGAAACGTAATATAGAACTTTCTCTTAAATGACAAATCATAACTGGAAAGGGTAGCGTTCCTTTGATAAATAAAACGCAAATAAACTAAAGATAATTAATTTAGTAATTATGTTTCTGCTGTAGCTACACCCAGGTCCCCTCGATCTTCATTCACTTTCTCAGCGATCGTAGCGATCGCAGCGATCATATGGAAACCATCAATCTCTGCGATCGTTAAACTATTTTTTTCAGCGATCGCAGCTAGCGATCGTAGCGATCATATGAAAACCATGATCCTCAATTAACTGTGGCCACGCGGTATCCCATTTCAAGCATGAAAGTTTCACCGCGCTGCAGTATTCTCAAGACTTTCGGCGGACCATCTCAAAGGAGTCTTTAAACAGAATAGCAAAATGGGGGACCAAGTATTTTAAGCACGATAAGTCCTATTACCCATTGCCGCAGACCAGCATGGAGTTTTCAGTTCATGGAACCTCTTCCGTCTGTAGAGATCCATCCTGAGACCGAAACAGCCATGAAATAATTAGTGGATAAGTATCGTCCTATGAGACAAAGGCCTGTCCGGGGTGAAACAACAAAGGACAAGACAGGGGCCCTTCCGCCGACAGTTTACGCAGACCAACCTGCAGATTGCACTAAAGTGAACTTAACGACCGACCAAGAGAGTAGTAGTAGCAGTAAACAACAACAAAAGATAAAACAACAAAGATAATGACTCTATAGTCAAACAATCTTTCCTCATGTCAAAGAATTTACATTTTATTAATAACTCCGGATTTTATTCCAATTTTATGAACTTGATAGAACAATATCATCTATCCAATTCAGATCCTGAATCCTTAGATAATGATAGAATTAGGCGATACAACTAATATGAAAGAGAAATATATATCCTTTTGGCGACACAGTCTTGAACATTCAAAGAGATTAGAATTTTATAACGTTTTTAAAGATGAATACTTTACATCTGATTATTTAAACCAGCTAAGAAACTTTAATGAAAGACGAAATTTAGTGAAGTTTAGAGTAAGTAATCACAAACTTATGATTGACGTAGGTCGATATCAAACCGATCATATGCCCAGAGAAACTAGATTATGCCCATTGTGCAAATCAAATCAAGTAGAAAATGAAACTCATTTCTTGTTGCAATGTAGCAAATACTCTCTACAGAGGCAGACATTCTTAAATCGAATCAATGAAATAATACCTGACATCGAAAGGAAATCAACCTCAGAAAGTATAAAACTTCTCATGAACTCAAACGACTATCATATGAATAGGCTAGTAATGAAGTTTATTTCCTTGTGTATGAATATACGTGATACATTGTTATTATCAAGTGAAAGTGATGTAACGTAAGTTCATTAGCATAATATTAGAGTACTATAAGTCTTGTTTTGTTATTAATTGCTATAAATATGCTTTTGCAATACTGTAAAATCTTGCGGTCATGCAAATAAAGCAATTTTACTACTACTACTACTACTACTCTCTTAGTAGTAGTAGTAGTAGTAGTAGTCGTAGTCGTAGTAGTAGTAGTGGTAGTGGTAGTAGTAGTAGTAGTAGTAGTGGTAGTAAACTTTATTTAAGAGTCAATCGTTCTGGCGTTTCACACACTAATTGGTGACACTAATTAAAAACTAAGATAAACATTAAAATTTGATAACAATTGAAGTCCATATTATAAATAAAACTCTAGTTAAAAACTAATTTTAATAAAACCGTAGTTAAAAAACGTATTCAAAAACATACACTAATCACATAATTACGATCAGAACGAATCAGTAACAGAATCAATAACGGAATCAGTAACAGAATCAGTAACGGAATCAGTAACTGAATCAGTAACGGAATGAGTAACGGAATCAGTAACGGAATGAGTAACGGAATCAGTAACGGAATCAGTAACAGAATCAGTAACAGAATCAGTAACGGAATCAGTAACGGAATCAGTAACGGAATCAGTAACAGAATCAGTAACAGAATCAATAACGGAATCAGTAACAGAATCAGTAACGGAATCAGTAACGGAATTCCACATCAAACTGCTACCATTTCGAGATCCGGACAGACTATACGTACTAATTTTCGCCTGGATTTGTAAGGTACGTTGGTGCATACATTTAATGACCAAAATGAAAATTAAGCAAAGGAAACAGTTGCATGTTTGCTTCGTTTGTTACGAAATCAATGTGTGTTGTGATGATAACATAAATCAAACAAAGAGTGTTGGTATTTAATAAAATGTATTTTTAGCTATAAAAGGGTCAACTGTAAAGAATGTTTAAGGTTCACAGTTAATAATTAACTGCTATTTAACTGACAACCGACAAATGGCCCAAAATTTTACTGGCAACTGACATGGCAAAAACGGATAACTGAAATTTGCACCCCCCCCCCCCCCCCCCCCCCCCCCCCCCCCCCCCCCCCCCCCCCCCCCCCCCCCCCCCCCCCCCCCCCCCCCCCCCCCCCCCCCCCCATCCAGATCCTCTCGTAACACTCAACAAGTAATAAAAGTTGAAAATACTAAGTTTCATTCCTTCCTATAAATGTTCTGCTGTTGAACAGGAAGTAACAAAAATTAGTTCCCAGCAGAAATTTCAGTCATCTCGAACCGCAAAAAATTGTTCCCGCGAAACACAAAAAATCAACTGAGTCGCCAATCCACAAAATAAAATTCTCTTAAAAATTTCATGCTACACGGTATGTTGTTTGTGAGCGGACAACCTTAATGAGTACTAGGATCACTCAACAAATTGTTTCAGAACATCTGCCGGATACACCTTAAGAATTTGCAAGTAGTTAAACTGAAACCGGGAGTTTTCTTTAGTGAAATGTCTCCTCAAAGTTAACTTTCGTAACATCAGAAAATATAACACCCGTTTGCATAGCCTTTTTCCCCCAACCTCCAATAAATCAACTTAAAATTAAAAATGTTTATCTGACTGTTAAATATTCAAGGTTTTTTGCTACCTGTATGCCTGTACCTTTATGCCAACCGCAGTCAATTAATATTCAAAAATTCGCCAGTAGTTGAGACATCAGATAGTTCTTACTTTTTTAGACATATGCAGACAAAATTCGGTAAATATGATACTACACTGTCAGAAATTTGTGGTTCAACAGTCCTGTTGATTCAACGTTGATTTTTCATGATATCTTTGAAAGAAATCGAAAAAGTAGACTTGCATATAAAAAGCTTTTTTGTTGTCGAACTTTTTTTCGATTTAGATTCAACTGGAGATAATTGTTTAACTTATAATTTTTGGGAACAGAATATATACTGAATTTCTTTGACATGCAAATATGCGGCGATTTTAAATGAGTAGTCATTTTCCGATTGTCTCCATACAATTAGCATTTCCTACTGTTATCTAAGAGGATTTCTTGTCGATATTTACAAAAAGGACTCAAGCAACACTACAAATACTTATCCAAGCAACTAATTATCCATTTTTCTTCGCAACAAAGTTCATGAAAAGATCAAGAATCTCAAAATGTCAGCAATTTCGTCAGTGGCCTTCGAAATCGTTACACCGATTATAATACTGGCTGGTTTGACTGGAAATGTTATTGTTTGTTCCCTCGTTATCAAGAACAAGAAGATGCGGACTCCGTTTAATTATCTCCTTCTAAATTTAGCCGTATCGGACTTGCTGTGTTCTCTCTTGGGGACGTTATTCTTCTCCGGGCAAATACGAAATCATTATTTCGGTGACGAGGATTTTGTGCGAAGCGACTTCGAAGGAATTGTCTGTAAAATTGCTACCACGATCATCGGTATAACCGCCAATAACTCAGTCTTAACTCTAGCCGCTATTTCAACGGACAGATTTTACGCTATTGTTCATCCATGGAAACACAGAAGACAAACAACAACGCGAAATACACGCCTTGTTATAGTAGCAATATGGTTCGTGTCTGCCATAAGTAGTTTGCCAATGGTTCTTGTCATGTTAAAGATACCGAACACGCTTCGAGACGAACCTTCTGTGGGGCACTGTATAACGTCTATAGCAGATCTTATGGGCGAGAACAGTTTCAAGGGAGTTGCCTTTGTTGATCTTATTGCAAGTTATATCATACCGATGACAATTATTTTGCGAACTTCGTTTGCTATAATTAAACATTTATGGTGTCGTAGCTCTTGTTGTGGCGACTTTGAACAAGCGGAAACAAGCCGAGCGCTGTTAAAATCCCGAAAACGTATCACAAGAATTGTATTTAGCGTGATCATTGCTTTCAATATCTTTTGGCTGCCGTGGGCAGTTCTAGAGGGCTCAGTATTAATCGGTGTTGTTCAACAAATCGACGATGAAACGTTTGTTGCAATGTTCACTTTAGTTTTAGCAAGCGCGAGCGTGAATCCGATTTTGTACTCGCTTCAAAGTCAGCAGTTTAGATGTGCCGTGAAGAAAATGCTTCGCTGTTGATTGTCGTTTGAAAGCTGGTACCAGAATAAACAATAACGTTTGACTATTAGTTTTACCTTAAAATACTGCGATTTAAAATGTAATCATGCAATGGATGTTTTTCTTTCAAAGTTAAAGTTTAACCATTTTTCCTTTAAATAAATTCTCAGCATCGTGTTATAATTGATTTTAATATTCTAATCAATGTATATTTAGATTCAGGTTCAATCTTATCAAAGCCGCGAGCATTCAACAGTAAGCTATTGAGGAATGCAGTAAAAAACTGCATAAAAGAACCTGTAATTTTTCATTTTTTCTGAAATGGTTCTTATATATTGGATAAGTAGTGCGAAGGTTCTTAAACGGGTTCTTACTAAGGGTGAAAACAATTTTTTCTGATTGGTCAGGATCTACTTAAAATTTACCTTAATTAGTGAATTATTTATACATCTATACAGGAAACAGAAAATCAAATTTATTTATAGAGTACAAAAACTAAAAGCATACGTTGTACATTGCACTAGATGTTACTAAAATAAAATACAGTTGACTCTAGACTTGCCACAAGTCCCTTCCAATACTAATTTTCGTTAAGTTAGGTTTCTTCGATGGAAGGAAGGGTCGTCCCTCGCGACTTAACCTAATTCCGCGCGCAAATTTATCGAATAAAACTCGACTAAAGAAGAGAAGGTCGACTTGTGGCAAGTCTAAGTTGACTCCCGCTATCTAGAACGCTCAAGGGAAAGGGAAAATTGTTCGAGATACTAAGCGGGGGTTCGAGATATCGAGGGTGGCGTCAAAATTCGTAATTTTCAACAAACTGAAGGTTTCCTGGAAAACTAGGATCGGGGATCGAGGATTGAGGATCGGGGATAAAAAAAAAAGTAATAAAAAATATAACTAAAAAAATATATAAATAAATATAAATAAAAAATATAAATAAAAAGAGTGATACATATTGTGACTCGCATACAGGACAATTTCACACGCCTGACTCACAATTCAGGACTACTGACTTGTTCATTAACCGTTAACGTTAAAAACTGAATTTAATTTCCACCCAAAAAAGTCCAGTGTGCGGCGCTAAATGTCGCGTTTGAGTTCTAATAACAAGCTAAAAGGTCGTGTTTCGAGATACGCGTGAACTATAAGCGTGACTATAAGCTGTTCAGCAAAAGCCGCGGGTGTCTCAATTCTTTAATTTCGGTTTTGCAACCGTGACAGCGAGGAAATAAAATATGTAAGTTGCTTTCCTATACACATTGTTTGACACCCGCGGTTTTTGCTAAACAGCTTACAGCCGCGTCCGATGTGCTTGCTATCAGTATCACTGGGATAAAGTGCTTCATTTTCCAATATAAAACACAACTGAAAATAATCTGACTAGTGGAAATAAAAAAATATAAAATAAAACTCAGAATTCAACTTGACGTGGAAAAAACCTAGTCAGAGTATCAAATGCAAAGTAACACGATTTGAACAAAGCCATGAGCCGAGACTCCAGTGTGGTTTATTTACGCGTATGTGCTACAGAAAACGGAGATATTTTCCTGAAATTCATCCACAGTATGCTCCACATAGTTTTTCGCTGTGATTTACAATCAAGGACAAAAGTTCTTGGGACAAATATTACAAAGTGCTCCTATCAATTACTAATTTAGTATGACGGACCAATGAAGCCATTTTTTTCGTTTCAAGCCCATCTCAGCAACCCCACCCTTCCCCCCGAGACAATGTTGAAATCCACAAATCATTTTTTTATTACACGAGCTCAACATTGTAACGGAGATAGGGGTGAAGAAACGGACACTTATCGTTTGCGCATACCGTGTTTCTGTCGCGCGCATTGGAAAACATCGTGAATGCAAATTCGTCCCAACACTATTGTCCTTGATTGTACGTTTTATCTTCACTTGTTTAAGCCGATAAGATCATTCACGTGATCCAACGCAGTAGTATACCTGTCGCGGCGCGATCTTGCCAAGTTCACGCGTATCTCGAAACACGACCTTTTAGCTTGTTATTAGAACTCAAACGCAACATAAGGCGCCGCACACTAGACTATTTTGGGTGGAAATTGAATTTAGCTTTTAACGTTAACTGTTAATGAACAAGTCAGTAGTCCGGAATTGTGAGTCAGGCGTGTGAAATTGTCCTGGATGCGAGTCACAATATGTATCACTTTTTTATTTATTTATATTTATTTATTTTTACTTTTTTTTATCCCCGATCCTCGATCCCCGATCCTGATTTTCCAGGAAACCCAAACTGAACAACACTGTAGTACTGTATGAAACTCAATGTCCTGTCGGTGCTAGGAGTCTGCCGCAAAGGTCTCTTTTAATATTCAATAATAGCAATCAATACTGTTTACATTATTGTCGGTATTTTATTTTTCTCATTTAGCACGGAACAAAACTTGTTATAGGAAAAAACCACCAGTGAAACTAGCCATGCCCAACTACGAATGTTGTGCAGTATGAAAATAAATGCAAACGACTACGTCACAACGAATACTGCAGTCAAAATTAAGATTTAAAAAACAAATCAATGTTCTGCAATACAATAGCGAATGCAGTGTGATGACTGTACTGTGGAACTGTATACTGTATGTCAGTTTTGGACACAATGGGATACTCCTTTCGGCGAGCATAATCAATTACAAGACAAAATTAATTGTAATTGTGATCAGCGGGTGTTAATTTAGACCCCGTGGGGGGGGGGGGGGGGGGTCTCCTATTTAAATATGACAGGGTGCTCGTCGGAAATTTTCGAAAAACACCCTAAAAGGTACCAGAATCTCGTTTGATGGGCGTGGCTCAAAATAATTCTTTACCCCTAAGAGGTACCAATTCTAAAACAACACACGTCATATTCTGTCATATTTTTTCAGCTCAATACCTTAAAAGTTACCGCGATAATTCTAACGGTGGTCATTTTAGAGTTCAGTACCCTAAGCGGTACCAATCTCCAAATTTTGACCCCTAAAAGGTACGACGAGCACCCCCGTCCTTTTATATATGGGAGTCCCCTCCCCGGGATTTAGACTATGAGAAGTCGCACTTTGTTCGAGATAGAGGGGGATTCGAGATAACCGAGTTCGAGATAGGCAGTAATAAATGAAGGAAAAACAGTAAGCACAACCAAAGGGAACTGGTTTTAGTTCGAGATAGCCGGTATTTAAGATAGCGAAAGTCTACTGAAACAGTAATTGAACAACAACAACAACAAAAAAAAGACAATAGAAATACATCATATTTAGTACTAATTAAATAGTACTATTTATGTTGTACCAGGGGCGGATCTAGGGGAGGGGTGCAGGGGGTGCGCACACCCCCCCCCCCCCCCCTCCCCCCTAATTGCCTAGTCTGCGTTGTTCGCTTTTAAAATTTGTTTACGTCACCCTTCAGTTACGTCATTCCTTGGAGGTGCACCCCCTCCTAAGAAAAATCCTGAATCCGCCCCTGTGTACTCTAGATGTTGTACTCTACCGTATGTTTTTAATGACCCTCAAAGCACACTATGGTCTGAGCATTAGTCATTTTTTTCGAATTGGTCAAATTTCAGCCTGGAGGTTCTTAAGATTCCCGCAGTTTCTTTTATGCGGGGTTAAACTGTACTTAAATTAGGCGCTAGGTCACAAGGATTTGGCCACAACTGTGCTAATCCTACTGCTAAGTACCTTCAATCATGCACACAATTTTCTTTGAACCAAGAAAGAACCATAGCCATTGTTGTTTTTATCAATTTTTTTAAAGATGCGCGGGAGAAACTTGATTAATTTAGGCGTTGCAATCCAGACAGACAGTGAAGTACTTCACAACCGTTTAAAGTTGGGATGGTTCGGTCTGTGCCACCGAAAAATCAAGGTGTGCCACCTTAAGAACGTTACGATGTGTCATCTGAGGATTCACTGGAGTCCGTATAGTCACAACACACTAAAAACCCTACAAACGAACTGTTATTAACTCTTAAGTTATCACTTGCATCTTGTGAACATTCATTGTGTTTCAAGTCCTTCCATTGCTTTGCAAGGCAATCCACCTCCGCCTCGTTTCCAGATTCCTTTCTCTTCCTTAGGAACGAGGCTGGATTCTCGTACTTCTCGCACCGTGACGTTACTTCCGGTACAGTCAAAATGCGAATGTGTGGTGCATCAGCACTGTTTGTATTCGGTGTACTGTGAGCTGATGTATCAAGACCGGAAGGCCCCAATGCTTCTTTCAAGTTAACAGCAGTCCAAGCATTGCCTTCATCAATTGCAGTGTCATTAATTGTACAGGCCTCAATTACAGGGTCCTTAATCATAGGGTCTTCGGTCGTAGAGTCCTTATTTGCAGGTTTCTCGGTTGTAGGGTCCTTATTTGCCCGCTCCTTAACCGAACAGTCTTCTGAACTCTCGCTATTTCTGGACCTGTTCCTTCGGACTTTGATTCCAAGTTTTATCAGCTCACTATTGCTTTTGGCTGGCGACGAAAAAGAGTTGAACTGCATCTGTTTTCTCTTTCCTAACAGCTGTTTAACTTTCTCTCTTTTCTCGTCTGATTTTTTCTTTGAATCGAACATTGGCCGACTGTTAACTTCAAATCGGCGTTTACGACGATGTTCATCAAAACCTGAAAAAAGAAAGAAAAAAATAACAATGTTTGTTCATCCTGTTAGTGTACAGTCGGACCTCTATTAAGCGGCCTCCGGCCACCCTCCATCAAGCGGCCACTTTCCAAAGTCCCGAATTATTTGAGGCGGTACGCACCTCTCGGAACGCCTCACAAGATTGGCTAAGAAAACAATAGAACAAACAACAGAACAATGGACCCTAGACCTAAAAACAATACAAGTGCGTGATAACCAGGTCCAATGAAATTAGAGGTTCTGAAGAGGTGCGCGGCTACTGAATTATTTGTCAGTAAAGTGCTGTATTCGATACCTCTATTCAACGGCCACCTCTATTAAGCGGCCGCGGCCACCTTTTTGCTGTTGCAAGTTTGGTATTTATTGTTTGGTATTTATTGCAAATTATCTTTTCAAGCGAAATGGTGTATGAAGGTGATAACTGATAACAACAAGAACTTCAATTTAATCTCCACTATAATGACAAGTCACAAGCCGCAATACATGTGCAAGTCTTTCACATCTGGCACTAGATATAAACATGATAATAGATAGATAGAGCACCCTATTACTACTGTATAGAAATCCCTGCTCCTCAAGTTTTGATTTTAGCCATTGAATAGAGAACTCGTCTCCTGTGAAGCAGTACTCGCATGGAATTCAGTTCTAAACCGTAGCCGGCCCCTCTGTTCACACGCTTGCCTTTCACAACAGCTCTTCCTTTGTTTGTTGCTTTCTTGAGAAATTTTATAAGCCATAGGGCCATAAGCTTGGGAACAGACTGACTGTTGATGCAAAAAAGGCCTAAAAAACTTGATGTTTTGTTACATAGATTTGCATATTTTTCTGTACATACTCAACACTAAAAAATACTGTACTTATCGACTACATGCTCTCTGTGTTAGAGCCAGAACTTTGCACGGACTTGAAATGCGCAAATACAGGGCACTTAATTTTTTGTTTCAATGATTTTTGCATTTATCTTCACATATGTTCACTTTTCAACAAGCGTTTTGCTATATAGAGGCAATGAAATTACGTTGACTGCCATTTCTATCCAATTTATATTTTACCTCTATTAAACGGCCAACCTCTATTAAGCGGCCAGTTTTCAAAGTCCCGAGGGTGGCCGCTTAATAGAGGTCCAACTGTATATCATTTTTACAGTACCTAAACACCCTGAAAAACGTAAAAAAAAAACCGGCGTATTATGAACATAACAACAAGGATCAGTTCACTATTCTTTGCCTGATACTAAACTTTGCATGTACAGAAAAAAAATAGAAACGATCAACCCACACAATTTTTTTTTGAGTTATCGTTTTTCCCTTAAAAAATATTAAAAATAGGATGTCCATTTCAATTTTCTACCCTTGGTTTTAAGAACATTCGCGGCACAAGCCTATCCTAAACTGAGGAAAGTACCCCACCCCCCCGTCCCGACACTGGGGTCTACGCTTGACTTTCTGTGTCCATTTCTCCTGGCTCCTAGATACAATTATGTGCATGAGGCACTCCCTCGGCATGGCGCCATGCATCCAAGGCTCCTCATCCCCTCATCCCCCCATCCGGTCGGTGGGTCCTATCCCCTCTGGGCCTTTGCAAGAATATTTCTCGCCCCATTTTGCCCACATATGAGTTGTTGTCGTGTTTTTCCTGCGCGCCGAAACAGTAAGTAAGAAAGTAAGTAAGTAGGTAGGTAGGTAGGTAGGTAGGTAGAGTAGGTAGGTAGGTAGGTAGGTAAGTAGGTAGGTAGGTAGGTAGGTAGGAGGTAGGTAGGTAGGTAGGTAGAGTAGGTAGGTAGGTAGGTAGGTAGGTAGGTAGGTAGGTAGGTAGGTAGGTAGGTAGGTAGGTAGGTAGGTAGGTAGGTAGGTAGGTAGGTAGGTAGGTAGGTAGGTAGGTAGGTAGGTAGGTAGGTAGGTAGGTAGGTAGGTAGGTAGGTAGGTAGGTAAGTAAGTGAGTAAGTTAGCTCACAACCAACCTTCTCCATGGTATCTTATTTTTCTGGCAAGGTCAATGTCCTCCAGTCTTTCTGGAACAAGAGGTACGTCCAGGGATGCTTTTTGTTTCAGCTCACTGTCTTTCATCTCCTGAGCTTTCAGCTCATGTTTAGTCTCTCTGAATTTCTTTCTCAGTAGTTGATTGGCCGCATAATCATCCTTCCATACTGACTGGACTTCCTGGAGGGTTTTAGAGCAGAAATGTTAGACTTGGTACTCTTAATAGAGCGGTTGTAAAACTACCTGTCTCAGGAGAATCATGGGAGTGTTCTGGCCGAATAAAATTTCCAATGCCCAACTCCTACATGCCACAGGCAAGAAACAATGGACACCATTCTTTGACGAAGAAGATGACAATGGCTTGGGCATGTGTTAAGAATGGATCATACAGCGCAAGCAAGAACAGCCCCGACCTGGAATCCGGAGGGACGAAGGAAAAGGGGGCGTCCAAGAACAACATGGAGAAGAACGATACTGGGAGAGATGAGGAGTGCTAGTATTGGATGGGAGAGCACCGTATATGATCAGCATAGGACAGAATGGGTTGGCGGGACCTTGTAGAGACCTTATGTGCCACTGCATGGTCACGATGAGGAGTGAGTGAGTGAGTGAGTGAGTTTTCAAACTAAAGTTATCACTCTGGCCAATCACAACACATGCAGACAAGTCGATGAACCAATCACAACACATGCAGACAAGTCAATGAACCAATCACAACACATGCAGACAAGTCAATGAACCAATCAGAACTCGCAGCGAATACAGGTAGCCGGCACCAAGCGCGGGAAAAATACATGTAAGCAAGTAATTCATCTCATTTTCTTTATTCTTATCGTCCGTCTGTCTCACAGAGTATTGATACTGTTAAGGAGAAATTAGTTGTTGATCCCGATAATCACCTGTAGTTGCCCTAGAGTGGGTTGAACTGCTTTTGATTTCTGCTCATCTTTTACGCCATGCTCCAGTTTGAACATCGGATCTGCGGCCATCTTTTTGGCATCTTCCCTGTCTAATAGAAAACAAGAAACATGTAAGCTAATACCCATTGCTAAATACCACTTATAATTATTATTGGGAGTAGAGACACAATGTGGAGAAAAAAAATCGTGTCCTTGGTGGTAAAAAGTTCTCTAAGAATAGATGAACAATTATAGAAAGCCACACATGTTTGTTTTAGATCAGAATAATAGCTAATCAGCAAGGATGCTAAAAATGTACCTGTCAATTCCACAGTTTCTGTTGCCGACGGCTCCCATCTTTCTTCTTTTCTTCTTGCTCCGTTCACAATTACATAATCACAATTCTAACCATAAAACAAGAAACAAGTTGCCATAAACACTTAATGACTGGTCCCGAGGAAAACAGTGAATTTTGTTTCCCGAGAACCTCGATGTTTCCCCGAGACGAAGTCGAGGGAAATCGAGATTCGAGGAAAAACAAAATTCACTGTTTCCTGAGGGATCAGTCATTAAGGTTATTTCCCTCGAAAAGGATCTTATACTGAACTTTTTTTCAAACTTGGTACGATTGATAACCATGCTTAGAACATTCAAAAAATGCAATAAAAAGAGAGGGTCACCGTGCTTGTTTTTACACTGTACTCCCGTTATTTATAGCGACTTTTTATAATTGCGCGAGGAATGTTCGAAACTCGAATGTCGAGAAAGGGATTGTTATTGCCTGCAGAAACTATCATTACTATTGAAATTTTAACATTAATTTATTTTATTATACAACATTCTTTCAGGGAAGTCATTTCAAATTCCATTCCGATGTATAACCACTTGATTTTTTAGCTATTTCAAAATACATTGCAGGACTGATCCTCTAAATATTTTTTACCCACCTTGGGGTCAGTTTCAATTTCAAAGTGATTGTCGCAGAGGTGGCATTTCATCCGAAATCTGTAAATAGGTGTAGTGTAGTAATTTCCGACTTTCTTCTTTTCAGCATTGTAGCGTACACCTAAAGAAAAATATAACTTTATTATTAAAGTGTCCATTTTGTTGGCCTGGTTCTCATACATTCTATGCTGCTGACATGCCTGTGACACTTAACCTGACTGCAGGTACTGTTTTGGGGCTGTACCACTGAGGTACCTTTGAGATAGCTTAAAGGTTGTTGTTCTTTAGATTTTTAGTCATTTTAAACATTGAGTTGCTCAGGTCATCTTCACTGCAGTTGCCAGCCATAATAGCCGACTGCAGCTACTAATGAAAGCCCTGTCCTTACAACTGGTTCCCATACAATATTCTATAGTCCTGGTACATGTAGTGAGAGGTGACCACTACTGGATGTAGAACTGCACATGAAAGAAGGATCACAGGCAACTTATTTTATTTTTATTTATTAGGTTCGTCAAGGAACAAATAAGCGGCCATATAACACATAACACATCAGTAGGTAAATTGGCCACTGGCTGACTGCAACAGCTTGCAGCCAATTACTGCGGGCCCATTACATAAAAAACAATAAATAAATACAATTCTGACTAAATAAATAAACGAACAGACAAATACTAATAATATTATTACAGCATGACACAGGATGGACAAGGCTACGGGAACTATAATTGTATTTCAAACACACTGTTTCAAAAGTATGAGGATTATTGCAGTCAAAGTTTTCAACAGATTTAACCTTCACATAACCTTGGCAAAGCAAGTTGGCAAAACATGTTGGCAAAAAGTGTTGGAAAAACGTGTTGGCAAAACATTAGCAATCCTTGACCTATGTTTTCACCCAACAAACTTCCACACATCTCAACCTTATTCTCGGGGTAATTAACTTTATTCTCAAGAGAGGAAAAGAGAGGACCCTGTGAAACAAGGTTGAACATACTGAGCTTGCAGCAAACATTCACAGGTCAAAAATGGGTTTGCCAACTCAAACTACGTTTTTATCCTTTTTCTTCTTGAACTAAAAAAGGAAAATTGACAAGAATAGAAACAAGTTATATATGCTGCCAATGGTTTGCCAACAAGTTTGTCAACTGTTGATGTCACGTTCATAAATGCCAACTTGAGTTTGGCAACACAAGTTTGTTGTGTGAAGATGCCTTTGTGCTTAGCAGACTTACCCATTCCAATATGATTTCCACATCCTCCACACCATATATTGTAAGGCATCTCAAACCTAAAGGGTACCAGCAATAATACAAGGTTATCAAATTTATTCAACCATATAAATTAAAAATACTTAATAATGTTATATTTTCCTGTGGACACAAGTGTGACTTTCAATAGTGTGAAGAAAGTTAGTGCCATGATGTTGGCTGGCAAATGTGTCATTTCAAAAGGTACTTTTTGGTCTGAAATAGGTTATACTGTAGTACATTTTGTATGTTTTTCCAACTTAATAAGTCCAACAGATAAAAAATAAAAAAGGATTAAATGTAAGGGGTTGGGTGTGCAAACCGAAAATACAGACCTGATAATAAGAATTCCTTGGCCAAGCTTCCTTGCTCTTTCACGCAATGGATGCTGTCCATGATATCTGTCAAGCGAGCCCTATGCAAAGAAGAAAAGATTCAACAACTACATTTGCAAATTGCATGTGGTCACAAAAATTATGTACATATCGTCTTATTAACCAAGCACGAGGGACAAACTGTGAGAATATTGACCTGAGGTCTTGTCGACAGTACCAAGCAACCACAGCAAGATCCATAAAAAAAGACCGTGGGAGGGCTGATATTCTCCAGTGTGGAAAAATGACTGTAAAATGTGAAAAAACTTCGGTAGGATCTTTAAAAAATTATGCAGCCACAATCCACGAGGGAAAAAGCTACAAAACACAGTTGACAAAATACTGCAAAGCTGAAGTGTATTCGCGGGAGGAGCGATGCGACGAACAAAACAAACAACTACTCAAAAGCGGCCATGTGCTCAACTCAACTATATTTATCCCATAATATGCAGTTCACTTACATGCGTGACGCGACGTCACGCAATACACTACATCTTTTCCCCCCCTAGTTCAAAAAACACAGTCCCAATAAGGTCAACTGATTGTTCCATAGTGTCTGAATGTATTTAGCAATCACAGAATGATCAATAAACTCAATCGTAATCAAATGCTCAAACAGTCACATAGTCCTTTAAGTACTCTGGGGTTCTCCTTGTGCGCTGAGACCTCCTTGCCTGAGGTCCTGTGTTTGATTCCCCTGTATTAGTGGAAACTTCCTCAGTGGCCATGTTCTCTTGTTCCTTTTCTGCCGTGGACTGTCCCAGGTTTTGCTCGGCGTGCACAGATGAGTCAGGCAGAACGTCATCCTCCCTCGAGAGCACGTCATGGCGTTTAAGGAGATGATCCACATGCCTACGGGTTACCACCCCATCTTCATACTTGACCGTATATGACAGTGGGCCAGTTCTACTTTCAATGTGTGCCTTCTTCCATTTGGGCCCCGGACTAAAATTCTTCACAAGGACCTTGTCTCTCTCTGCAAATTGTCGCGCTGTCCTTGTGTTGTCATGCTGCTCCTTCTGTGACAATTGTTGGGTTTCCACTCGATGCCTTACGTCTGGTCGAATGAGATCCAGTCGGGTTCGTAGACGGCGGTTGAACAGCAACTCTGCAGGTGTAACTCCAGTTGTTGTTTGGGGCGTTGATCTATAGGCCAACAAGAATCTGCTTAGTTTGGTGTGCACTGTACCTCCAGATCCTTCCAGCTTCTTCATCCCGTCTTTGAAAATACGAACTGATCTTTCCACCAGGCCATTAGACGAAGGGTGCCTAGGGGCCGTTTTCACGTGTAAAATTCCATTTTTGGTCATGAAGTTTTCAAATTCTTCACTTATGAATCCAGTGCCATTGTCTGAGACTACCATTTCAGGTAATCCATGGGTGGCAAAAGCTCTTCTTAGAATCTCTATAGTAGCTGTCGCACTGGTACTGGATGTTGGATATACCTCAATCCACTTGCTATATGCATCGATCACAATAAAAAATAACTGTCCCATAAATGGCCCTGCATGGTCCATGTGAATGCGGGACCACGGTTTCTCAGGCCATTCCCAAGGATGAAGGGGTGCAGCAGCCGGTGCTGCCCTATGTAGCTGACATACTTCACATGACTTGACCTTTTCTTCAATGTCGGCATCCAGCCCAGGCCACCAAAGGTAGCTACGCGCAAGATTTTTCATTCTAACTATTCCTGGGTGGGCGGTGTGCAGGTCCTCCAGAAGCTGTCGCTGGCCCCGAGCTGGTATGACCACGCGGTTCCCCCACAATATACATCCATTGTGTGTGCTTAATTCGTCTCTCCTCACGTAGAAAGGCTCCAGGCTTTTATCAGGGCATTTATCACCCCAGCCCTGCTGGACTCTTCTTAGGGCCTGCTGTAGCACAGGGTCTGAGGCTGTCCAATCCGCAATTTGATCGGCACCCACTGGCAGAACTTCCAACTGGCTCATCAAGAGTATGGTTTCACCAGGTATGGGGACCTTTGCCACCGTATCTGGCAAAGGTAACCGACTGAGGCCATCAGCGTTGCCGTGTTTACATCCCTCTCGGTAAACAAGTTCATAGTCATAGGCTGCCAGAAGTAAAGCCCACCTTTGAATTCTCGGTGATGCCATTGTTGGAACAGCTTTGTCTGCCTTAAACAGGCCCAAAAGTGGCTTGTGATCTGTAAAAATCGTAAATTTCTGTCCGTACAGATACTGGTGGAACTTCTTCAGTCCGAATATCACCACAGCTCCCTCCTTATCCAATTGGGCATAGTTTCGTTCTGCAGGTGATAGAGTCCTCGAGGCGTACGAGATAGGCCTTTCTTTTCCATCGACAATGTGCGAGAGGACCGCTCCCAATCCGTAGGGTGAGGCGTCACAAGACAATACAAGTTCCTTACTAGGGTCATAATGAACTAAGAGATCTGAGGAATTCAACATGCCCTTAGCTCGGTTAAAGGCTTCCACCTGTCTTTTACCCCATGTCCATTTGCAGTCCTTGGCAAGCAGTTCATGTAAAGGGGCTAAGACAGTGGACAAATTTGGCAAGTAGCAAGCATAATAATTCAACATCCCCAAAAAGGCTTGAAGTTCCTTGACATTAGTGGGTGCAGGTGCCTCTTGGATGGCTCTTACTTTGCCTTCTATGGGTTGTATGCCGTCTTTGTTGATGCGATGTCCCAAGTAAATCACCTGATTTTGTAGGAAAACACACTTCCTTAGCTTTAGGCGGATGCCCGCCTTGTCTAATCGTGCCAACACTTCCTTTAGATGCTCCAAATGCTTGTTTCTTGTCTTGCCTGTCACAAGAATGTCATCAATTCGGACTACAACTTGCGGGATTCCTTGGAGGAGACTTTCAATCGTGCGCTGGAAAATGCCTGGAGCCGATGAAATGCCATATGGAAGTCGGTTGTATCTGAATAGACCCTTGTGGGTGTTGATGACTGTATAATCCTTGGATTCTTCGTCCAGCTCCAACTGCTGGTAAGCCTGGCTTAAATCCAGCTTTGTGAATTCCATACCCTCCCCCAAGGTTGCATACAAATCTTCGATCTTGGGAATGGGGTAGTTGTCCAACTGGGCTACTTGATTAATCGTTTGCTTGTAATCCCCACAAATTCTGATAGTGCCATCCTCTTTGACAATGGGGACGATGGGTGTGGCCCATTCTGAGAATTCAACCGGTTCTATAGTTCCTTCTTTGACTAGTTGATCCAATTCTGTTTCAATTTTTTCACGCAGGGCATAGGCTACAGGCCTGGCCTTGAAGAATCGTGGCCTCTTGGTGGGATCGACATAAATTTTCGCCTTCACTCCTTCTACTTTACCCAGACCCTCTTGGAAGACCGAGGAGTGTGTCTCCAACATCTCATTCAAGTGCTTATCCACGGTAGCTAAATGAAAAATCTCACTCCAATTTAAAGAAATGCGCTGGAGCCAGTTACGACCCATTAAGCATGGACCCTCTCCACTGATTACCACAGCTGGTAAACTGCCTTTAAAACCATTGTACTCTACTTCCAACTCACATTCCCCCACCACAGGAATAACCTCCCCTGTATAGGTACGCAAAACAGTATTCACAGCATTCAATTTCAACCCTCTACCTGGCTGGGACAAAATGTGGAAAGTTTTCTCATCAACAACGGTTGTTGATGCCCCAGTATCAATTTCCATGGTGACATTCACTCCATTCACTAGCACTGTCACTTTGTAAGGGTTGTGGCCTCTACTTGAATTCACACAAAACAGTTGGCCATACACATCTCCCTCCTCCCCAGCATCCTCATCAAAAATATTAACAACATCCTCTAACTGGTGTAAACTACCTGACCTTTGCTGACCTGGAGATCTCCTCTGGTCACTTCTTTTCGGCTGAAAATCTTGCCTCTCACCTTTCGGCTGACTTAAGTTGCGATTTGGACATCTATCGGCAACGTGACCTTTTTGCTTGCAATAAAAACAGTTTAGTTCCTTAAACCTGCAAGTTTGTGCACTATGATTCCCTCCACACCGAAAACAAGGAGAGTTGCGCGGTATGCGTCGTCCGTCCGCCCCTTTCGCTTGTACAGTTACCTGGTTCACCGCCTCCGACTCCTTCGATTCCTGAAGCACTGCCATATTTTGCATAGTGATTTCCATCGTGGTTGCAATTTCATATGCCTTCTGGAAGGTCAATTTCTTTTCCACAAGAAGACGACGTTGTATCTTCTCATCCCGAATTCCACACACAATCCTGTCCCTTAGCATAGTCTCAAGGGTATCCCCGTACTCACAATGTTCGGCCAAATTCCTCAGCGACACCACAAAATCTGCCACTGATTCTCCTTCGTTACGAAAACGGTTATTGAACTTAAACCTTTGTACAATTTCTGACGGTTTTGGGGTCAGATGATCCTGAATAAGCTTAACCAGCTCCTGGTACGACTTTACTCCTGGTTTTTCTGGGGCTAGGAGATCACACATCAACTTGTAAATCTTGCTTCCACACACACTCAACAGGATCGCCCGCCGTTTCGCTTTGTCCCCCATGGACTCATCGCCGATTCCATTCGCATCAAAATAATGTCCTAAACGCTCCGTGTAATGCTCCCAGGTTTCAGTCTTCTCGTCAAATGCATCTACTCTACCAAATAAGCTCGCCATGTTAGATCCTCGTCGCCAAATGAAGTGTATTCGCGGGAGGAGCGATGCGACGAACAAAACAAACAACTACTCAAAGGCGGCCATGTGCTCAACTCAACTATATTTATCCCATAATATGCAGTTCACTTACATGCGTGACGCGACGTCACGCAATACACTACAAAAGCTTAACCCAAAATAATGAATTAATGCTTTAAATGCATAATTAAACATTTATTGGATTTGGTTTTCACACGATAGCGAGAATTATCTAGGACTCGGTTTCTGTTATCCACCTCAGGCAACCTTGATAATTCCCGCTATCATGCTCAACTTCCTGAAATAATATTACATACATTGTTATTATTGTCAATAATAATGACGGTGATGATGACGATGACGATGATGATGCGGGAGTCTCTCGGATATGGAATGAATCTCCCAGTCTCCCATACGGGTCACCAAATCTCCCGGATAAAAGCGACTTTGGATATTTTCTCTAAAATAGGCTAAGATTTTAACCTAAATTTTCCAAAAAAATGCGGTCTTTCATCTTGTCATAACTTCACAAACGCTTTTCGGGTCTCAGGAATGCAGAAAATGGCACTTTTCAACTTCAACTTCAACTTTATTTATTTTATTTTCATCACACAAAACAAATGATTATATATTTTTTATCAGATTCTGGTATTAACAATAGTAATTTAAAATAAAGTACAAATACTAACAAATCCACGGTCTCACAAAAATAAATCAGAATAAATTAACCCAAGCTACAGTAAGTTGATCATGACGAAAAATGATCAAAATGGATTTCAACAGACCTGTTCGGGAGTCCAGTCCGGTGGATAATATTTATTCACAGCCTTTCTTTCCCCCTAAAATCAAACGAATAGTGTTGTTTAAAATATTTTTTGAAACCTAAAACAAGGTTTGATAATGCCAAACGCCGACTATGAAGCAGAATTTTGTCAAAACTCACCATTTTGTTTCCCAAATTTTGACGGCGTAAACGATGTAAACACTGTAAACACGACTGGCAACACGACTCAGAACATGAGGTCAGCGACAACGTTAGGAACAAAGATAACGTCAAATATGATTGTGTTAATTGTCCATTGACCGAGAAGTCACTCTCGGTTAAATTTGAGGGGCAACTTTCCAAGCATACCGATACATTTATGAAACAAAATTAGAGTTGTTAGCGTCATATTTTGGAAACGTTTTTCATTTCTTTATTTTTCAATGTTAGCTAAAGCTTTAACTTGAAGATATCTCAATCTCGACCATTCTCGACCCCAGAGCTCTTCTCTTTTGCGCATGACCGCCCCAAAAAAAAAGAGACCGAGAGCTCTGGGGTCGAGAATGAATCTCGACTTATATGAAGCTGATTTGCTTTTGATCTGCGCAGTTGAAACCGAGGCTACAAAGGGACATTTAATGGAATGATACATGGAATACTGACCTACTGATGTTTTCGAAATATGGCGGCAAGTGTCAAAGCTGTTTCAACTTTGCCGACAAATCGCTCAGCCGAGGTTGTTTTTCTTCCTTAGCCAAACCTACGATGTCCTTTGACAACAAAAGAGCTCTTTGGCTTGCTGCTGGTTTACTTTCAGGGCTGGGTACCGCTTTCTGTATCACGGAATTGCGAAAATTCATCAGGGAGAAATGTACACGAAAACCTCTCTCGAAAATGGAAGACAGCATTCGGTTGGAGGATCTCGAAGTTCTTGTTCGATCGCCAAACTATTCACTACGAAAAAGCGCCGAGCAAGTGGTGCTGGACAAAGCCATGAAGGATCATAACCTTGAATATATCATCAAAGCTTGCTACAGCAGCGACGAAGTTCAAGTTTTGAAAGCCGTTGTGGCATTGGCGATCTTGGTGAAAAATTCTGAACGCGCGGAAAGAGACAAGTTGATTGAACACGGGACACTAGAATCGCTTGCTCGCGCTCTTGTTTATTCAGTTGAAGTAGGATTTAAGGAACTCGTTAAATTAGGAGGCTACGATTTTCGTTTGCAGAGATGTGCGTCCGAATCGTTATTTCATCTCGTTTACGAAGAAGATGCGACGAAAATTCGTTTAACGCAATCTAATTCATCCATTGTTGGAGCTCTTCTAAAACTGATTTCTGAAACAAGAAATAAAGAAGTCATGAGGTGGAGTTTATTCACAATACATCAACTAGCTGCTTGTGACTCTCTACGGCCACATATTTTAGACAATGGAGTGATACCGATTGTCTCGGAACTGCTTGTGAGAAATCAAGGAGATTTTGTGCTGATGAGAACTTGCCTTCATACAATGGTGATGTTTGTGAACAACAACACGGAAGAAGAAGTTGCGCATCTCAAAGAAATGGCCAAATATGATATCTTCAGACCTGCTGTAGTGTCTCTAAGAGCTGGTTAGTAGAAGTGTTCGTGATCTCAGAAAAATGTGCTGTTGCTAGCCTATGAATGTACTAGTGCTGCAATGATACAATTTCTCATGATACGATAGATATCTCGATACAGCTGTCATGATACGATACACTAACAAAGCCCAAAAGCCTTGAAATCCAACATGTTTTTCTTTTATTCCAAGAAATTGACTCAAACAAATGTTCATACAATTAATTAACGATATTATTCACCGAAGCGAAAGACATGTACACTGTACATGTATATACCAAACCCGTAGTAGCGCCCAGAATGTTTACTTTTTTTATAAATGGGGAAAAAACTTGTGTGTGAAATCCACAGCAATGCCCGGGGTGAATAAGCAAATATTCCGAGTTTCAGTAGCCAATCAGAGCATAATGTGAAAAACATTGCCCACTTGTTTGATATAAATTAGTGTATACTCAGGGTTCTTGTTAGTAGGGACACCAGGATCTTTACTCGGTTATTTCAATTCTTGTCCCGGCTATTCCTCAGGAAAATGTGCTACGATATTTGTATAAAGAAAATTCTGCTAAAGTTGATGGGCTAATTGATCTTTCTTACAAGTAAAATAGAACTGTGCTTTCTTATTAATGCCTCTTTCATAGCAGTTAGAACAAAAACCCAAATTGGTCAGAAATGGCCTAAAATGCACACTTTTGGCATCAGAATATTTTCAAAAAATTTCTAGGGGAGACCCGCTAGATACCCCCCCCCCCCCCCCCCCCCCCCACCCCTCCCCCAGTGAGAGGGAGGAATCCCCCTCCCACACTTACCCCAAAAAACAAGCTCAGCCGCCATTTCATTTCATGGTCCCTGTTATTCACAATTTGGCCCCAGTCATTGCAAACCTTAATAAAAACCCTATATACTAATGTGTGTTGTCCAATGCAGATGACAGTGACCTGGTGTACTGGGCAGCTGGATTGCTGCACCAGTTTGCCATACAAGATCTCCACAAAGCTGAGATATGTGCCATTCCAAACATTGTCAAATCACTTCAGAATGTACTGTGTTCCAGTGAAGCTATCTTGCAGAGGTTGATCCTGCGTGTTCTCAGTTTCCTGTGTGTTGGAAATCAGTCATTCCGGAGTAATGTTCAACTCTGTTCATCCCTGCTGGCGCGACTACCAGTTTGTCTAGCATCTGGTGATAATGACATTGTGCACTGGGCAGTGGTGCTGCTTCACGACCTGATTCTTTCTGAAGGTTTGTAGAGATCCACATCAGGGTTTCAATACATGTAGCTTTTCAAGCATGCAGTGTAGGAGCTACGTGAGATCCCCCTCCCCCTTATATTGCAAAGAAAACATAAGGCCTGAGGGCCTAAAAAATTTTTTCCAGATTTCTCTAACATTTCCACTCTTTCCGCTGCCCCCTTATTCATCCAGAAAGTGGGCATCCAGTATGCCCAGGTACTGGCTAGAACTTTGCTTGGTTAGTGACATAAAAAGTCAAAAAAGTTAGTCTATACACTGTAGCTAAAATGTATTAGGTGTTTCCACTAAATTCGTATCAAAATTCAGAAGTGTTAAAAAGCAGATTTAGATTCCAAAATGTTTTGTTAAATTACAAAGAGTTTAAAACTACACATCTGGGCTAAATTTTGAAGTGCAAGAGCATTTCGTTCAAGAGTTTAAGCGAACGAGTATTAGGCATTTTTAGGAAGAAATGTGGCCATCTTAGGGACACCAACATGGCGGCCAAAAATTCAAAGTTTTAATTACACCAATAATCTCATCACAAAGTATTTTATTCACTATAAGTGCCATAAATCGGCTTATAAGAATCTATAATTCAAAGATAACTTTCAACTGGTTCAATTTTGTTTATTTTCGCAGCTTATCTCAAATAGTGACCAATTGCATGACACATCTAAAACCTTTATAAATCGAAAACAAAACATCATTAAAACCTGAAACGTTTTGTGAAAGATTATAACACTGGTATCCACACACAATGCTAGAAACAGCTTTGTAGGATGTATACTTTAGATTTTTTGAATTTTTGTGACGTCATGTGCAAACACTCTATACAGCATGTACAGCTGTAGCTACAATGTATGCTTGTTTTATTGAAATGTCTGAGCATAACCATTCTATGTCAAATTTGATCTGAATTTAATAGAAAACCACAGCTCTGTATTTTGACCCACTGGTTTGCGCTTTGTTTTTGAGTCAAACATATACAATCGGAACAAACAACTAGCACCTATGCGATGCTTTGGTGATTTCATTGTTTAGGAAAACAAAAGGATTCTTTTGTTTCTCATTCAACAAAATATCTCTAAAAGCGCCGCTGTTTATTACGTTTTTGCTCAAAAATGTAGCACAAACCAGTGGAAAAAATACAGGACTGTGGTTTTCTATTAAGGACGTTCGCGCGAAAATATTCTAACCTTGATTTTTTTATAAAACTTTTGCTACAGCTACAATCGTTATCAAAAACCTTCGACCACTTGACTAAATTTGGGTTAATTTTGTAGTGCATTAACCCCCTCCCCCCTTCCCACCCCCTATATCAATGTTGGGTTGTGATTGGAGATACCGGGGGCTTGCCAACCGCATGAAGATTGATTTGGGTTCCAAAGTTTAGATCCAACATTGTTATTGGGGGCCCGGGGGAAGCGAACATCAGCAATGTAGACTGAAAATTGTTAAAAAGTCAATTAAAATATAGGGTGGTCGAAGGTATTTTGCAAACGATTGTCTGAGAGAGAATTCGCAAAGCGTTGTTTATAAGAAGACGTTACAAACATATATGTATTGATAGGCTATGTTGACAGTATTGACCAAATTTTTTTTTAGCTATATCCCTATAGACATGAAATATTCGGCATTTTATGTGAAATGTCACGCCGTGTCACGCTACTATAATTCCACGATGCTCGCCTATAAACTCAAATAGCTCCATCCACGTTAAACATTTAGCATTTCATGGTATTATTACATAATATACTACTAAAGACAAACATTATTCAAGCTAATTACTGTTTGTAATTTGCCATAGCTGTACATAATTGACGATTCTCAGCGTGACGACGAAACAAAGAATATATGTCACTGAATCTTTTTATGTCACCAAAAAGCGAGAACCGTTGAAATGTAGTTTATTTACCGTCCAAAAATTAACTTTGGCATTCCTAACATGATTATCCTTATTATTTCTCTCTAAGGCGAGTTAACATGCAGTCATATGCGAAAGTAATCGTGAGAAATTAACAATAATCACCGAGCACCGTGCATGAGAATCGTGAGAAGGACACAAACACACCAGCCCTCCCCCCAAAGACATGTTTTGCCGTGTACAAAAATATTCGTTTATTTTGCTTTAATACTTTGTACGTCCACCTTTTCTTGTTATAATAGCATCGATTCTTTTAGGAAAACTATCGATTAAAGAGTTTATATACGATATATCAGTCTCTTTGAGCGTATTCAGCACTCGCTCTTTAAAATCCGAAAATGTTTCTTTTGTTATGTTTCTTTAAATGGCATCATTATCTAGCTGCCTCTTAAAAACATTAAATGTATTTACCTACACTATCATACACTTTCGCACTCGACGATTATTGTATGTTTTAGTTTAGACCTATAACATAGTGTGAAATACCGTGTTCGCTAGTTAAAAGCTTGTGTGAAGAAAAATACTTCGGACAATCGTTATCAAAAACCTTCGACCACTTGACTAAATTTGGGTTAATTTTGTAGTGCATTAACCCCCTCCCCCCTTCCCACCCCCTATATCAATGTTGGGTTGTGATTGGAGATACCGGGGGCTTGCCAACCGCATGAAGATTGATTTGGGTTCCAAAGTTTAGATCCAACATTGTTATTGGGGGCCCGGGGGAAGCGAACATCAGCAATGTAGACTGAAAATTGTTAAAAAGTCAATTAAAATATAGGGTGGTCGAAGGTATTTTGCAAACGATTGTAGGTTATGAGCTGTTCCTGTCAGAAATGCAAAAAAATGAGGGGGTCACCGACTTCGTTTCCAAGATACAATGTAACATAACTGAAAGACGACCCTTATTTTGAAAAATTGGTCTTCCTTACGGGATGAGACCCCAATGTCTGTTAGTCTAAAAATATTGCAAATAAATCTCTAAAATGCAACTTTCTTTCCCAAATTTTATGCAAGTACATGTAGGTCTGTTCAGCAAATTCATTCAACTGGTGACGTTTTTTAAAGTAAATTTAATCTTTAAACAACAGCATTTGCAAACTCTGACAGCCGCAAATTGGCTGGATTCGATGTTGCGTGGGTAGAAAAATGGAAAAAAAAATAAACAAGTTTCCTACATTGATTTTTTGTTCTTTTTTTCACAATCTGTTGAGAAGTGGCAAAGAAAATTATCTAGTACAGTGGAACCCCGCCTTACGACCACCCCGTTAATACGACCACCTTGTTATTACGACCACTTTTTGGAGGCAAGAAAAAGCATTCATTCAGTCATTTTCTTATCTAGAAAACCTCGTTAATCCGACCACCCCATTAATATGACCACATTTTTATGGCCCAACGGTGGTCGTATTAACAGGGTTCCACTGTATTGAAAAAAATTGGGGGTCACCGACATTCCAAGCGAGTTAAATCTAAGCAAAGTTAACGCAATGGCTACCAGTCCTTTATGTGCTAAGATTTCTTCTCTTGCGCACGCGCTCATGCATGACGTAGCATGACGTTGCGACATGAATTGCGTGAGTAGTAATGATGCGCATAAATAATTAGCGCGAACGTCGTTAAATTGGAGACCACATCCAAAATTTCAGCTCATTTGGACCAAAAGAAAAAAGAAAAAATCACCCCCGTTTTCTTCTCAAAGATGTACATGTACAGTGTACAGTAAATTGACAATTGGTTTCTTTTGCTGTAGGATCTCCATCTGCAAACCGCGCAGCAGCTCTAAGGATGCTATCTGTAGCTAATGACATCATTAAGGCTCTTGTGCCGCTGGCTTCAAGAACAGATAACATCTTGATTCGTTTGGTAGCTGAACTACTTGGACTGTTTTGTACTATTGGTAAGTTGATGCTAGGTTGCTTGAAAATGTTGCATTTTATTTCATCAAATAATAGCTTTCCCTCAAATGATTAGTGGACCTGTAAGAACCATTGCCTCCTTAGTTGGAAAACTTTTCAATTTACATGTACTGTACATGCTATTAATTTGATTGTTATTCGCTATTCGACAGGTATTCTGATATTACCGGTATGTGATGGTTTGATTTCACCCAATTGGCATCAAATCCCATCATATAATTTGCTAATAGTATGTACCGGTAATAATTACATGACTTGTATTATGCTGTGGTAAAATTTTTCTTTGGTTTGAAAATTTCAAACTGGTTTCAATTGATGACTCAAGTACAGTTGAACCTCTCTAACACATACACCGAAGGGACAGAGCAAAGTGTCCGTATTAGAGAGGTGTCCGTATTATAGAGGTCACCACAATAATGTCATTTTAAGACTCTACTGTCAGTTTTAAGAGTTCAGTAACTAAAAACAGGCCCACACTCGTCTTTTAATTACGTCTAAATTAATTCAGCATTGAGACACTGTCTATCAGTAGCGTAAGTGTACTAACATCTCAGCTACATACTGTATACGAATTACCGAACTGAAACGCAATGCTGCATGTAAAAAAGTAATACATGTATAAAGCACAATTCTGAAAACTTCTTTTGATATTTGTTTGTAACCACAAACAGGAAATTGTATTACATGTACATACACAAACTATCATCACCTGATCACCGGAGTGTCCGTAATAAAGAGGCTAAGTTTATATGAATTCGCTCTCTGGGGCCGAGATTTAGTGTCCGTTGTCCGTATTAGAGAGGGTCTGTATTATAGAGGTTTTTTTTTTTTAAAGAAAATACAGTCGAACCCCTATTAAGCGGCCACCCTCGGGGAACTGGCAAGTGGCCGCTTAATTTGTCAGAAATTAGCATAATGCGTGGTGTAAACGTCACTTTATTTGAATACAAGTCGGTTGGAGGACTTTTGATCGTAATACAGCCTGTGTTCGGACTGTAAATCCAAGTTCGTAATTTTGAAGTTCGTGTGCTAAAAAGAACAACAAAAGAGTCCCACACAAAACCACAACTCGCAGTTTCAACTCAAACGTGATCCAATTTATTTTCCGCTTGCGTGGTATATTTTACAGCTAATAACACGATGCCAGCTACATGTATTAAACTTTTGGTGACCGCTTAATAGGGGTAAAAACAATAGGAAAACCCTCATCGGGACCACCAAAAGGTGGCCGCGGTCGCTTAATAGGGGTGGTCGCTTAATAGGGGTTTTATTTACAGTATTATACTGACAATAAATTTGGGACTTTGATAACTGGCCGCTTAACAGGGGGTGGCTGCTTAATAGGTGGCTGTTTTATTGTTTGACTGTATGCAAGAATTTTGTTGGGACATTGGAAACTGCCCGTAATAGAGAGGTGTCCTTGTTAGAGAGGTGTCTGTAAGGAGAGGTTCGACTGTATGGTAATTTATTATTTGACTATGACATCATTTCACTGTATACATGTAGGAGTAAGCTGTGAACACGCAAAAAATGCAAGCATTATTCCCTGAAGATGCACTATACACTGTATTTTGAATTTCCCACTCCCTATCAAAAGCCCCTGTAGATCAATAGCAAAAGCAGAAATATTGATGCTCTTAATTGTTATGGTGTGAGATCTATTTGCATCTGTTCAACAGAAAGTTTACAAAGCAGAGTTCTTGAAGATGGCTGTTTAAAGGCCGTATTGACATATTCCGTATCAAGTGACTCTGAACTTCAGTTCTGGGCTTCTGCTCTCCTGCTGAACATGGCCATGACATCAGATGAGGTGAAAAGAGAGATTATCCGGCTTGGTGGCTTGAAGCCTCTGATGGAGTTGGCAATTGGCGACAGTGATCATCCTCAGTGTGCCACACATGCGGCAAAGACACTTGTTATGCTTGGCTTTCTTGGTAAGTGATTCCTGTTTTAGGTGACCTGTGTTTAAAAAGTTAAAAACTAACCCTTTTATTGAACACAGTCTCAGTTCTCTACGAGTCCATGTTGGCTCAATGGATTGAGCTTTTGACCGGACGGCATGGGTTCAATTCCCATCAGGGGCTCCCATTTTTTCTTTGTCCCCACCCTTGCAACATAAATGACAGAGCTCGACCTTAACTTTTGTTATCAGTAGGCTTATGGCTAGTAAAATGGTAGTTCTAACTAGCCAAAGAGCTCTTTCTACTAGCCATAAAAATTTCAGTTCAAGTTAATAATTACCCTAGTTTTGAACATCATTGAAGATCGTTGAAGCATGTAAACAACAAGATGGCATTCAATAATTTTGATCGAAGTGCAAGATGGGAACATTTAGATCCAGTCTCTAGCTGAGTATAGCTTCAGGGGTGGTGAATGGTAAAAACGAGACTCGCTGAGACGCCAAGACCCTTGTTTCAAAATCTGAGACTGCGACCGCAGCTACGTTATAAAATCCGAGTCCGAGACCCAATGAGGGGAAAAAAACGAGCCCGAGACTCAGTGCCAAAAATATCAGAATCACCTATCAAACAACAAACAAGGATGAAGAATGAGAATGCTTGACAAAAGTATCCGAGACTCCAAGACCTTGAGGAAAAAAATCTGAGACTCCAAGACAGAAAAACCACCAGCCAAACGAGGCTTTGAGACTTAAAACAAAAACTGCCGAGATTTTGAGACCGGACCAAAATTTTCCAAGACCCACAATTTTGAAGGTACCATTCGCCACCCCTAGCTTCGTCGTGGAGCTGTAGGCGTTTTGCTTCGTTCTTTTTTCTTTCTGCGTAACATTGTGACACAATTGTGTCAGCACTAAATTTATCCTTTGCAGTTGACAAAAAAAATTTGCCTCCATAATTTTGGTAGTCAACATGGCTAGTAGCTAAGGGAATTTCACTAGCCAAAACTGAAAATTCAGTGGTATTTGGCGAGTTGACCACCGCATGGTCGAGCCCTGCATATGTATGTCGTGAACACTTTCATCTTGACATTTCTTTCTAGCTTAAAATTCACCATCTTACAGTGTACAGTGTATTGTACATCACTGCCATGTACCTTAATTATCACCAAAATAAAAGTTTGCTGTAATAGTTTTAAACTTTTGAGACTGTGGACCAATGTTATTCTAAAATGTGACCTGAATCATGTGTGAGCCAGTTGGGTTGACTTTGATATGTACATGTAGCTGTTGATATTTCAGTATTAAACAACAAATTCTAAATATTATTTTAAAAAGAGAGTGAAGTTTTTTCAACTTTCAACTGATAACCATCATCAGTTACAATAAATTTGAAATTCTTATTGTCTAAATTGTTGTTCTCAAATCCATTGTAACTGACGATAAAGACTGTCTGTTAAAACATGTCTTGCAAAATTAAAAAATGTCACCTTTTTATTAAAAATCAAAAATCGTTACTTGTTTGCTACTGTCATGACCATTTTGAATGTATTATTATATATTCTAGACACAATAGTCCCTGTGGCTATCAAATCATTTGGTTACAAAGCCGGTGATTGTGCAAGCATTTCTATTGACGGCAAGGAGCACAGTCCAAACAAACCAGGTATTAATATTGTGGTGATGGATCTCATGACTTTTCAAGCAACTGAGGTGGCATCATTTGACACTGGGCATGACAAGGAAGCTAGTGAACGTCTTATTGAGTTTATTGACATGATACCTGTGGGGGCTTTGGTGTTTCTGGCTGTAAGAGGAGAGGCAAACTATTACTTGACAGGTAAGTTAACCCATTCAATCACTCCTACAATGGCGAAAACGGGCCGTGACGGAACTGCGGTCCTTCTACCATTTGTGACATCATCCCTTTTTATGATAAAAGATGTCTTTTGTAGTCCTAACTCAAGAAGAAGGAAGAAATCTTTCAAAAAGTGTCCAAATAAGAGAGCCTCGTGAATTGGGCCAGATTTACACTCGAAAAAACCTATCAGATTTGACTGCAAAATCGAAGAAAAATCTGGTCTTCCAACCACTTACCACTTCATGTTAAAACATTTCACCTTCTTCAGCGTTTTCTGGGAAACTTTTACTTCATAAATACATGTAAAGTCTAGTGAAAGGCCAGCAACGAGGGGAATAAAATGGAATAAGAACGAAAAAGAATGGGGAATTTTGCTTTCTGAGTATGCCCGAAACCAAAGGTCGATTTATTTGACCCCGAATGAAAAGAAAGCTTAGTTTTGTCCATTTCCTTTGTATTATAGCTAAAAAAATACATCATACTGTAACCTGTTTACTTGTAACTCAGATAAGGCCAAATTAAGTCTCAAAGATGTTGGGCTTGAGGATTACAATTTTAAAACTGGTGAGCTGTGGGGATTCGCTGGATACAAGAAGAGAGATGAAGGAACAGCAGTGGCTTTTCTGCAGGGATTTGATGCAGTGGAGTTGGATACTACACTCAATTTAGGTGAGAATCTTAATATTGGTTGTATGACTTACTCTTACATGTCTGGGTCATTCATCCTTATATTTTCATGCATTCCTGATTTTGAAGCAGGTACATGTAAGGCCAGCTGGTGTTAGTCAATAATTTATAGACCTGCCAAGTCTCACGCCTTAGGCGTGAGTCTCATGCCTGCGAGTCCAAAACTCCGATCTTACGCCTACTCACGCCTATGGAGCAATTTCTCACGCCTGACTTACAGATTTGAGCTATGAGCCTTAACTGATCGCATGATCTAGTTAAAAATGTAGTTAGGTTCATGAAAATATGGCACTTTTTTGTCGGTTTTTATCGTTCTGAACGTTACAATTACAGAGGTCTGAGTTCCATGGAAATTTCCGAATTCTTCGGAACTTCTTCGGACATCTTCGGAATAGATCGGGTTTTCTTCGAAATTGGTCGGGTCGTCTTCGGAAATCCTGGCACTCCAATGAAAAAATTCTCACGCCTATCACTCGGAAAATGTTGGCAGGTATAAATTTATTATACTCCATAATATAGTACACGTATTACAACTGTATAATTATGTTATATAATAATATAATTATTATTATAAACTGTAACAAATATGAACGATAGTCCATGATCTTGAGATTTTTATCTTTCTATTTATAAACCACCAACTCAACTGGTGGGTGACCCCAGAGACAGATGACAAACTTTAATTTACAACTCAATAAGGAATTATATAAAGTGTGCTTGACAAAACATCTAGCAAAATAGAGACTGCACTGCAGTAACTACAATGTATTGTCATGGCTATTTGTTACGCTTCTCTGTAGTGTAACCATTAATAACAAATTGTATTAAAGCAAAGTATACTGAACATACAGTAAAATGGAATTAATGGCCGCTGGCAGTTTATTCCCCCTGAAAGTACACTCTTTCATTGATAGCAATCAGTTACGTACATGTAATGCCGAGTTTAAACAAATGCCAGGCCTCAAATGAACAAAACTAAACGTAACTTGAATAAATGCCGGAAGCGTTTATTTAAAACTTGATCCAGGGTTTCTTTGAACCTGGTATTTATTCAAGGCCAGGAATTTGATCAAGAAAATACAGTACTTCCAGCAGCTGCCATGGGCCCCTTAACATGCTGAAGACTGAGGACTGTTTGTAAACTAATAAAAGTGTTTTTAAGAGCATTTTATAGGGCATTTGCACTAGTTGTTCAGGCATATAACTTGATCTGTGAAGCAGCGGCAACAAAATTTAGTCTTGTTTAAGGAGAACAAAGAAAGAAAATCTCTGGGACCAGGATACACTGTACTACTAACTAGCTATGTATGAAAAATGTGATGTCACATAAACTTAAATTTGTGAAATTATGGGATTTGATTAGGTATTCAGAAAGGGCGTGATGAAAAATGCCTGCTTGCCAAAAATCAGCATTTTATTGCAATTTGGGATGAGATGTTGTCACCGTTATGCTCTTATGACCGATCCATACAAACCGTACTAATTTTGCCTCTGTTCCTAACGTCGTCAGAGTGTGAGTCATCAGAGCATAAAGGTACCGTTATCTCACCCCCAAATTGCTGATTTTTGGCAAGCAGGCTTTTTTGGTCATGCCCTTTCCAAATATCTAATCAAGTAACATAATTTCACTAGTTTTTGTGGCCTCATCACCTTATTAGTCTATTATCATTGCCATTTTTTTGGCAGGTTACTATGCAAATGAGCAGGTTCAAGGATATATTTTATTGCCTCTGATTGATCTTATGATGAGCACACCAGCATCACTCGCCATCAGCAAAGTATCTGAACTAGAGCTCCTCACTGTGTTAGCAAGGCACGACCATCATAAAGAAGGTTGGTAAAATGTTTCAATGTTCACCTAATGCAGGCAGCGATGTAGTTAATAGGCAGAAGGCAGAAAAAATAACCGCCTGAAGACCGAGTTTTCTTGATTTTTCCGCCTGGAAAACTGTGTCTGCTTGACTCTTTCTCTTTTTTTTTTACCAAAATTTTCTGCCTTTGATGAACAAAAGTCCACCTGTTGGATATCTTAGCTACATCCCTGGCAGGCTGCAACTTTCACAGGAAAAATATTTTTTCCCTTGCAAAAATGAAAGATGTTTTAAAAAACATTACTCAAGAGGTTCTTGCCTAACGACAAGAGTCATACAATTCTTACATTTACTAATCAAAATGTAATTTGACAATCACTTGAAACTTGAATAGCGCAATTTGATCCTCAATTCTCCGAACAAAAAACCTTTGAGTTGAGAACTTAAAGAGGCTGTCACCATAAGCTGTATTTAAATCAGTTGAAACAGCTAAATAATGGTCCAGTTTTGTTTGAAATTAATTGTACAAGGTCCTAGTACCAGTAAAGTTGAGTTATAAAGTAAAATTTCAAGTCAAGTAATGTACATGTTATTGGAGATGTAAAGTAACCTCTTCACTCTCAGGCTGCGATTTTTTGGGAAAATCTAAATCCGGATTCTTGAATCCAAAACATGATTTTGCGTTTTTTTTTACTAAAATCCAAAAATGGGTCATGAATCCATTGAATCCACACTTGGGGTGAGATTTTTCAGATCAAATGTAAATCCGGATTTTAAGATCCGTGATCTGAGCGTTTCTTTAGCGGAATGGATTTGAAAAAAGTACATCTGACAATTGGTTTTTCATGCAAATTTACATGTACTCATTCTGTTGGCTGTTTTGTTTCTTTCGCGATTTTATATCATGGGCAATTCAGGTAAGGTTATATCGCATATTTCAAAAATTATTTGTTAAAGCAGACTGATAAACACAAGCCAGTCAATAGGTTCATTTGCATGCCAACAGTTTTTTTACATTACATGTACATGTACGTGATCCGTTTTAGGATTTTTCTTTTTTTTTTTTTTGCTCATGAAGAATCCATATGATCAGAGATCACATATCCAAATTCAGATTCTGCCAAAAAAAACGCAGCCTCAAGAGTGTTGAGCCACATGCATGTAATTTGAACATCGAAATAAACCAGCCTTGTCTCACTTTGCATTAACATTATTTAAAGGACAGACATTGCTGTGATCTAACCCCAAGTGGGGGACTCCCATGTAAAAATGACGGGGGTGCTCGTCTTACCTAGGGGTCAAAATTTGCGAATTGGCACCGCGTAGGGTACTTAAATCTAAAATTACCACAGTTAGAATTATCACGGTACCTTTTAGGGTACAATGTATAAAGCCGAAAAAATATGAGAAAATGTGACATGACTTAGCCACACTCATCAAACAAGATTCTGGTACTTTTTAGGCTGGGTGTTTTTCAAAAATTTGCAACAAGCACCCCTGTCATTTTTTATATGGGAGGCTCCCCCCCCCCCCCCACCCCCCCACCCCCCACCCAGGAATCTAACCTCCTGTATTTACCTGTTTTGTTTCAGTTATGGTCTGTTTTGATGGTTTTATGAGTTACATAGTGGATTTGATTGACAATATGTCAAATAAGACTGCAGACCATCTCAGAGCTAACCCACTGGTGATAGCGCACTGTATTGGTGCCATGAAGATTATCACCGCGATCAGTATTGCAAAGGAGAGCCATGTAATAATTATAACAGCTTCTATATTAAATTTACTGCTCATGCAGTAGCTTTCATTTCATTGTCACATTTAGGATTTCATCCAGACTCAAAAGTTAGAAACACGTTGTACAACATAATAAACAGCACCTTGGGAATGTACGACTGCTCAATAGCTTTCATTTCATTTTATTTTCTGTGCATCTTTTATATCAATAGCTTTTTAACGTTTTTAATTGTAGTTTTAGTAATCATTTTATTTTAATCGTTGTAATGCGCATTTGAAAACTCTATTGGTTGATATTTGCACAATATAAATTTATATTTATTATTATTATTATTGTTCCGCTTTAGGATTTCATCCATAGACTTCAAAGTTACAAACATTTTGTGCAGCATAAACGTACCGCCCCCCCCCCCCCCCCCCCCCTCTCACTTTAGGATTAAATCCACAGGCTCAAAAGTTAGAACCACCTTGTTGAGTATAATAAACAGTACCACAGGAAAGCACTGCTCAATGGTTTCATTTGAGGATTTCATCAACAGACTCAAAAGTTAGAACCACCTTGTACAGCATAATAAACAGTACCACAGGAAAGTACTGCTCAATAGACAAATTCGGCTGACGCATTGTTGTACCCAATTCAAACCTTCTGGGAATAACATCCTTTGTTCACAGTATTTCCATATAATTTCCATGTCAATGCTTCATTGATATGGAAATATGACGAACAAAGAGTTCTAATCCCAAAAGGTTTGAATTGGGTACAATAATGCGTTAGCCGAATTTGTCTATAGCTTTCATGTGAATGGTCACACTTAAGGATTTCATTCACAGACTCAAAAGTTAGAACCACCTTGCACAGCATAATAAACAGTACCACAGGAGAGTACTGCTCAGTTGCTTTTGTAGTAATGATCACTTGTAAATATTTTACCCAGTCACATACTGAAGAGTTAGAACACATTTTTACAGTGCGGCTACTGTTACCGGGGTCACCCAGACAAAGTTAACCAATCACAAAGCAGAACGGGGACAATAGATTCCAACATTTTTAACTTGAGCCAATAAAATGTCGAGTACAGAACAATGAAATTTCAACTTGTTCACTTGTGAAGCTCATATTGAATAAAGCTTTCGCTAGCGTTGACTTTTCGATTTAAAAATTTGAGTAGTTTCACATGCTACATGAATGAATGTCAAGTGTCATGCAAGTGAGCGAGAACTGATTTCAAACTGTATGAAAGCAGCAGTGAACGCGACAGCCGTATGTTTGGGCAAATTGCGTGGCAGATTTGAATTCTCGGAAAAAATAACAACTCAACCGCCGGCTGTTTGCAAATGTTACAAGGCACACTGCCAGCGTAGCATTAAGCATTTATTTTCTAACCGTTTGAAAAAGAGCGGCTCCTTTATTTCAATTCTTGTTATTGAATTGTCGTCAGAATTTTTTCCGTTGCAGATTTTCTTTGCGGTTTGAGCACTAGATGGGTTTCTTTAATCTCCCAAGGCGGTCGTAACGGTTTTGAAGAAATCATTTTGGTTGAAAGTATTAAAAGTCTATAGTTGTATATGCCGAAAAATAGAAATAATTATTAACTAAACCTCGAACTCTGTAAAAAAAATATTCTAGTCCGGCGGTTGAGTTTTTTTCTCATAAATTCATCTCGAGGGAGTTGAATTTACTGTTTTGAATCGTCTGGAAAATTATAATAACTCAACTGGTGAACCGCTGTAATATCGTTGGATTTTCCGGCAGTGAAATATATGTTAAAGAACGCACCATTTCTGTACGACCGACACTCTTTTTATGCAGTTTTGAATTTCTCTTTTACTTAATTTTATTTCAGCTTAATCCGACTGCCGGAACCCAACACGTGGAACTCAAAGCGCATAAAACTTTATAATTAACCACGGAGGCGAACAAGCCGTGGTTTTGTTGTTTTCAAATCCGTAGGTCACTCATTAATTTGCCTGAACTATGACCGTCGCTTTCACTGATACTTATGCAGTTAAGAATTCTTTCTTCGCTGGCGTCAAGTGTATTTATTTTCCCACCCCGCCGTTGACACCGCAGAGAAAACTTGAATCTGTTACGAGCGAACAAATTATTTCCACCACCACGAGCACTTTTATTTGTGTAGACATACGGTACAGCCGTCGCATTCCATATTTTCACACAGTTTGGAGTTTCTCTTTCATTTGAATCGCCGACATTAACCTTCCAAATCGCGCTGTTAAAACAAGTCAAGTTCAAACGGGATGGAATCGAAGTTAATTGAAAATCCAACGCTGTTCAGCCAAAACTTGTATTGATCTGTTTTTATGGCGAAGGAACAAGTTGAAATTTCATTGTTCTGTACTTGACATTTCATTGGCTAAAGTAAAAAATGTTGGACGTTCTGTTTTGTGATTGGTTAACTTTGTCTGGGTGACCCCGGTAACAGTAGCCGCACTGTAATCACTTCTCAAGGTTTTACATACTTTAGGAACGCGTGATAGTGTCAATGAAAACTATTTCTCATCTCCATGTTTTTCTTGCAGGAGAAGTTTGCAGAACACAGAGTCCTTGACACTATTTTAGCCCTTCTTTCTATGATCAGTGTCATCCAGCTTGAGAGGCTGTATCAGCAAATTAATGCCACTGCAGTTGGTTCGATGGAGCAAACAGTTGAATTGAAAAATGAAGCCGACTTCATTCATTACATTCCCTCTCATGTGTATACTTCACCTTCAGAAAATGTGTCCACTATTGCTGAGGAGGGTGAGTGTTTGTAGTAGCATTATTGAGTGAAGTAAAACCAAAACCACAGTAATTACTCAGTAATCACTCTGGCCAATCACAACAGACCAACCAATCCAATGAACCAATCAGAACTCCTAGCAAATACATGTAACCGGCGCCAAGCGCGGGAAAACGCGCGCAAGTAAGTCACGATTGGTTTTGGTTTTACTTCTGGTTGGTTGAGAAACTGGCGCGAGATTTTTTAGCCAGTCACAAAGTGTAGCAATGAAAAACCAAAGCAGTCACAATATTACTTTCAACAGTCAACTGAAAACCGCTCTATGTACATTGTTGTGGTTCAAATTATTTTTTGGTTTGAAAATTTTCAAACCATTTGTATGAGTTTTTATTTTCCTTTGTCTCAAATTCATTACCATAATCTGAGGGAAATGAAAACAAAAATCAAACTGGTTTGAAAATTTTTAAACCAAAGAAAAATTTGAACCACAACATACATTCATAAGAATTTTTGTTTTGATGTCGAGTTTGGCCAGAATTTTAAGAAAGTTCTAAGAATGTATCCAGGGGTCAATTTAATAAAACTTTTACAAGTGTAATTTACAAGCGTAGCCATTGTTTCAGAGGTTGAAAACAATAGCTACACTTTTAAATTACAAGTGTAAAAGTTTTATTAATTTGACCCCAGGCTGAGATTTAGTATGAGGCGTATGAGGTGTCAGTAGGTTAACTATTAAGTCTGGACTTGAATATATTTACATTATTGGCTTCCATGACACATCGCGTCTCCTTGCCTTCTCTCTCCCTTCTCAATGTTGGTTTGCTATTTAATGAGCACAAAGCCTCAAAATTCAACATTGGGGGGAAGGACGGCGAATGTTAGGGTAAATATGCGTTAAAGGCCCACCTTCACCCAAAAGACGTTGCAGTCCTTTGTTTTTGTTTTGAAATGCTCCATTGTTCATATTCATGATCTGATTGGTTGCACGCATTCAAGTGTGAATTTTGTGTTACACGAAATTCAACACAGGAAGAGATCACGGCATGCACAGCATTTTGGGTGAAGGTGGGCCTTTAAGCGTGACGTGTCCTAACTAAATATGGCGGAGATTGTAGGTACTGTAGGCTATTTCATCCCTGTGCGACACCAAATAAATAAAAGGAATATTTTGAATGGTCACATGTACATCTAGCTGATTCAATAAATAGTTTATGAGTTTTTCACGGGGGACATTTGTTCAATTCAAGGAAGACACTAATGTTTAAATTATTAAGGCCAAATACTGTTTTATACGGTCTATTCATGAGGAATAAATACTCTTGTCTTTTTCCAATGATTATGATGACGATGCTGGTGGTGGTGGTGGTGGTGGTGGTGGTGGTGGTGGTGGTGGTGATGATGATGATGATGATGATGATAGCAATGGTGATGATGATGATGATGATGATGGTGATGAACAAGTACTAGCAGGGGACTGGACATGACTTTTTGCTCTTACCGGCTGAAGATGAATTTCAAAAACAATTGCCATTGTCTTTTCTGCCCAACGATTGGCCAATAGCCCAGATCTCTTAGCAACGACCAAGCCTTTTCCCACTCAGTGATTTTTATGAGTTTATACGAGCGCTTAGCGCCCACACCTCGGATTCGATAAAAAAATGCTTGGTTACCAAGACTCAACGAATGCTGGCACTATTTTTGAATCGAATGCAGTGTTTTGAAAGCTTGTCTAAAAAATATGGAGAGAAACGACAAAAAAGACACAGGACTACTTAATGTGAGTAGTGTAAGTTTTTTGAGAGAAATAAAACTTTATTTAGTCGAAATGCACTTTTCCTATAGCCCATGGCTTTTCCGAAAGCAAGCAGGGAACGAATACCGGGTCAAAAGCAAGTGAACAAAGCCGCGAGAGGAGAGGGGCGAAAGAATATAAATTTCTTGCCCCACTCCTCTCGCAAATTGAGTCGCTTTGCAGCTCGTCCCGGTTTTCGTTCGTTGCTTGCTTTCAGAAAAGCCTGGCCATGCAGGCTTAGGACACATGTCCTTCTAAGAAAGAAAAAGTATTTCCAGTACTGATTTGCAATGTTTTGTTAACAGTGAAACTAACTGCAAGCGGCCTACGAACGCCAGTACATGATAGCACCTCTGAACCATCTTCTCCAGTAAAAGCCACTCAGCTAAAAGCCACTTTAACCAAACAATCCAACGTGAAGGCCCTGCAGTCAGAAACGGTGTCAGGAGAGGCGATAGTTCATGATGACTTAGATGAAGCGTTCTCCAACCTCACTGGACTTAGCGTAATAACACTGTACAACTGTATCGACTTAATTACAAGTTCGGAGGAATCCCGGGAGCATTTCTTCAAAGCTGGCGCTATGCAGATCTTGTGGAGCTGCCTTTTGACGGCAAGCCCGTCTACTTTGCAGCAAATTGGACTCGCTGCTGAGATGCTGCTTAATACATGTTGCTGTATGACCATGTTGGAGAAATATTACACTGGTATGTATGTATTAACTTTAGTTTTAGCAATGATGCAATCCATTTAACAGCAGGCAACTGGAAAGAGACCTCAACCATGCAAAGACCTTCCCACACTTTCTACAGACTAAATTCTGTAAAAGCCAACCCTTCGAACATTAAAACCTCTGATCCTTTAAATAATTTGTTATTTTAAGACGTAAAATTGATGAAAATTGGCCAAAGAAAATCAAACAAGATGATAATAATAAAGGCCGCGCGTCGCAGCTGCGTGGGCTGAGGATATCATTGCTACCCACCAGGTGCCCGAGTAGAGTTGGCCTTCAACTTAGAAAACTATAGACCCTTTTAATAAATACCAGAATGCATCATATTTCGTTATCGATGTCAAATGTATTATTTTGAATTGTAAAGAGAATTCAAAAGAATATGTTTAACGTCATTAGCGGAAAATGATGCATCGTGGTATTTATTAAAAGTGTCTATAAGGGAAATGGTCAAAACTATTGTACTCGGACTGGACCCACCATTTTACAAAAAGACTGGTGGTCTCTTTGTACCCCCTCACCCCCACCTAAAAAGATGGTGTCTTGTTGGTATAGCCACCATTGTATCAGGAGTTAAGAAACTGAGAAAAAGATTCAAATGTTCCTGTGCCGTTTTATTAGCAATGCAAGCTTCATGCACACAGAATATTTAAGTTTCATCTCCAATTTTTAGGCCAAAATATTGTGTCCATTACATTCATCAGATAGGTGGTATCTTGCATAACCCCCCTACACAAGGTGGGTCCTCGTCAAGTATACTTGTTATGACTACTTCCCTAAAGGTAGATCCTGGTTGACCCAAACATTTCAAAAGAAAAAAGGTTGAATAAACTGTACATCCAAAAATTTAGCAGTGTGCAGTAGACACGTGCTCCACAAGGGGAGGCTATTTTTTAAAAAATGTCTGATCAAAATGGAAGTTTGAAAGGACACATGTCCTGCTAACTAAGACAAATTATCTCCAGCACTGAGCAAATAACATCTCTTGTTTTTGTGACAGACATTGTAGTGGAACTGGATGAAAATACCAAGACTCCTGCACTCGTATTAAGTGCTGATCGCCTTGAAGCTTCCAACCCTAACTGGACATTTGAAAGTGTGCATTCCACCCTGTGTGTTGGGCGTGGCATGTGTGCAGTGCCCCCCTATCCCTCGGGCTGGTATTACGAGGTCACTCTCAAGTCAACTGGAATACTTCAGATAGGTATGAGAAAACACTTGGTCCTGCAGGAATCAACCCTGATTTTGGTTTTCTGTAGAGCTGATCATCCTAAACACGCGCTGATCGAGCTGACAGAGCTAAAATACTCCTTTCTTGATTCCACCCCCCTAAACCGTGCAAACGCAAACATAAATCAACTACTCATAAATTTGTTGTAGTAACTTGCGTACTTGTTTGGACTAAAGGACTTTAGAAGATTTCACAGTTTGGCTGACAAGTGTACAGTGTACGTGCTTAGAAGTGAACTTTGTGTGCGAGTGTGTAGCACTCAATGAACTGAGATGAAATGCGAAATGCAGCTCTTATGAGTCTGCTGATATGGCGTGAACATTCAAATTAAACCTCTTTGCCAGTATTTTTGCATGAAACCATTTGTTTTTCAATGTTTTACAAAATGAAATTTGGGCTTTTTCTTGAATTTTTCTTTCTGGCATTTTTGGCAGTCAAAGAATTAACTGTTTGTTCTTTATTTGCGCATTCACTGCGGCAGGGTTAGCTCAATTGGTAGAGCGCTGTCTGCTGAGCGGGAGGTCGAGGGTCGATCCCCAACCGGACCAACACTCAGGGTCTTAAAATCACTGAGGAAAAAGGTGATACCTTTACTTAACGGTTAGACCTCACGTGGCTCGGATGACCACGTATAATGGCGGTCCCGTCTCCAGTGGGGACGTAAAAACAGTGTCCTCAATTGGTACTTCCGTGCAAAATACATTGACACTTAAGAGCGGATGTCTGTAAATAGGGACCTTAAGATACGGGGACGGGAAGATCTAGGACGGCGAACCGGAAGTAATTTGACACGGGCGCATGCGCATTAGTGACTTGGGCTCACCGCATCACCGTCCTGATCTCGTCTAGGACGCCATTTGTGCGATTTCCCCGTCCTGTCGAAGACGTGAGTATATTTGTCTTTTTTTGACTTTAAAAAAGTTAAATCTACATCTTTTTTTCAAGAATCTGACTAGAATTTTCATTAACATGATATTTTTGGTGGTTTTAGTCCATGAATGCCATGAATCACGGAAAAAATATGAAAATATTCAATGTGTGTTTGTGTTTCAGACTCTGAGCTTTTAAAATCATGAGCGTTCCCGCAATTCCGAAGAAAGGCAATATGAAATCCTCGTAAGTACTGTATTGTTCAGGAAATCTCGTAGGAATTGACGCTTTTAAGCAACTTTATCTATCGGGCAAAGAAAGAATACTGTAAAGAATAACACAAGTTGCAAGTACAATTCAGTGATTGTGCTTGCGTTTGCTGCAAACGTAAGCTTATAAATTTCAAACGTATTTTCTAGCAGTGATCGTAACTATTGAGCTTTCACTGTGCATGTTTTATTTTTAAAAGTCCAATATTTTTAATGTTAAACTTACTTGTTGATTCAATATTCAATCAGGATTTTAAAATAATTTTCAGGAAGCAAATGGTTTGGACGGATGAAAAAGATGAACTTCTATGTCGGGAAATATTTGCTGTCAATGTATTTGCTGGTACGAAGAGGAGTACAGTTGCACGGGGAAAAAAATGGGAAAAGGTTGCTGAAAACTTAAATAAACTCCAAGAAGTCTACTTTAAAGTTGACAAGAGGGCAGTACGAGACCGCTATAACAATCTTTCCAGAGATCTGAGAAAAAAAAATAAAAATGAAGAAAAAGCAAGCGGAATAGAAACTGATATGACAAATGTGGAAAAAGCACTGGAGGATTTAATTGAAAGAGAGGATGCAGCTGAATCAGAGCAAAGAGAAGTTAATGATCAGAAGAAACAAGATAGAGAAAATGCAGCAGATATGAGAAACAAAGCAATGGAAAGTCTTGGTCAGACACAAAAAAGAAAGGAGGCAGAAGACGACGAAAGTGGAGGCAGAAAAACCAAGAAGAAAAGAGCAAGTGGGAATGAAACAGTGGCTTATCTGAGAGAAAAGAATGAACGTCTTCGGGAAATGCATAAAGAGGAACTGGAAATGAAGAGAGTCCAGTTGGAGGTGGAGTCGAATAAAGAAGAAAGGTTTATGAAAATGATGCTGAACCAACAGCAACAACAACAGAAGCAGATGGATTTAATGCTAGCTCTTGTGTCTAAGGTTATTGACAAGCACTAAAAGTTAATAACAATCACCATGTTTAGTCAAAAGAAACATGTACCATTTGGCAGTTGTTGGGTTTCTGAAAAAAAATGTTATATCTAGCTTGTTGTTCATTGTTTTTATTGTTTGAAATTAATTGACTGCAAGTTATTGTTCAGTTTTTGTCCACAAAAGGCTTTGTTTCAGTCGACAACTTAAGTTTTCTCACATTTATAAGTTCAGGTGAGGCCAAACAAAAAATAAACTGTGGTACTATTTCTGAAAAAGTTAAAAGTTTGATGAAACTTACATAATAGTTTGATCAGAAGTTTGACCTGAAAGTGGAGCTGGGGCCGACCTACCAACTGAAGACTATTTTGTTTTCAGTGAAATTGGAACCACAGTTGTATTTTTTGTTTTGCCTAAATGTTGGTACTTTATACCATAGTTTTGACAACATTATACTGTACAAAGTACTTGGTGTTGCATTTCATTGTACATTTTGAAAGATCTGTACCCCCATTGTAAAAGAAAGACATGTTCACAAGTCATGTTTCAATAAAAATATTTGATCATAATACATGTGGAAGGGGTGGGGGATTTGGGTTGGTGGTGGTTGAGATATTACAATTTGATTGGGTTATGCAAACAAAATGCCTGAAAAGGAAGGATCATTCAAAACTTACTTTATTATGGGTGGGGTGGGGGAGTGAGACGATGATACCAACTGGAAGCCTTTGTCCCCTTAGGGATGCATGCTCTTAAACCTCTGCTCTATGAAATATTTACCAAAGCTATAACAGCAAAATAGGTCAAAATAATATACTGCATCAGAAATCACAATTATATTGAAACTTGGGCTTGGTAGTGGGGGAGGGGGTGGGGGGGGGGGGGGGGGGGGGGGGGGGAGGTTGAACATACCCTTAAAGAAATTTGGAGTCCTGGCCAAAAACTATAAAAAAGTGACAACTGTTTAAGCAAAATAATCATGTAAACTGGGAGGGTCAAGAGCAAAGAACTGTGAAGTGGAGTTGCCATACATGCATGTTAAGGCATTGCGTAAAATAGCGCACACGATATACATCTTGCCAACGGCACTGAGAGAAATTTTTAAGTTTTTCTTAAAATCGAGAAATTTAAAATAGTTCACAATGTCGCCAAAAAGCCATTCTACGGAGATGCGCACGGCACTCATTGCCTTGTTATATTCTTCCATTTGCGGCGTCATTCCCGCACATCTGTAAGGGACCTGAAGGTGGACACGCAGTGGATAAGCGGGGTCACCATAAACAGCCATTGGCTCCCGGGTCCTTGAAAAGGCATGTCGTTCTAGATCCTGAAGAAGACCAGAATCCGCTAACATCCCTGAATCATGTTTTCTGCCCTCTGAAAAAGAAAGAACAAGGGAATAAATTTTAGCTAACAAAGGACTGACGAAAAGTTATTTTCCAATTTCACAGAATAAAATTTTTATTTTGCATGTTAAAACTAACCTACTGGGCCATACATGTTGGCTATCATGCCACTGGGTAATACGACAGACTGGAACTTGAGTCCGTGAACTCGTTTATGGCCATTGTAAACAATCCTCTGATTGTTTTCAGGTCGACAAATCGGTCTGACTGTTCCGTCTATAAAACCAAAGCAATTAGATAATGGACTTCCTTTCTGATGTATTACTTGTGCGTACGTTTCCAGAAGTGCTGGATTCAGAAGTGTATTGTTCCACTGAGTGATCCTGTGATTGTGCTGAATATAGATTGTATCCAACACAAGATTGAAAATCATACTCAATTCTGGAACTGGACGACCAAATCGCGGGATCATGTCGCTGTATCTACAGGGATACGCAACTCTTCTTAGTGCAATGCAAAGGCCTTCAATGCCATCGCATATTGTACCTTGTTGACATTTAAAAGTCTGAGGAAGCTGTAGGACATCAAAAAGTATGGGAATGTCACTCTTGTGAAAACGAAATTCCGCCAAGCACTCGCTGTCATCCATCTCGTTTAAGTCGAACTTATCATAGCATTCATACGGAAAATCTGGATTTTTCGACGTATTTAAATCATAGAGAAGAAGGAATTCGTCCTCTGATATATCACCATCGTCATAACCAACGAGGAGAAGGTCCCGAACTTCTCTAAATGAAGCCATCACTTCAATCAGCGAAATAAGCTTCCAAACAGCCGTCCTCGGCTTCTTAAGTATTTATTTTCCCGCCTTGCGACGGGGACCTCTCCCCAGGTTTCCTCGGCCATACTCCCCGTCCTAGATCGTCCCGTCCTCGTATCTTAAGGTCGCTAATATCGAGAATCCGACGACACTGGCAAAATTCCGAATTTCTTTTTATTTTACCAAAAGAACCTATTTAGTGACCTATTTTCGAAAATGGGTTTAAAAGGTTCGATTTCATTTTACTTTTTTCAAAATTTCGATAAGTCGAAAATTAGCCTTTTGAGTCCGCGGGTGCTTTCATGGACCATTGAATTTTGGCTATTTTGGACCATTTTCAAAACGCTCCTGTTATCGCAACATTCGGTGTCCTACAATGCCTTTGACACAGTGAATAAAACGTCTTTTTAGCTTTCTTTTGCAATAAAATTTTGTCGGAAATGTTAACTTTAAAAATCATTTTGGTCTTGTACAAAACACCTATCTTCGCCATGTAAACAAGAAGGCAAATTTAAGGAAACTTCGAATTAATAAAATGCAGTCTGGTACATGAGTTTTAGGCAAAAAAGCAACACTACATTATAGCTGAATCTGTCTTTTATTTATTCTGAAATTATTTTTGGTGGCCCGTGAATACAGCGCTACTGAGAGATTTATCCGTGAAGGCTATTTTTAGCTTGACACCAACTTCGCATTCGATTTAATTGAATTTTAAGCGCTGGAATGACGGCGAGCTTAAGAACGAAACAGCGAAATTGGCCCTTAAACAGGTCTTTAAAGCTTTGAAAACAATATTTACATGTTTTAAGTTATAATATTCATATGATGTTTATCTAGGACGCATTCAGTTAAAATGTAAGCTATAATCATATGTATCATTGATCGACTTTGTTGCCGACGTATCAAAATACGGCATAAGTCTTTGAACAGTTCAAGGAATGTTTAAGTTAGTTTGTCTCGCCTTTTCCTTGTTGTAAGCAGCAGAAATACAAGGATTCTTACATAGATATCTCACAAAAATCATGGCTTGCTTGACATTACAGCATTTGATATTCGCAAAATGTTGTTACAGACGTTTCGTTATTTACACACAGTGTACTCACATAAAAATATCCGATGACTTCCAATCCAAATGTCACAGACATAAATGTACGAGAAAACATTAAGGACAGAAAAATATAGTCACACCTTGCCGTCCATTTAGTTGTATTAAGCGATACAAAAGAAACCATCACTCGTAAATAACAAGAGGTCAGTGAAAGGCCATAAAATAATTGGTTGCGTGACCTAGTCACGTTCACATGCACTCCCAGTGGACCGGGGAGAGATTATTTATTAAACGAAAAAAGCCAATGATGCGGGACTTGGGAAGGCTTAATTGTATTTGACTCCCACATCCTCTGAATCAAACGAAAATAAAGGCCGAAAACTGAAAGAACTGATTCAATACTACAAACTTGTCATTTTTCCCGTGGGTACCCCTGTCCGTCGCTACCATTGCCATGCTACAGATGCGTACTTTCTGACAGCATACCGGTTATACCGGGTTTTCAGTTAGCTTTCAAGGGGGGAGGGTGTATTATATCCGGGGGGGCATATATGCGGCATAAAAAAACGTTTCAGAATGAGATAATATGAAATAAGCTGAGACACACAGCATTATCAGACTTATCAAAATACGTTTTTTCACTTCATTTCAATATTGCTCTGCACTATACATAGGCTTAGACACAAGTTTCTCGAAAATTCCTTAAAAGTTGCCCCAAATTTATAAAAAAAGTTGCTCAAAAGTGGCCAATTTTCCAAAAAGTTGCCGAAAAGTTGCCCCAATTTTGCCCTCTTTTTTCACCACGAAGTTACTGGCGCGGAAAAAATAATGTGGAATTGTTTTTATTTGTGATTCATTTCTTCAGATATAGATACTTTTCTTAATAAAAATGATATTTCTTTCTTTTAACAAAACTAGATTACAAACGAAAACTGACCAGATTACTGTCCCAATAGTCAGTTGTATTATGTACACAGAATCCTTTAGCAGTGATACTAGTAAAGGCCATTGCAGTAATACTAATAGACAGTCATCATTTATGGGACCAAGAGCTTTTTCTTCTGGTTGCCATTGTAGCAAAACATTACCTCCAATGAATCAATAATCCGTCTGGATTTTCCGCTTTCTTGAAATAGCGCCCTTAATTGGAACACTCAGGTTTGCTCCGAGCCTTTTGGCTTTCTCGATAGGATCATTTGATTCACCTTCATTCGAAGAAATGTCCTCCTCTGAACTTTCAACAAGAGCAGCCATGTTGAAAAACTTGCTCTTATTGGTGATACTGCTGACCGGAGTGACCTCAAAAACCACAGGCAACCCATTTAAGTAGCCAAAAAGAAAGGGTCAGGTACTAGTACTGCTGAGAGGAGCTCACGCACTTTTCATGTCATGTTTGAGTCATATTTATGATAAGTAAGCTCTTATATCATAATTATATATTTATTAAAATACTTTTGGCTGTAAAACAAAAAAAAGTTGCCCGAAATGGCAAAAGTTGCCAAAACGTTGCCGAGCAACTTGTGTCTAAGCCTAACTATACATACCGTATACGTTCCTAACATTTTAATTGAAATGGTATAGTGTTCTGTTAAAATGTTATATCATGGAAATAAAGAAAAGAAGGGGAGGGCTAATATCCGGGGGGGACTTATAACCGGAATATTATTTTTGTTTGCACGTGGATGGACCTAAAAGTGGGCGGGGAGGGGGGAGGGGGGTATAACCGGCATTTCTGAAATTGTGACGTTAGTGTTAAGAGTTGTTTTACCAGAAAAATGTCCCTGATTTGTGATTTGTGGAAGGCGCTGGAATCGCCAAATACTGTGAGCTGGATGCCCGACGTTAGACAAACAAAAATAATATTCCGGTTATAAGCCCCTTCTGGATATTAGCTCGCCCCTTTTTTTCTTTATTTCCTTGATGTAAACATTTTAACAGAACACTAAACCATTTCAAATAAAAAGTTAGAAACGTATACGGTATGTATAGTGCAGAGCAATATTGAAATGAAGTGAAAAACGTATTTTTATAAGTCTAATAATGCTGTGTGTTAGTCCGCTCAGCTTATTTCATATTGTCGCATTCCGAAACGTTTTTTTATGCCGCTTACAAGCCCCCGGATATAATACACCATTCCCCCTTGAAAGCTAACTGAAAACCGGTATGCTGGTAGAAAGTACGCATCTAGCATGGCAATGGTGGCGACGGACAGGGGTACTCACGGGAAAAATGACAAGTTTGTAGTATTGAAACAGTTCTTTCAGTTTAGGCCTTTATTTTCCGTTTGGTTCAGGGGTTGTGGGAGTCAAATGCAATTAAGCCTTCCTCATGCGGCCCGCATTATTGGCTTTTTTCGCTCCCCGGTCCACTGGAAGTGCATGTGAATGTGACTAGGTCACGCAACCAATTATTTTATGGCCTTTGGCCTTTCACTGACCTCTTGTTATTTACGAGTGATGGTTTCTTTTGTATCGCTTAATACAACTAAATGGACGGCAAGATGTGACTATATTTTTCTGTCCTTAATGTTTTCTCGTACATTTATGTCTGCTGCTTACAACAAGGAAAAGGCGAGACAAGCTAACTTAAACATTCCTTGAACTGTTCAAAGACTTATGCCGTATTTTGATACGTCGGCAACAAAGTCGATCAATGATACGTATGATTATAGCTTACATTTTAACTGAATGCGTCCTAGATAAAAAATCATATAAATATTATAACTTAAAACATGTAAATGTTGTTTTCAAAGCTTTAAAGACCTGTTTAAGGGCCAATTTCGCTGTTTCGTTCTTAAGCTCGCCGTCATTCCAGCGCTTAAAATTCAATTAAATCGAATGCGAAGTTGGTGTCAAACTAAAAATAGCCTTCACGGATAAATCTCTCAGTTGCGCTGTATTCACGGGCCACCAAAAATAATTTCAGAATAAATAAAAGACAGATTCAGCTATAATGTAGTGTTGTTTTTTTGCCTAATACTCATGTACCAGACTGCATTTTATTAATTCGAAGTTTCCTTAAATTTGCCTTCTTGTTTACATGGCGAAGATAGGTGTTTTGTACAAGACCAAAATGATTTTTAAAGTTAACATTTCCGACAAAATTTTATTGCAAAAGAAAGCTAAAAAGACGTTTTATTCACTGTGTCAAAGGCATTGTAGGACACCGAATGTTGCGATAACAGGAGCGTTTTGAAAATGGTCCAAAATAGCCAAAATTCAATGGTCCATGAAAGCACCCGCGGACTCAAAAGGCTAATTTTCGACTTATCGAAATTTTGAAAAAAGTAAAATGAAATCGAACCTTTTAAACCCATTTTCGAAAATAGGTCACTAAATAGGTTCTTTTGGTAAAATAAAAACAAATTCGAAATTTTGCCAGTGTCGTCGGATTCTCGATATTTACAGACATCCGCTCTTAAAGTACCCCTACATGTATGATCAAATGTTCGATTTTGATTTTTTTGCATTTTCGTGTACTATTAGACTTTCTTACTCATCTTGCCAAATTTCAATCCATTACGAACATCAGAAGTCATCTTATTTTAACATTTATTTTCCGAGAATTTACGGCCGCCATTAATCAACCTTGTTCCAAGGCTTGGTTGCGAATGGGAGAAAGTGACGTCAAAGACTCAAACATACCTCACGCGTTAAAATTATAATAACAATCAGCATAGAAAATTGCACGAAGAACAAGTCCAAAGTTTTTGTTGCTTTTCGCGTGATTTTCAATACTTACTTTTTTTTTCACATAAGGCTGGCAGACCGAAGAGTGCCGTTACGGTCCTGAGCGGGGCGTCGGTGTCGGCGATGACAAGAACTCCTGCGCGTTTGATGGTGCACGGTGTAAAGTGTGGAGCGGCCCACCAAGCGAACAACTCATCAATGACTATGGTAAAGAATGGAGTAATGGAGATGTACTGAGCTGTTTGTTTTCCTGGAATGGCGAGGTTTCCTTCTGGTTGAACGGGGTCGACATGGGCGTGGCATTTAGAGGGTTGAACCCTGCAGTGAATTGGTACCCAGCGGCGTCTATTGCTATGGATCAGAACTGCAGTTTTAATTTTGGTGGCAAACCTTTCAGGTAGATTTTTGCTTTCTTTTCCATATAGCTACGTACAGCCGGTGTATATTGTAAGTAATGTGGTCGACATGTCGAGTGGTTAGATTAAAATCCGGAGGTTCTTGTTCATTTCATCGGGCTTTCTTGTTCTCGGAAACTATAATCAAGACATTTAACAATTTGTGCTGCAAAAAGGTTGCTAAAGTGAAAAGTGACGGCAGCCATTTTTTCTTGTTGATGTGAAACTCGCGCTTTGCGCCTTCAAGCATTATCCACCTCCGAGGAATTGCTTGGAGGTGGAAAATGATGAATGTTCCGAGAGAGCAAGCTAATCAGATTGCGTAAAATGCCAAGGTTGCAGAGTTGGTATATACTAATGTTAATTATATCATTTTTTTACTGTTAAGGGGGGAGAAACTTAACTACAAGGTGGTTGCTATGGAAGAGTTCCAAACGTCATATAATGAGTTTCTTTACTTCCTCGGCTATGATGTTTGGTCACGTTCATTCTGTTAATGGTACCATTAAATTTCATAAGTCACAGCCATATTTGGTAAGTCACGTGACCAGAACATAAAAACCCTTAAAACTCAAACATCTTACATTTTTTTCCAATAAAACCAATGTCAACGGCTTAAGAACATCCTAATAAAAAATCTGTAGCATGGATTTGTTAAAATTCACGTAATTGAAAAAGCTACGACGTCATAAAGGTGTATTTTGATACATTTTCTTTAATAACTTTCCTGTTTTTTCGCCTAACGGTAATTCCATGCTACAGATTTTTAAAAAAGTTGAATTGCGTATGATTCGCCAAAAAAAATCAGATTTTTATCTCGTTTCCTTTCAGTTTTTACGCTTTTTCATTCTTACGCGCGGTTGGGGACTGGCACTAGTTACGCATGTGCAATGTCGATTTAGTGATGTCTTGTGTTCAGTTTCATAGTTCCCACCACATTAGCAGTTTATGACACGTGAGAAATGCTAACCATGAAATAATGTCCCTAGCAACGACTCCAAAACTGTAGTTAAGTTTCTCCCCCCTTAAGTTTCTGGAAACAATCCTCGTTACTTTTAAATTTGTAGGGTGTTTTTCCTAGTTCAGTCTGAACGAATGAATCTCATTTCCTGTAAAACAGGTTCGACATGCCAGAAGGCTACATAGCTGTTGGTCACGTGGTGAGCAACTTGGTCAAGAAAAATCCATTGCGTCTGTCATCATGTTGGACACCGGTCAGCGGCAGTTTTGAGAGTATTGTAGAGGAGGACGAAGAATTGAACGATGACGAGGATTTGGAAACTACAGAAGCGACCAAGCTTACCAAGAGTGGTAACGTGTTTAGTGTTGCGTTATTTTACACTGTTGAAGTACAGGCAACTTAGGCTCTTGATGGGAAAGGTGACTGATGAGTGAATCATGAAGTTGTGCCTCCACGGTTTAATCTGGGATAGTGTATATAAAACAGAGTTTTTCTCTAGAATAGGGTATCATTTTCCTCACAACTGATCAGTGGTACATGTATGAATAATACAAGTGTAGAGTGGGAATTGAAACTCGGAAGTGAAAGAATCTTTCATAAAAAATCATCACGGACATTTTGTTCACAGAGGGTCACATGGTCTTGTACAGGGTAAGGGTTTCAGCAGAACATTTAGTCACAAAAAAAATCCCCCTCCACCTCTTCAGAAATTAACCGGTCCGTCCCTAAATCTTAACGAACATCCAACCTTTGTTTCCAACAATAATTTTTGGACCCCCCTCCCGCCATTCTCCCCCTTGAGCTTTTTATATGCTATGATATATTTAGGTTGTAACGTGACGAGAATAAAGTTCACGATGACGTCATTTGACATACAATGATGTCATTTATTTATAGAGCCGCCATCTTGGATTCTCGAGATATATATTTTTCGTTTTGAACCTAAGCAGTCTGCTGACTAAAACAGTTAAAAATTGTTGTGTTTTTCTTCCTTCTATTGTAGCTAAAAGAGAAGTAAGACGTACTCGTGAAAGGACAGATTCTGGCTTGCTTGTAAGCGAGAAGAAACCTTCTGAGCCCGACATGTCTCATCAAGACGTGTTTGCCGATCCCCATGGTACTTCCGGAACCCGTGACACTTCCGGTATCAGTGACACTTCCGGTGTCTGCGACTCATCGCTTGTCCTTTCACCCGAGCCTGCCAATCAGTCCCTTACGTTTGTCACGCCATCATCCAGTTCATTTATCTTTACTCCACCTCGCAACTCCCCAACAAAAGCATTGCCGACACCAATTGGAGCAGAGCAGACTGATGACGAGTCAGCTTTTGAAGAGAAGCCTCCATTTGAAGAAAAGCACGTGACAAGCACGCCATATTTGGGTGTTGGCACTCTGAGAGACTCCATTGTTAAGCGCTTTGGAACTGGGTCTCGACTGGGGTCTCTGCTAGAAATGTCGTGTGGAGAATCCTTTATAGATGACACAGGTATGGTATTGACTTGCAAGAGTATTTTTTCATTGGGTGAAAATTTGTAATGGACACAGTATGCTTTCCAAATAAGATGTTAATGTCTTATCTTTTAGCCAGGACGCGAGACTACGTTCAAAGGAGTCTCGCGTCCTGGCTAAAAAATATGTTATTTCTTTTTGGTAAAAATAAATAAATAAATAAATAACATATTTATTATACGTCTTGGGGATGTGTGGGTCGGTTGAGAAACAAAATCTCCGATCTGGGATTTTCTCAAAATGTGAAAACCATGCTTCGCAGATTTCATCGCACGTGCAGTTAATCAACTTCATTCGTAATAAAGTTCTAGACGGATTTTTGAGCACGTGCAAGTTAATTAATAATGGTTATAGGACTGAGTGGAGTCCAATTCGGTCTGTAATCATACTAGTGATTAACAAAATCGGACAACCGCGAAGCGGGAGTCCGATTTGTTTAATTGACAGAATTGGACGACACGAAGTCCTGTTACCAATTAATCATAACTATAACAAAATTCGAGGATAAAACGTTAAATGGTTACACGTTTTGGTGATTAAAAACATAACCATTGAGTGTGTTTTTAACCGAGATGCATGCATGGAAAAAGGATAGCGCGCGCAAATGACGCGTACCGTCCAATTACAACCATGACGCGTAAACTGTCCTATTAATGCTCTAATCGGACCTGCTGATAACCAATCAGATTCGAGAATTTTGTTATAGTTTTGATTAACTGTATAATGGTTTCCTGGCAAAAGTTATTAATTAAAGTTTTGCAAGAATTGCCTCGTTCTCATTTTTTCAGTCCTGCGAGAAGTTTTTTTTGGCAAAACACAAATTCTACAATTTTTTTGGGGGCGGGGAAGGGTTCTACTTTCCTTTCGTTCTGTGAGTCTGGAGAAATCCTCGCAGTTGTCCAATCAAATTAAAGTTCTGGAGCAATACTTTCTTCTGATGTTGTCTGTTTTGCAATATTTTCCAGTTAAGACTTTTTTTGCTTTGATGTTCTTACCGGGATTATTGTTAACCCTGTGCTTTTTGTCTGATTCAGAAACGATAATACCTTTCACGTATTTCGAAGCGGAACTAAAACACGCTCCATGTCGAGTGAAACAAATGGGCATCATTAACTTGGAAACACGAGAGAAACTCTATTGTGACATACATGACGGCCATCTTCAGCTCCCCAAGTCATCCAGTCCTTCTCCGTACGAACATGAAAGCTTCAGAGTCCCGGATGTCGTCGGTTGTGGTGTTATCGTTTCAACTGGACAAATCGTGTTCACACTTGATGGAGTGGTGACTGGGCAGTTTTATGACTTTCCAACCAACAAACCTTCATCTATTGTCATTGATAACTTCTTCCCATATATATCATGCACGCGTGTCCGCTGCAATTATGGCCAGCGGCCATTCCTGTTTGAGGATGCGAACAGCAAAAAGTTGTCCTATATCAGCGGCTCTTTGCTGCATATAATCTTTGAGTCACGTGACTATCCAATTGATTCTTTTTCGGCTGCCCCTCTCAAAGCTTAATCTTGAGTACTGTGACATTCTTCTATTTTTTTAAAGTCTCTGAGTAAAATCTCAAATCTCAAAATATTTCCATATTTCTGTGCCTGATTAAATATTGGACAGAATATGCAAAACGTACAGCCAGCCTTGCTTGATTAGTTACTTCGTATTTATTAGATGCATGCGGGTCACTGGCCACTTGTGGAGGCTAAAAAACATTGCCTTCGGCCATCCTTCCTAGACATTAGCATCACAGGACGCCCAAGCTTACTGTAAGAGTTTATATGGAGAATACGAACTGATAATTATAATAAAAAATTAAACGAGTAAATAGGGTAAGTCGCCAAATAAAACTTCATAAAGCGTTGCATGGTGCTGTTTGTTGTCTTTTAATGGTGATTTTTCCGCAATTTCAGCAATTATAAGTCCTTTACCCTACGGCGTATAAAAGAGAGACAAGTCTCTCTTTTATACGCCGAAAGGTAAAGTACTTTAAATCGCTGACATTGCGGAAAAATATGCTATTGTTGGTTTTCACTTACGTCATATCAAAATTCAGAAGCATTAAACAATATATTTTGATTCCAAAATGTGCATGGAATTATAGAGAGTTTAAAACTACAAATCTTGGCCAAATTTTGAAGCACAAAAACATTTCGTTCAAGAGTTATAGGCGAACGAGTATTAGACATTTTTAGTAAGAAATGTATGGAGCGGCCATCTTTGTGCCCCACATCTATTGTTTAATCTTCCGAATTTTGATATGACGTAAGTGAAAACCAAGAATACATTACATTAGCTAGTGCTGCTTACAATAGACTATGCTACATTACTTACTTACAAACTTCATTTACTTACAATACGTCACTTGGCTTTGTTGCTTATTACGTTACACAAAACTACATTATTAATACCTAACAAACAAAATCAGAGTTTTGCTGCATGCGTTAATTCATGCATTCGACCATTTTTCTACAAAAGTACTGCATTTGTTTGACATAACAGCTATATATCCTTTTTCTATCTTCTCTCGGCAATAATTATGAAGTATATGACTTAGATTGATTTATTCGGGCAAGTTAATTAAATAAATTGTTCAGTGAATGGACATCTCTAACAAAAACAGTGGTGTCATCTGCGTATTTCTTTTGAGCGCCTTATGGCATTACCGATAATTTCTATACCAATGACAAACAATTTGCACGGGCGCAGCTCGGTCAGTTCATAGATTAAATGACCTTAAATGGTCATGCTATGATGGGTACTCCAAAATCTGGTGATCTTCACATTGATACACTGCCTAAATATGGTCATAAAGCTCTACCATAGGTCTACATGACGTATATCTAGCGATGGCGTTTAAATCGCATTTTGAAAGAAAGTGAAAATAACCACTGCCTGCAATTTCGTATCTCTGGGAGAAAAATGCGTGAACTATTAGATAAAGAAAGAAGAGAAAAATTATTAATCACATCTGATTAGACCAAAAAAAGGCGCGAAATTTTCGCGTTGTGTCTCAGTGTTTTTTTGGCGAAGCTGAATGAAAGCTGACAAAGCTGCTGGTTCAAAGGCCTACGGCCTCGTCGGCTAAGAATCCGGCGATATTGCGCTCGCTTTCGCTCTATAAATGTGAAATGTTCTAAATATATCCTCGGTTGGATAATGGTTAGGCCCATAGTTAATAGAATAAACTGGTTATGAAACTCAGTCAGTCCTTTGTTATATGTTTTTGTTCTCCATTTCTTTTGTTCGTTTGCCTTGACCCTGCACAAAACACAAAAGGTATTGAAATGCATATGAGCAACTGACCAGTAGAAACATTTGGGCTCACACGTTCAACAAAACAATGTGCAGGGTCACGGTTCGTTCAACATAAAACAAAGCAGCTTTGTACACTATTTTTGAAATTTGTTGAGCTTCATAACCAGTTTGTTCTATTAACTATGTTAGGCCGGAAAAAGGATATGCGAAAAGAGTTCGAAATAATAAGTTTCAACTGATCCTTCATCTGACACCTGATTTTGGATTGTCATTCTAGTCAAGATCGTTATTGTTATTGATATTACTTCTGCTGTTGTTTTTGATGTTGTTGTTATAGTTGATGACTCAAATGTTGATGTTGCTAGTTGTTGATAATTGCTGTCAGTATAGTTGTTGATTTTGTCATTATCGATGATGTTGTTACTAGTTATTGATGATGATGTTGTTGATCATGTTGATGCTTCTAGTTGTTGATGTTGTTGTTGATGTTGCTAGTTCTTGTCAATAATGTTGCTGTTGTTGATGTTGTCATTATCGATGATGTTGTTACTAGTTATTGATGATGATGTTGTTGATCATGTTGATGCTTCTAGTTGTTGATATTGTTGTTGATGTTGCTAGTTCTTGACAATATTGTTGTTGTTGATGTTTCTAGTTATTGTCGTTGTTGATGATGTTGATAATGTTTATGTTGCTAGTTGTTTTTGTTGTTGTCGATGATGTTGATGTTGTTGTTAGTTGTGACGTTGCTGTTGTTGGTATTACTGCTACTGCTGTTGTTGTTGGTATTACTGCTACTGCTACCGCTGTTGTTGTTGGTATTACTGCTACCGCTGTTGTTGTTGGTATTACTGCTACCGCTGTTGTTGTTGGTATTACTGCTACCGCTGTTGTTGTTGGTATTACTGCTACCGCTGTTGTTGTTGGTATTACTGCTACCGCTGTTGGTGTTGGTATTACTGCTACCGCTGTTGTTGATGGTGTTGTTCTTGCTGTTGCTATTGTATTGGGTCTTCTAGTTCTTTCTGTTTTTATCAATGCTATTGATGTTGCTGCTACTGTTGATATTGCTGGATGTTTTTGTTTTTGTTGTTATTAATTTTGTTTTCGTTACTACAACTGATGTTGTTATTGTTTTTGCTGTTGTTGTTTTGCTGTCATTGTTGTTGTTATTGACGTTGTTGTTGTTATTATTATTGTTATTATTGTTGTTATTATTATTATTATAATTTACAATAACCGTAATTTAATACTTGAAAACAAATGAGAAGTTAAAAAGAATTACATTTCTATATATACATCTTTTCGACAAAAAAAATATATTAAAAGAATAGCTGAAAATGTTGGAGTCAAACGGGAATATATATTCTAATTTCTGCACTTGCAAGTCCGTGTTTTGTAAGTCCATGGCGAAAGATAAAAATAAAGGAAAAACAAAAAATAAATCTAACTAATTTCTGCACGTCCACTCTCAACTTGCAAGTCCGTGTTTTGTAAGTCCATGGCGACTCTCCTCTTTGAACGCGAACCTCTAAGGCATAGTAGGGCTGATCTCTTATTATTGTTATAGCTGTTTTTTTTTTGGTGCTATTGTTATTGTTGTTGGTGCAGTCAGCTTTTGTTGTTATTGTTGTTGGTGCAGTCAGCTTTTGTTGTTTTTGTTGTTGGTGCAGTCAGCTTTTGTTGTTATTGTTGTTGGTGCAGTCAGCTTTTGTTGTTATTGTTGTCGCTGCTGTCAGCTTTTGTTGTTATTGTTGTTGGTGCAGTCAGCTTTTCTTGTTATTGTTGTTGGTGCTGTCAGCTTTTGTTGTTATTGTTGTCGCTGATGTTGACTTTCGCGCTATTGTTGTTGGTGCAGTCAGCTTTTGTTGTTATTGTTGTTGGTGCAGTCAGCTTTTGTTGTTATTGTTGTTGGTACAGTCAGCTTTTGTTGTTATTGTTGTCGCTGCTGTCAGCTTTTGATGTTATTGTTGTCGCTGATGTCGACTTTCGCCGTTATTGTTGTTGCCTCCATTGTCGTTGTTATTAATATTGCTTCTGTTGTTGTCGTAGTTGCCGTTATGGCAACTGATGTTGTTGTTGTGTTGGTTGTACCTGTTGGGAACGCTTCAACAAGTTCCAGAGTGCTCTGCGCATTTCTTTGCTTCGACCAAAGTTCAACAGTGGGTTTAAAAGTCCATTTAGCACGAGAAGAAAACCGTAATAAGGGGCATAAGGTATATTTGATATATCTTTTGCTTTGAAAACCAAGGGAATAAGAAGACCCGGCAAAAATGTTATTATCAATGCAAAAAGAATCCACGCCACAGTATTAGCCGTTCTTTTCTCCCTTGCCACTATGGCGCGTATGTTTAGTACTTCCTCGGGTGGAGTTTTCTTGCAAAAAAGACCAAGATAAGAGATGATTATCACAAACACGCAAAGAAAATAAAAGAAAAGAGACATGATTTGTCCGATTGGAGGGAATCGGCCTTTGAACTTCAAGGAAAAGTACAGGAAAAATGTAATTACTGCGCTTGTGATCCATGGGATACATATCATCTTGAGGACACGTGATTTAGTCACGTGAGTACGATACCACCACGGTTTTCTCACCGCCAAGTAACGGTCTCTGCTGATTATTGCCAGGTTCCCAAGCGTTGCCAGGAGACACAAAGGGAATAGTAAAGTTATTTCGAAGCTTAAATGAGCAGTGCATTTGTGTTCATCTGCTAAATTTACTGTATAAAAATACACAGCGTATATTGCAAATAATCCATCAGTGATTGCCAGACTGCTCAGCATCAACGATGGAGGTTGTTGAAGAGATTTGGTCCGCGCTACAGTGATGACCACAAGCCCGTTACATACCAATGACATGAACGTCACCAGTATATTAGAGCAGTTTTCAATTGACTGTCGAAAGTAATTACACAATTGCTTTGGTTTTGCATTGCTACGCTTTGTGATTGGCTAAAAAATCTCGCGCCACTTTCTCGACCAATCAGAAGTAAAACCAAAACCAGTCGTGACTTGCTCGCACGCGTTTTCCCGCGCTTGGCGCCCGCGACATGTAATTGCTTCGAGCTCTGATTGGTTCATTGGATTGTTTACGACTGCTGTGATTGGTCAGAGTAATTACTTTGGTTTTGGTTTTACGACACTCAATTGAAAACTGCTCTAATAGGAATAACTACGAAATTGGTAATGTCTCGCGCTTGGAGCTGGATTTCCTCATCAGTGAAGATTGTCATCAAACACGCTTGATAAGGAAGGTGGCTGGAGTTTTCTGCAGTCATCCTTTTTTTCTGAAATGCAAAGAATATTTCCAATATATTTGTGTGCCAAACGAAGGTATATAGCAGATAACTAGAACTCTATAGGGGCACCCAGTGATAAATGTTTAGGAAAACCTTTGGAATTGCTTTGGACTGTTTTTCCCATAATATCATTTTAGCGTTTTAATACAGTTTGCGCTTTTCGGTTCGTTGATCGGAACATTTCAGCGTCATAAAATTTTAGGGAAAAGAATATTCCCGGGGAGGGGGGGGGGAGACTCCCATATAAAAATGACGGGGGTGCTCGTTGGACATTTTCGAAAAACACCCTAAAAGGTACCAGAATCTCGTTTGATGGGCGTGGCTCAAATGAATTAAATTTTTACCCCTAAGAGGTACCAATTCCAAAACAAGATGTCACATACTTTTTCGGCTCAATATCTTAAAAGGTACTGTGATAATTCTAACTGTGATCAATTTAAATTTTAGCACCCTAAGTGGTACCAATCTACAAATTTTGACCCCTTAAAGGTACGACTAGCATCCCCGTCATTTTTATATTGGAGTCCCCCCCCCGCCACGGGGGAATACTATCTCCCGAATCCTAGCTGACCTTATTTTGTACCCATGCAAAACGACTTTTTTTATCCCTCCGATGTTACGAAAGTTTGAGGTGATAATTTTTAAATTTGCTTAAGGTGGCTCCATATTGTTCAGCCCTCTCGTCTTTTGCAATCCATTATACAGCTAGCCCGATGGTGTGGCTAAAAATCTTTTACTTGAAACCAGTAAATCTTTTATCAGTCAACGAAGTGGTATCCAAATGATGTCATCATTCGTTGCCATGGCAACGCGAAGAGAGGTAAAAAAATACGCTATTTTGGCCATTTGGGGCTAATAACTTATAAACTACACGGTGAAAGTTTTTGTTTTCGAGAAATTTTTGTTTAATTGGCAAGAGAAACATTTTGACAATTTTTTAAAAAATTTCGTACATAGAGTTCAGAGCTACCTTAAATTTATGTAAAAATGACATATCTCTGAATTCTATGTACCGATTTTTTTCAAAATTGGCACAAATGTTCGTTACGTTTATAAGACGAAAATATATAAAAATCAAAAAAAAAATTCACCGTGCAGTTTTGAAGTTATTAGCCTCAAAAGGTTGAAAATGGGGTCTTTTTGGCCTCTTTTGACGTTGCCATGGTAACAAATTTTGATGTCGTAGCCACTTACATTTTTATTGGTTAAGTGTTTACAAACCTGTACTAAACGTTTTCACTTAACTTTACTGGTGTAGCTGTGATTGAATATTATAGATGTATCATGATGGGAATGTTTAAACTGTTAGAAGCCACCTTAAAGGCCAAAATAGTAAAATTTCGCTTAGCTAATTTCCCCGTTTTAACCTCCAAATGCCATAAAAAAACAACTTAGTTGGATAAAAGATTCTATAGAGTAAAACAAAAGCAGTAGTTTGAAGATCTACTTTTCTAGCCGTTCTTTTGTCTGTTTAGTTCATATATATATATATATCTTTGCTTCTGTAACTTTTGGCTATGGTTTCTTCCAATTTCAAGATTATAAAGTAAGCTTAAAGCAAGCTCCTGGCCATTATCATAAAAACACGATATTTCAGCCGGGACAGTGTCCCTTGAAGAAAACTCTAGTTTTAAAGCTAATTTACTTACGAACTTTTAAGAGATGACCAAGGCCTTCTGCCCACCGATATTATTAAAATGTATAAAAACGCAAATTAATGATCTACACTAGCTATCAAGAGTCGACTAATAAACAAAAATAAAGTTCAACTAAGTTATCACTAATTTAAATTTTGAAAACAATGCGATGACAACGAAAAACCAGTTAACTGGAACCACTTAATAAAAGTCACAAAAACTTACCTATTTTAAAAAAGAATATCCCGCAGGCATGGATTGCATGGGACGGTTGGCGTTATGATCTATTTGCGGCTATTTGGCTAAGGCGAGAGTTTTTATAGTCTATAAATATATAATATGTAATATAAATATTATATAGTCTGTTCTGCTGATACGTACACAAAACTGAAATAATTCTAATATAAATCGCCAAGAAAAACAACAGATGGTCAAAATTTCTTAAATTAAAATTTGTGAATTTACGGATTTGTTTTCAGGTAACATTTATCTTGTATTGACCAATCGTATGATACGCATCAGGGAAACAATATAATTGTAAGAAATATAAATTTCATATGAAATCAGCGTCACGTGATTCTGCAGCAATTTATTATTATGCTTTATGAAGGAGTGTCGCAACTTTTTAATTTATTTCGATTATATTGAACAGATTCAAACTGCAAGGGATTTAATCGTTTTGCATGGCATAATCTCTCAAATTAAAAATTAAAACCTATTTTTGGCTTGTGAAAATTTCTCTCAAATAAAAGCTTAAAACCCATTTTCGGCACATAAAAACTGTTTTGTTATTGCAGGTGGCAATTTAATTTGTAACATGAGGACTAAATGTTCACATACTGTATACCTAACAGTTAGAGCAGTTTTCAATTGAGTGTCGAAAGTAATTACACAATTGCTTTGGTTTGGCATTGCTACGCTTTGTGATTGACTAAAAAATCTCGCGCCACTTTCTCGACCAATCAGAAGTAAAACCAAAACCAATCGTGACTTGCTCGCACGCGTTTTCCCGCGCTTGGCGCCGCCGACATGTAATTGCTTCGAGCTCTGATTGGTTCATTGGATTGTTTACGACTACTGTGATTAGTCAGAGTAATTTCTTTGGTTTTGGTTTTACGACACTCAATTGAAAACTGCTCTATAACAGATGATTGCTTAAACCCACAATTTTCTCATGACTTGCATCTTGACATGTTTTAATTGTTTTTTTCATATGTGAGTAAAATTTTCGTTTTGTATATATTTAAAAGGTATCCATCCTAAGGCGAAACGACCGACATAATTTGTTTGCTTTTGAGATGATTACGCGGAGAAAACCCCTGATATCAGTTAGGCAGCTCAGAATGTGTTTCGTTATTCATAATTATCTCGTTGGGCGAACACTTCTGGGAGCATTATTTTCTCATTTTAACCGATGTTCGGCATATTGAAAACATCGCTAAAAATTTGTGGCGGAGTCGCCAATGGAAGGCCGCCATTTTTTATTATTCAGTTTTTAATACCGACGATATATGAATGTTTTTATATATTAAATTCGGCGTTGTCTTAGTGAAAAATTGCAGAACGTCTTGACGGATTATGGGCTCGAGCTGAATGCACGGAAAGTGCATGGAAACGTTTTGGAAGTATAGTAATGCAATATTTGAAACTTCCTCAGTCGTACACAAGTCTACACAACGAATAGTTCGGTGGAAGGCTTTGGTCATCAGTCTTAAAAATTCGGAATAAATTCGCCCAACTAATTAAAAACTATCGGTTTTCTTTAGTAAATTAACTGATGCCTTCTGTTTACGGAGGAATAAAAACTGTCGTTTTGGGTACAAAAAAAGTTCAGCTAGGATTTTTGGAACGTAGAAAGCAGCTGAGTAAATTCGGGAACAGAGCGCACTTGATACAGTGAAACAATATCAATCTAATTCATTTGAAAATGCCAGAAAGCCGAGCCAAGGACAGATCTGCTCGAGTACAAGACTGGTCACACCCGACGAGAAATGCCGGTTTAGGAACACGCTTGGCATGCCGTTGTGGAAACTATATGAAAGCTGATATAATTTGAGCTTACCGAATTTACTCTCCCAAAAGGTAATGAGCCGTTTTAAAAATGAATTTCTCCCTTTCCCACCCAAAATTTGAAAATACATTAATTGATCAATAGAAATTAAAAGCAACATGTTTCTCTGCGCCGCCATTTTTAACGGGAAGAAGGTTGAAAGTCTTTCCGCCTCCTTCCCGCCATTTTTCGAAAGCTTTGGTAGCCTGGCCTTCTTCACCACGTCCAAACATTCAACATGGCTGACAACAGTGGAGCATTTCGTTCGAAGCTTTTTTAAAGAGCGTTAAGCGCTAGTATAGTATTCGAACATCATGGACAAGTTTGTCGTTCGAACCAAACGTACTCCCAGACCAGAATGTAAAAGTACAGTGAAAGTGGACAAGAAGAAACAGTCAACCATTGAAAGTCTTGCTGTGAGTTTTATTAACAACATGAGTTAGCTTGTTAAACCGCTGAATATGTAACTGATAGTGAACATGAGGTCGACTCTTTCGTGTTAAAACGACCTAGATTGGGACAAGTACAGCTGGTCGCTAAGAGGATAAGGTCGTCAAGCGAAAGAACATAGATACAGCCTTTAACTTAAAGTGCCCATAACCTAAAATTTTTTATTTTTGTATCTAAATCTACACGTCACGTAATGAACATCTGCGAAAATTTTTTTTGATTTCAGCAAAACGTGAATTTTTTATGATTTTTTAAAGTCTTCGAAATTTGCCGCCATTTTGGTCCACCATTCGCATTAGTCTCCTCTCGGTCCCTCCCGGTTAACAAAAGATCCGTGACGTAGATTAAGGAACACATAACTTCAAACAAAGGAACTTGTGACTTCAAACAAAGGAACTGTGACGTACATTAAGGAACATGTGAGCCCGTTGGCCTTCTTAACAGCGGGACGGGTATACCACAAAAAAAATAGGATTTGGAAGATTTGAAATATTCACAAAAAATTCACGTTTTGCTGAAATCAAAAAAATTTTTCGCAGATGTTCATTACGTGACGTGTAGATTTAGATACAAAACTAAAAAATTTTAGGTTATGGGCACTTTAAGCTTATATATAAGCTTATATATATATATATATATATATATATATATAAAACTTAATTTAATAGACAGGTTTCTGACCTTTTTTCATTATTTGTTTTGGAGTTAGTCAAACGTTTTTAAACGTTAAAACGTATGTTTGTAAGCCAAATGAAGAAGACACAAATTATTTTTGGAGTTGCTACTATAACATGCATAATAAAAATGCACAAATTGCCAACTGTTATTAAATGCCCCCTTTAACCCTTTCACTTGTAGTTGCCTTACCTATAAGTGGCCAAAGATGACTATAGTCACTACCGGTATATGCTATTTGGGAGTATATGCTATTTGAGAGTAGGAAATTTAAAGAAACTTGGCTGCAAAAGGGTTAAGGTTCCCATTTTGTAATAAATGCCCAAGTACATTTGTACAGTATCCTCTGAGACCCAGGCAGGCCTCTGCTCTAGCAGTGCCGGGGTGCCACAGGCAGCTAGCTGTTGTCTGTGGACAACAAGGAAAATTTAGGTTTTGCACATAGCTCAAAGGGGCTATGTCATCTATTTTGAGTATCACTTTGATAAGTCAAAAAACATATTTGTTTCAATGGAAACGTACAAATAGTGGTCCAGTTTTGTCAACAAATACTCTACCAGTGCACAGAAACAAGTATTCGTTATCTTAATGGCTGCGGATGGCCAGGATGGAAATGGATTGCAACTTGAAAAAATTGCCCATTTTTTCAAGTTCCTCCCAAGTGTCGTGGAAAAATCGCAGAAAAATGTATTATGGTTTGAAATTCCTGGAATAAATCACTTGGTATTTTCTTTTTGGTGTTCTAAGAACAATTTTATGTTTGAGCAAAGGTACCTTGTCAACTATTTGGTGTATTTTGACCAAAACAGCAGGATCTGCATGACAATGCCCCTTTAACTGCTGGGCACCTTACATTTTATTGTTGGATTCCCTTTGGGCTTCCTTTAATAACTCTTAGGGCATAGCCTTGCCAGGGGCGGTTAGTCATGGCGGGACGAAGTAACAACTGGGCAAAAATCCGTACAATGAAAGTTGCATGTTTTTTTCTTTCTCTTGCCCTGACTAATCCACCTTTCCCTCCCCCCTGGATTTTCAAGAATGGTACAGTATAATATGAAATGCTATAAAATTATACATTTTTCTTTAGAGTGTGGTTGTAGTCGAAGAAATACAGCTTCTCAAGTGTGAACTGGAAAGTGATCTCTCCTCTCCTGAGACAATTTTGTCAGCCTTGAAAGTCTTAGGCTCAAAGAACTTATCTAAAGATGTCCTATTGTCCACGAAGATTGGTCACACAGTGAATCGCTTACGGCGTCAAGGAAGCAGTGAGGAAATAAGAGAACAAGCCAAGGTTGTTTTTAGAAGATGGAGAGGATTTATCACAGAGTTAGAAAGGGAAAAACCCATTATAGAGGTTCACTGTGATAAGAAAACTGAGATTCTGAGAGGAAAAGCAAGACAGTTCTTAGCTGATGCTCTTCAAGTGACGGTATGATTTCTTTTTATAATGTAAGGGCTGAGGGCATAATCATCTTGCATTGAATTTTGACATTTTTCACTTTCACAATTGTGTGCAAGCATGATAGAACAACCACTTATAAACTTGTGTATATGCTAAGTGTTGAAAGATTTATAGCAGACAGGGACAAATATGCAAATTTTCACTCCTTTCTTCCTTCCTTTGTAATAATCATAATAACAATCTTTTAACAGGGTGCTTCCGTCACTAATTATTATTTTCACTGACCAGTGCGTAAGCCTTGTGCATGTACCTTGCCCATTCCAAATGCAAAAGGTAATTGTCACCTGCCTTTATACCCTTGGAGGCAGCGTTGGAGGGAGTGGACAGCGAGGAGTTGGACGCAGGTGAGGGAATCAGTGGAGTAAAATGCACACAAACTGTAGGAGAGGGCAAGGTCCAAAGGTTGTTTTGTATTCATGAAATGGATCTCATTCAACCAATGTTTTTTTTTTATTCACCTTATTTGCAGACTACATGTACGAAGAATTTACCAGAGCTAATTGAAAGGACTGTATTTCACAAGCTCGGCAAGCTTATAAACAACAATTACAAGAGAAAGATGCGCACTTTAGTCTTCACTTTAAAACATAGAGATGTCATCAGAGAGAAGGTTTTAAGTGGAGAAATAACAGTGGAGAAACTTGTAACTTCGTCTGCAGATCAGCTTATTCCATGCAGTTAACATCATGAATTTTGTTTAGTCAATTAGTGGTGATTTTTTAAGCACTTAAGGGCTGTTTTTTTTTTTTAATAAGCGACGGAGTCAAAGTCAGAGCAGAAATCCAAAGCATAGAGCATTACAATAAAAGTAAAAATCAAACAAATGAGTTAAAGCAGAATTTCAGATTGCACTCTGTTGCTTACACTCTTATACGATTGTTAAGCAGAAATCTGTACTTAGAGAGCCTGGAAATGGGTATTGTGATTGGGTTTGTTCTTTCGCTTTTGTTTGCGACTATGAAAATCTACAGTTTTCACTAGATTATAAGCGACGGAATCATAAGAGCAATCAGAAGAAAGGGGACACCTTTGGATTCTTGTGTCTCTGATTTCATGAAGCTTACAACCCTGTTACTTAATTTTAACTAGGTTGTAAGTGCTCTTACAACTCCATCGCTAGTGAAAACCGGCATTAAAGGAATATTCATTAAATTTATTTTTAAACGTTTTAGCGGCATAATTTTATTTTTTAGCATTATTTAAAATACAGTGGAACTGCATAAAGTTCTGACTGCATGCCATTTTAAGCCAAAATAAAGTGGTTGTTATAAAATTGTGCGAGTCGTATTACAGGGTCAGCTGTAAGGTCAGACTCCACAGTGTTTAATAATTATTAATAGTTATTATTGAAGAAATAAAATGTATGTATTTTATATGGTTAGGTGTTTTGTATGAAGTTATTTAAACATGATTATTATGAAGACCATTTTCCCTTTTTTAATATATTGATGTATGGAAGTTCAGTTTTATTTTAAAGATGTTTACATTACAAATTGAAGTATATACCTTATTTCTTGGAACATGGCTGTATAAAAATTGTGATTTTTATGTACATGTAAAAATGTATAGTGTTTTCCTGCCTGCCATATATTTTCTTATAATAAATTTTATTAGTATAAATCTACTAGCATTCTATCACATGATGTTCTCTTATTGGCTACGCTGTTTTCACTATCTAGCTTAACAGTGTGACCTATTAATGATATTTTATATCATTCAATAAAAACGCGAGCCTGTCTTGTTAGTTTTGAACGCCTGGTAGATTTATACT